>BSBM01000680.1:7915000-8460731 GCA_027924585.1 Larix kaempferi
GACTTTTGGGGGCAGTTTTTAAAAAACCCCCCTAAAAAGTCCAATTGTCAGGATTTTTGGGGGCGGTTTTGTAAACCCCCCCCCAAAGTCCAATTCTTAATACTTTTGGGGGTGGTTGCTTAACCCCCCCTAAAAGTCTAATTTTCAATACTTTTGCGGGTGGTTGCTTAACCCCCCCTAAAAGTCTAATTTTCAATACTTTTGCGGGTGGTTGTGGAAAATCCCCCCAAAAAGTCTTGACCCCCTAAAAGTGTCTTGCGGTGGTCTTGCTAAAAGCCCCCAAAAACATTTTTTAAAGGTATTTGGCGGCGGTCCTTAAAAACCTCCCTCAAAAGTCCTTATAAGTTGACTTTTGGGGGGGGTTCCTTAAGAACCCCCGTTAAAAATGCTTAGAATTTGATTGTTGGGGGTGGTTTCTAAACCCCCCCCCCGCCCAAAAGTCCAAAACTCCAACAGGACTTTTGGGGGGGGTTTGGAAAGAGCCCCCCCAAAAGTCCTGTTGGAATTTTGGACTTTTGGGGGGGGTTTTGCAAAGACCCCCAAATAGGCTTGTTGGACTTTTGGACTTTGGGGGGGGGGTTGGAGATCCACACCCTCGGAATATTTTTATCATCATCCTATGAGCTGTGGTGGGCATTTCCCTAAGGCCAATTAGGAAGATTTTACCATACTTGGACAATTTTTTATCTTGTCCTAGGCTTGGTCTAATTTCCCTAAACCACTGTTTTGGCAGGTCCATAAATTCTTCTTCAGGGTGATCTCTTCGGACAAACTGAGACCATGGTTGAGTAGACAATACAACAGCCTACAATATCCCCATGTGCTTTCGGCATTTTCTTCAACACACAATTTGTGCCGAGCATCCTCTTAGGGCTACTTGGACCCCATGCTCGGGTTCAAAATTGGTTTTTTGGGGATAGAGTCTAATAATGCTGCCGAACTAGATCAAGGTCTTCACCAAGGAATACTGCTCACATGTCAAAAAAGATGGACCCCTCTAATCATGGAAGGTGATTCCAAGATCATTCTCCACATGGCTGTTGAGATGCACCATGGAAAATAAAGCTCCAAAGTGGCATCGTCGTGGAGGTTGGAAGGCTCTATCTTCCTTGTTGGGCGTAGCGCTTTCCTTCTCTGACATCAAGCTGATCTATTCACATAGCTGCCTGTGCTTATACATGGGACGATTTGACAGAATTATTTTTTTAGGATAGCTGCAGAGTTATCCAAGACCAAGACATGATGGTTTTTTGTGCGAGAAGATGTCATGCTGACGATAATCGGGACACGTAATTCTTGCCTTTTGCAGTTTCCACATATTTGACCTTTAACTCTTGCCTTTTGCAGTTGTCTGCATCGACTTTTAACTCTTGTTTTTTCATCCTCCTTTGCAGTTCTCGATCAGTATTTTGATCCTCCTTTGCAGTTCTTCGATGGGGGAAGCATCACTCACTATACCTCCTTCAGTTATTAAGAGTTATTAAGATGTACCCGATTCATCATAATAGTCAGTGGCAGGCGAGAATATATGGAGGCTCAAGGTGGCAACCGTGATTGTCATTGTTGGTTTTCTGCATGCATGCAAGTTTTGGTAATCTGGTTGATTATGGAGCAAGCCTCTGGTGAGAGGATGAAGGAGCCACAAGATACTAACTGTCGTCCTGAGGTTGGAGATAATTCCAATCGCAATAGGAAGAGAGGGCATGGGGATTCTTCGGGGGAGCTGGGTAGTGCTCTGTCTCGTGCCTCTCAGCGGGCATGTAGGGAGGCAACTTACTTTGCTCTTAACATCCCCTTGGAAATCCAGAAGGACTTTAATGACTATGAGAAAAAATGGTGGGCTCCTCTGAGTAGGGAAACCCTAGTGGGGGAGCGTAAGAAATTGGAGAATTGGATCCTGGATCCCGACATCATGGCTGGGTGTGTTAGTCTTTACGAGTGCACTATTGCGCTGTTTTGGATGACGAAAAAATTGGTTGGCGATGACATTCACGATAGGCATCATCTCAGAGATGACAATGCGCAGCTTCTCTTTTAAGAGTCTCACGTGATTCACCAGAAGCTGGATTTCCTTCTGTTTGCCATGGTGCTTCAACCTCCTCTGTGTGCTGCCTCTTCTTCCAGCTTTCTCTGTCCTGGGAGTTCTCCAGAAGCTCCTTATATAGTTTGCTGATGTCTGGGTGGGTGTTTATTTGGGGAGTCTGGGGTTAGCTGGTTATGAAGCATTATGCGCTTTGGCCTGCGAGCCTATGGGAAGAAAGTATTTGGTTTTGTGGTTTTTTTTCTGTTCGGGTAGTAGTTTTGTTCTGTTTTGTTCAGATAGATGTGCCAAGTTGGTCTGTTTTGATGAACAATTCTGCGCTTCGACCAGATTTCTCCTTTTGTAATTCCTCCTTTTAATATAATGCAAAATCTCCTTGTAATGGTGTTTAGTATTCCCAAAGGATTATTCTTCCATGTCACAGTCATAAGTGTATTTTTTTGTTTTAAGTAACTATAAGTACCGTCTCTACTTTTAAAAAGTTGATTTTTGTCTTAGGTATTTTTTTCTTCTTTATGGTTTCTTCTTGATGTTATTAATTTGTCTAATGCACTTTTATTCACCAATTTGAAAGAGTTGATTCATGGATGAGTAGGATCAGAAATGTGTAATTATGCCATTCCAGATTTCATACATGGGATGTCAAGTTTGGTCATTAGGATTAATTAATGAAGAACATATGAAGTTGGTTAAAGAGTATAATCACATTTGATGACACCCCATTGACAGTCCAAACAAACAATATGAGAGTTTAAGCAAATCGATTGAGTGCATAATAAGGATCAGTAGACGAAAAAACCAGTATTGAACTCTTATTGGATGAATTCTGAATGTGACTGTAATCAACCTATAATTTTCCACTAGAGTTTCATCAATACAAGTGATGCAATTTATGGAATGAAACACAAGGAATATAAATGAACGAATGCATGAAAGGACACATTCCCTTGCAGCTGATGAATTAGCTTGAGTTCATTAGTAGAGGATTATCGTTCTTACTCAGTTTGATATTACTTGCTATTATTGTTTAATTATACCCATTTTGTTGGTTAACAAGTCTGCATTATTTATTTAGCATGATGGATATTTTCCATTCGGAATATATATATAATTTTCAAGTTTAAATTATAATTAATAATTATATTAATATATTTATTATGAAGTTAATAATTTTTCAACAAGTAACACACATTTGACATTGGTATTGATACTTGCACATTAATTCAAATTACATATATGATAATGATATTGATATGAATCATTAGCATAATAGCATGACATATGTCCATGATATTGATATGAATCTTTCAGGATGCAATCATAAACTACCAAAGAAGAATGCAATTATCATTTCACTGTTGCAGCTCACAGTAACACATCTAATGCAATTCCACACCACACAACAAGAAATAAATTAAACTACCTACTTAAGTTGACGATCTCTGTGAGAAGGAAAGCCCTAGAATTCTAACAGAGATGCCATGTCCTAACACAAATTAAAAAACCAAGATATAAGAAAACCTGATCCTTGTGTTAGAAATAATGAATCACAGTCACAGCTCTCTGTTTCAGCTTATACAATTAGAAATTCTCCAACCACAGGCTTAGAACGCCTCTTTACATTTATACCCTAATGACATGAATTCGTTTCACAAAATATCAGGAAGCCATGAATATCAATGATCTTCAGGCTGCCGATTTACAATATAACTATTACACCCATAAGAAGTCTTGAATGATTATCTTCTCCTAATTCCAAATCAGGGAATAGTGAGGTAAAACAGGGAAAAATGTGTAGATAGGTGTAGGAAAAAAGGGGCTATTTTGGGGTCCAACATCTCCCCCCAGCTATCCAATTGCATGTCCTCATGCAACAACCAACTAATCTGAGTCTGAATCGGGTCCCCGTTCATGTTGAAAGGAAAAGTTGTAGGAAATGTTAGGTTCCTTGTTTGCTTCCAAAAACCCATTGCAAGCAGCCCAATATTCCCAGCACTGTTTCTCTTCTACCTTGGTCAGTGTATAATTGTCCCTATACTGCCCTCCTAGCCACCATATCAGTGGAAATTTGAACTTGAGTCCTAGCCAGTGTAACCCACATGTTCTCATGCAATTGACATACCCTGCTACCCTGGGAAGAGCTTATTTAAAATTCTTAAGGCAGTAAGGATCCCTTTTCTTCAAAGTTGGAGAAGAAGTCTTCCACCTGTGCTTGCTACCCTCTTAGGCAAGATGCTATTGTTTGGAGATCAAGCCAACATAGGTAGAGATAAATTTATCTTTCATCTTCTTCAGATGCTGAGTCTTTGGAGGATATAAGAAACATATTCCAGGGTTTATGATGAGAGCACGAGGAGATTGGGGCTCACTCCTAGTCCATAAATTGGCACTGGCCTCATTCCTAGAGATTGTATGAAAGGCATCTTCCCACTGCACATGATTATTAACAAAATAGGCAAAGGCTCTAAACTGAACATCCCCTTCATAGGGAATAGGAATAGAGCAAGAATCACTAAAACATGCCATATTGTGCAAATACAATTCACACAACAGGTGCTGCTCAAGAAAACTGCTTGACAAAAAGTTCTCTAGAAACTGGGAAGGGATCGGAAACTAATAAGGTCTACCCTCTTGTAAATCTTTCAATTTGAGTAGGTTCATTTGCTCATATAGGAATACCAAGTAGGAAAAAGATGGGGCTCTTGAACCTAGCAGCTCCCGAGAGAGGGTATACATTTGGTCTTTTTCCTTTTGCATGGATTTGAATTCCTTCAACTCTTGCAATTCTTTTTGCACCTCTTCCAATTGAGATTTCTGAAGAGTTGATTCCTCTACCCACTTATCCCTTAATTCTTTGATAATCTTCCTATGTTTAGAGAGAGGGACCATCCCTGCTTGACACTGATAAATGTACTTTTCACATTTAGCTAACTCTACCTGTAACAAAGAAAGTTGTTTTTCCAATCGTTGAATCCTTCTATCCTCCACATCTTTCTCATCATCAGAGTCTAAAGCAACAAATTCTTGAGAAAATTGCATTCCTACCCTACCACCAGATGTTCCAGCTTCCTCATTTTTGAGTGGAAGTGTAGAAGCTTCCTCATTTTCGGGTGGTAGTGTAGCGGCTTCCTCTTCCATCAGTGTTGCAATGGCCTCTGCTTGTGTTGCAATCTCAGGAGTTAATTTTGAGGATGTTGGTTCTTGTGTAACATCATCCTCTTCCTGTACCTCAACAGCCTTAGTTTCTATTGTTGAATCAATCATTAATTTCGAGAACACTAGTCCTTGTGTGACAGCATTCTCTTCCTAAATACCAAACTCAGCAGCTTCTACCTAAGTTGCAGTCTCGACAAATACTTTTAGGAATGTTGGTTCTTGTGTGGCAACATCCTTCCTTTCCAATTCAATCTCAGCAACTTCAGTCTAAGTTGCAGTCTAAACAACTACTTTTAGGAATGTTGGTTCTTGTGTGGCAGCATCCTTTCTCTTCAATTCAATCTCAGCAACCTCAGTCTGAGTTGAAATTTCAACAAACATTTTTAAAGACACTGGTTGTTTTGTAACAACGTCTTCCTCTTGTAGCTCAATATCAGCAATTGCTATCTGGGTTGCAACTTCACTAAATATTGTCAAGGATGCTAGTTCTTGTGTAACAACATCCTATTTTCCAATTTCTTTAGATTGTTGAGGTTGTTCTTGAATTACCTCGATATCTTCTGGATGATGAGACTGGTCTTGGAATAGTTCAGTATTTGCTGCTGGCTGGGATTGCATCTCTTCATCTTCTCCTAATTCCAAATCAGGGATTATACCTATTTCTGGCTCATTCCCCTCAATTAGCTCCACTGCCGGTGCTTTTTCTCCTTCTTGCTTTGCCTATGCAGGATCTTGTGCTACCAAAACTAGCACTATGACTCTGTTCCATACCAAATTAAATATGTCACCACATTCTGGGCATACCATGTCTCCTTGTTCTTCATTTTCCAAAACAGGAGATGAATTTTTTACAGATCTACAGCCTCCACTAATATATTCAAATTCTTCTTTGCTTGTTTTCCAGTCACGTACTTTCGTTTCTCTAATTCATTCTGAAGCATTTGCACCTCCTCCTTTAGCAGCTCATTTTCAAAAAGGAGGTTTTCAATTTGGGGTTTTTCCACAGCAGGTTCTTGTGTAATAGCCGGTGATTTGGGGTTTAAAATAGGAATTTATAAGCCTACCCCGGTTGCACATGCTGCTTTTGTTGTGGGAATTTCACTATTTGCCCCAATTGCACATGTTGTTTCGGATGCTGCAATAGACTAAGTCCTTCTTTTATGATGGTTGGCCTTCACTGCATACTGTTGTTGCTACTGTAAGAGCTTTGGTTCTTCTCTTCTTTGTTGAGATAGATGTCTTACCCTTACTCCCTGACCTTTTTCTTCTTTTCTGTGACACATGGGTTTCTAAATTTTCAGAAAGAGGGGTCATTTCCTCTTTTTCAATGATAGTTCTCCTTCTTTTAGGGGAGGATTCAACATCCAACACCTCCATATTTCCTCCTTCTACCACCTATGCTTGATGCTCTTCCCCTTGCATTGTAACTCCTGCAACTACAACTTCCACTGTTGCAGCTTTAACAGTTGCTCCAGTTTTAGCTTCCTCTATTACAGCTGCTAATGATGCCATCCCTACTGCTTTAGCTGCCACCCTAACTACAATTTCTATTGGGCCTGCTTCTTCCTCTATAGGATTTGCTGTTATTGTAGCTTCCAATATCACTACCTCATTCGCCGCTAGCTCCATCATATCCCCTTCTGCAATAGGGTTCGCTGCTATCGTAGCTTCCCCCATATTTACCTCTTCCACCTAGTCTGCCAATGCTACATCCCTCCCCCCAACTGAGTTGGAGGAACTCTGGTCCTCATTTACCATTTCAACACCTCCTATTTCCATGGCAGGTACTCGGGGCACCCTTGGCTGAGCAACAAACTCTTCCCATGTCAAATTCTGGTGCACAAGGGCCCTTAAGATTAAGATTTTAATCAACCCATGGTTTGAGAGGGAAGATAAGGGGCGTCGAGCACCCTTGACATACCTAGACATAGTTTGCAAAGATTGTAAAAGATAAAACAATATATTTAACAATCTACGACAGCGTAAATGTGAAAGGAGGAAGAATTCATATATGGAAACTACTTTGTACCTACCTTCACAGGAAATGTATTTATTTATGAAGGTGGCCACCTGGTTCCAAGGATTTGGTAAGGATTCCAATGCTATTCCTCGGCCATGTGGCCGACCAAATTCTCCAGCTACCAAAAATTCTTCTATTGTAGTTGGATTATGGCACTTCCGACCAAACCATTGCATCCCGGCTCTAGGAAATCCTGTTACCTCCGCCATGATTGCTTCTGAAACAATATTCGGATACCTTGGGACCTCTGAATGAGTGCTAGTTATATTTTGAGCAAACTCAAGTACATTTTCTACATGAAAATCATTCAAACGCTGGAAATAGTCAATCCAGCTAGCTTCCTGGAAGATAGTAAAAACCTCTCTGTTTGCACGCAGAGGCTCTATGCTGACAGGCCCGTGTCGTACTGGGATACCCATATTGCGAAGCTTTCTGTAAATTTTGCTACTGGCGGGATGAGTTACAGTCTCAGACGTCAAGCTACTGCATGCAGAACGAGCGATGGATAGCCAAAGGTTAGTTTGGGTATTTTTGGTAAAACGTGGTGATAGGTTGTCGAATGGCAGTAAAAAACCAAAAGCGAAGGACGAATCAGACATAGTTGCCGTATCAACGGATTGGCTAAGGATAATTGACATGGACTAACGAAAAAATATATTCATTATTGATTATTACATTTAGTCATGCCTAGTGATGTTTATGATTAAGACGTCGTACCTTTAAATGTAATGCCAAACCATCACGTTGCAAGGTGGCGCCTTTCCATAGTCACATCGCTGATGGAGAGCATTGATATCGATGAGCAAAAAAATATCATTATTCAATGAGGAATTAGCGGAGTCGCAGTGGCCAAAAGTAGGAAAAATGGACAAATTTAGGTTTTGCAGCTGCTCGAAATAGGAAAAATAGGCACTTTTGGAGGTGTCGCAGTTGCTTGAAATAGGAAAAATGGACAACTTTAGGTGTTGCAGCTGCTTGAAATAGGAAAAAAGGCACTTTTGGAGATGTCACAACTACTCAAAATAGGAAAAATAGGCAACTTGGCGATGTTGCAGCTGCGGTAAAATAGGAAGGATAGGCAACTTTAGTAGAGTCACAGCTACTAAAGATAAGAATAATGCGCAATTTTAGCGGTGTTGCAACGACTTGAAATAGGAAAAATAGGCACTTTTGGAGGTGTCGCAGCTGGTCAAAATAGGAAAAATAAACTAATTTAGGTGTTGCAGCTGCTTGAAATAGGAAAAATAAGCACTTTTGGAGGCATCCCAGCTACTCAAAATAGGAAAAATAAACAACTTTAGGTGTTGCAACTGCTTTAAATAGGAAAAATAGGCACTTTTGGAGGTGTCAGAGCTGCTCGAAATAGGAAAACTAGGAAACTTGGCGGTGTTTGAAGCTGCGGTAAAATAGGAAGGATAGGCAACTTTACTGGAGTCGCAGCTGCTAAAGATAGGAATAATGGGCAATTTTAGCGGTGTTGCAGCTACTCGAAATAGAAAAAATAGGCACTTTTGAAAGTGTCACAGCTGCTTGAAATAGGAAAAATAAACAACTTTAGGTGTTGTGGCTACTTGAAATAGGAAAAATAGGCACTTCTGTGTTGATGTATATGTAACTTTGGAATGTATTTCACATATATGTATATTGTATTCCTATAGAGATGGTATTATTCCTCTATAAGGAAGTGTCGTTATTTATATTGTAAGTGTCGTAACTTATACTTGATGGGTTATTAGACCACCTTGTTTGGGGTCGGCCCTGTATAAGTCATGTGGGTCAAAGGGTTACTAGACCACCCTACTGGGGGTCGGCCATGTGGGTCAAAGGGTTATTAGACCACGCTATTGGGGGTCGGCCCACTCAGCATTATGTTATGTGGTTAAGTTCGATCCTACATGAGTTAGGTAAAAAGGCAAGTCAAGTCAAGTATAAATAGAGTGCGGGAGGCACTCTATTTGCTCACTCACTTCTCACACATGCACTCAAGGAGGAGTGGCGCACTTATGGAGGAGGAGGATCTGCTGCTAGGTTATGGCTATCTCTCTTGGTTGGTTGTATCATTTCTCTATCTATCTCTGATGAAGTTATTGGGGTTTTTCACCTTTATGGTTTTCTCCAAGTAAATCTTTGTGTCTCTTGTGTTGCATTATTGTATCCATGATTGATATGCTGTAGATATGATGTACATGTTGTTCTCTCAGTTAAGATCCTAGATCAGATTGAAGTAAATTCAGAAAATTTAACATGGTATCAGAGCTAGCCTGAAAGAAGGCATGATATGGCATGTATGACACTTGTTGCACTTACGATGCTAGGGCTTGATATAGCAAAAACAAGTCATCGTAGCACTTTCGCTATAAATCCGTTTTGGCGAAGTTTTCGGATCGGAAATTGTTACAGGACTAAGATTAAATCTCCAGGTACCTTATGTCCAAAGGAAAACCTCTAATTCGTTGTACTTTGTGATTTATGATCTGTACAATATAGGGTTTCTACCTCTTCCAGATCTGAGTCAAAAACAGGTAACCTTGGGAAAAAGGTCATATCTTGGGCTAGGAAGCTCCAAATGAAATTTCGTAAAATGTGACAAGTAGTAAACAGTCTGTACTATCTCAGACAACGTTTTCAGAGGCCGAAGTTGAACCAGTGACACGTGGCATGCCGTACAAGTTCGCTCTCCTATACTATCCCATAAACAGGTCACGTTGTGACACTTGGCATAACTCTCTCTCAGAGAGTCCAATTTAGGTCAGACCTGTCGGGATGGAAAGCTAACAGGTCAGGCTATCTCAGGAAACGTTTTCAGACCCTGTGGATCAAAAATTTTGGAGTTACACCAGAAACAATCAGGTACATATTTCTGTCAAAACAGAATTATTTTTTGGTACCTTTATTCATGGCTTCCGAAATTTAGGGCTTTGGAGAAAGTTGGAATTTTTGTAATCGGAGACCACGGCTGAATGATACTCATCAAAATAAAAATTTAGAGACCATATATCAGAATTTTTGGTTGGGCAGAACGCCGGGCTTGATCAAACCCTAGTTCAGGACTTTGATCAGGAAAGTGGAAAATTAGGGCTTCTGTAAAAATGGGAATTTTTAAAATCTGTGACCATGGCTGGAAGCTCCTCAGAAAAATAGAAGCTTAGAGATTTGGATCAAACCTTTTGATGGGGAAAAAGAGTGGGCTTCATCAAACCCCAGTTCAGGGTCACGTCCAGTGAATCTGGAAGTTTCAAAGGCAAAATTGAGGAGTAAAACTTTGCAGTTTTCAAATTCTGAATATACCAGTTTGATCAGCTCATCAAGGCGCATATTTCTATCCTTTCGGAAGTTTGAAATTCAAAGTTTGAATTTTTGGGGTTTCTCTAACAAACCCATATCCAGCTCCAGGTCCAGTTCTTGCAAATCAAGTGGATTGGGTTAATCCTAGAAGAAGATGGATTGATCATCTGCATGAGTGAAGAAGTTCCTGTTTCAGAGGGAGATGAGGCTAAGGCCTTACATAAGAAGATTACAAGCGATCTCGATAGGTATGACTCATCGAGGTATGTTTGGATATTTGTCCATGATTAAGTTTATGTTTGTCTTCATGTTATTACGGTTAGTACAATTTTGATTTTAGATTTGTCGTATCACCTTAACAAAATTATGAATGCATGATAGAAGATATTAATTGGTTAGGGTGTTGACACTTATGATTGTACTAATGCATTATGGTGTTGTATGAGGTTTATGTTGTCTACTAACATGAAAGGTACACCAAGAAAGACAAATCATGTTATGGTCCAAGAACATATGATCATGATAACATGAGGACAAAGATTCATCCATTATCATGGATCTCATAAAAGATCCATTTACGAGGTATGTATAACTTGGTTTTATAATGGTTAACCTATGAGATATACAGGTTACTAGCACAAGTCATTGAAGAAGAACAAGAAGACATCATGTGAGTATGTTAGACATAATTAGCTAGCATGCTAATCCAGGTATGTTTTTACTATATCAAGTTAGAATCTCACCTTGTGATAAGATCCTTTATTTAAGTATACTTGGCATGATTGATTATGATTATTCATTGAAGTTAATAATCATGGTTGTATGCATATTATGTTTCTTACCATAATTGATGATATGACTAACCAGAAGAATCATGAAGGTATAGGTTTGAATAATCACAGGTTTTATGCATATTATATCTCTTATCTTGATTGATGATTCAACTAACCTGAAGAGTCATAGGTTTGAGTAATTATAGGTTTAGATATGTTATGTTTCTTATGATTTGACTAACCATAAGAATCCTACATAAACCTTGAATAATAATGCTTATTATTTCTGTTTGAAATGATCATGACTATACATGCTTGAGATTATTGTGTTTTAATAGTATACTAATGAATGTATGATTTTATATGATATCACAAGGATAACACATTCATGATACTAATAAGCATGCATAGGGACCAAGGATGAATATGAGATTCAAGAACAGGTAATCCAGGAAGCAAAGATCAAGAGGGAGTACACTCCAGTGGCTTATGCAAGGATGCAGATATTCAGAGGGAGTTGACTATCTCTCTACATCCCACAACAGAAAGGTGTAGAAGAAGCTACTTTAGATTAGGACTCCAGCAGCTCCTGCAAGGAAGCGAAGACTCAGAGGGAGTCCACCCAATGAACAAACAAAGATAAGTATTTTTAATTATCATTTCATGCATATTTGTTTGTTTAAATAAAATTGTTCAAATGATGTATATACTCATGTTCCTAGACTTAGGATATGTATTGTGCATATTAGAATAGTCACATTGATGAACAGTATACTACTAATATACCTAGGTAAGTGGCCTATGGCACTGTACAACATTCCATTGCTACTTATCTAGAATGAAACCTCTTTGCTGACATGTTGGGAGTTGTGCACACTCTTAACAATGTTCTGGTAGAGATTGGAAGGCATCTAGAAAGTTACGGGATATGGATAAATGTTGTATTGAAGCATTGGCTAAGATAATTGCATGACTGTATGACATATTTCTTTATGTGTAAGAATTTGTTCTGAAAATTATGAGATGTTTCTAATCATGCAATTTAACCTGCTTTGTAGGAAAGACCGTATATCTTCACCTACAAAAGAACTACAACATTTGTTCCAGCAACAAAGATATCTATTGAAGATATTGAAGTTCCCAGGATCTGGGATGAAGAAATGAAATGCCATGATCCATCGATCATGAAGAATGATGTTTGGGATGTAATCCCAAGACATGAAGGGAAGTTTGCTATGACTTCCAAATGGAACTATCAGATCAAGCATGTTACAGATGGCAGCATTGAGAAATATAAAAGTGATGAAATAGAGGATACACCACATGGATTCAAGACAGCTTCCTTGAATGGTTTAGTTGAAGAAGAAGTGTATGTGGAGCAGCCACTTGGTTCTGAGACACATGATAGGAAATCATATATGTGCAGAACTTGGTATGGTGAAGATAGATGGATTGCCGACACGCAGCGGAAGCTTGCTGCCGAGTTTGAGTTGAGGAACTTGGGGATGATGCACTATTTGTTTTTGGCATGGAGGTGTGGCAGAGTGATGGAATCTTCCTTGGACAAGGGAAGTCTGCAGTAGAGATCCTGAAGAGGTTCGGAATGATGGATTGCAAGGCCATGGCCACACCTATGGCATCGAATCCGAAGCTTCTATGTGATGCTTCATCTAAGCTGGTTGATGTCTCTATGTATCGTCAGATGATTGGGTCCTTGATGTACCTGACGAACACGAGACCAGACATTTTGCTTTGCTGTGAACACATTGAGCCAATTCCTGACGGATTCGAGGAGTGTTCACCTGGTTGCTGTAAAGCATGTTCTGAGGTACCTGAAGGGTACAGTGGATTATGGGCTCAAGTATGAGGCGAATCAAAAGTTTAACCTGCAGGGTTATGTTGATTCAGATTGGGCTGGCAGTGCTGCAGATAGGAAGAGCACATCTGGGTGCTGCTTCAGTATGGGATCAGGTGCGATCTCTTGGTTTAGTAAGAAGCAGTCCTGCGTAGCACTGAGTACAACTGAGGCAGAGTATGCTGTAGCCTGTTCAGCTAGTTGTGAGGCAGTATGGCTACGAAAGCTACTGTCAGAGTTATTGCATCTCTCGTTGGAAGCTACTGGTATCTTCTGTGATAACCAGAGTTGTGTGAAGCTGTCCGAGAACCCAGTGTTTCATGACAGGTCGAAATACATAAAGATCAAATATCACTATATCAGGGATATGGTGTAGAGAGGAGCTTTGAAGCTCCTATATGTTGCGACGGACGAGCAGATTGCAGATGTGCTGACGAAGCCACCAGCCAGGGTGAAGTTCGAGTACTTCAGAGAGAGGCTTGGAATTCTTCAGATCGAGGACACTTCGAGGAAGAAGTGATGGACACATTTGCTGAAGCCATTCCAAGCATGTTGGAAGGAGGATCCTTCACATGGCTGTGGATGTAAGCACTGGATGATGAGCATCAGGATGATGTTCTGGTTTCTGCTTGGATATGATCAGTTGGATCATTTTATGTATGTATGTACGCATCATGTTGGATGCTGGATATGATCAGTTGGATCATTTTATGTATGTATGTATGCATCATGTTGGATGCTTGGACCATGTATCTGTATATGTATCAGGTGGATACATTGTATGATCAGGGGGATCATGTATGGTGATATGTATCATGTATTTGTATCAGGTGGATACACTGTATGATCATGTGGATCATGTATGATGATATGTATCAGGTAGATACTTGGTATGCATCAGGTAGATGCATTGTATGATCAGGTGGATCATGTATGGTGATATGTATCATGTATTTGTATTTGTATCAGGTGGATACATTGTATGATCAGGAGGATCATGTATGATGATATGTATCAGGTAGATACTTGGTATGCATCAGGTAGATGCATTGATGATCAGGATGATCATGGATGACAAGCTTCAGGATGTTGCTCCAGATGATATGCAGCAGGATGTTGCAGTGATGATCAGGATGATCATGGATGACGAGCTTCAGGATATTGCTCTAGATGACATGCAGCAGGACGTTGCAGTGATGATGATCAGGATGATCATGGATACATCAGGATGATGTATGGTGAGTATCAGGTTGATACTCTATGGCCGTGGATCAGGTTGTGCAGATGAGCATGTAATCCGGTGCCCTGGGAGATTTGCAGATGGTCTTTCAAGGTTTTGCCTATGGCATGTAATTCAGTGCCCTGGGACATCTGGCAAATGCTCTTTCGAGGTTTTGCTCTGGGAGGACATGTAATTCGGTGCCCTGGGAGATCTGCAGATAGTCTTTCGAGGTTTTGCCTATGGCATGTAATTCGGTTCCCTGGGATATCTGGAAGATGCTCTTGCGAGGTTTTGTCCTATGGCATGTAATAGTGCCCTGGGAGATCCGATAGGTTGGGCTGTGTGCCCGTAATCAGTCCTGGGATGCTCTTGCGAGGTTTTGCCATGACCACATGTAATTTGTGCCCTGGGAGATTTCAAGTCGGAGTTGTGTACCCGTAACATCCTGAGATGCTCTTGCTAGGTTTTGTGGTGGACCACATGTAATTTGTGCCCTGGGAGATTTCAGGTCGGAGTTGTGTACCCGTAACATCCTGAGATGCTCTTTCGAGGTTTTGTGGTGGGGTCACATGTAATAGCGCCCTAGAAGATCCTATAGGTAGAGCTGTGTGCTCGTAACAGACTGGGATGCTCTTTCGAGGTTTTGTGACGCACGTAATAAGTCCTGAGGATTCCACAGTATGGCCAGTGATGATGAAGACCTGCAGGTGGTGGGCCTACATCCAGTATGAAAAAGGACTAGCTCTGTAGAACTTCCTATGACGAGTAGATTCAGAGATTGATTGAGATAGCAGCAGCAGTGACGGTGATGATGACTCGATGACGATTATCTAGTGACGATGATCCAGAGAAGATGACTTGTGCTAGAAGAACTGTGCTGAGAAATACCTTCCCAGTTAAGAGGGAGTGTTGATGTATATGTAACTTCGGAATGTATTTCACATATATGTATATTGTATTCCTATAGAGATGGTATTATTCCTCTATAAGGAAGTGTCGTTATTTATATTGTAAGTGTCGTAACTTATACTTGATGGGTTATTAGACCACCTTGTTTGGGGTTGGCCATGTATAAGTCATGTGGGTCAAAGGGTTATTAGACCACCCTATTGGGGGTCGGCCCACTCAGCATTATGTTATGTGGTTAAGTTCGAGCCTACATGAGTTAGGTAAAAAGGCAAGTCAAGTCAAGTATAAATAGAGTGCGGGAGGCACTCTATTTGCTCACTCACTTCTCACACATGCACTCAAGGAGGAGTGGCGCACTTATGGAGGAGGAGGATCTGCTGCTAGGTTATGGCTATCTCTCTTGGTTGGTTGTATCATTGCTCTATCTATCTCTGAGGAAGTTATTGGGGTTTTTCACCTTTATGGTTTTCTCCAAGTAAATCTCTGTGTCTCTTGTGTTGCATTATTGTATCCATGATTGATATGCTGTAGATATGCTATACATGTTGTTCTCTCAGTTAAGATCCTAGATTAGACTGAAGTAAATTCAGAAAATTTAACATTTTGGAGGTGTCGCAGCTGCTTGAAATAGGAAATATGGTCAACTTGGTAGTGTTGAAACTGTGGTAAAATAGGAAGGATAAGCAACTTTAGTGGAGCCGCAAATGCTAAAGATAGGAATAATGGGCAATTTTAGTGGTGTCGTAGTTGCTTGAAATAGGAAAAATACACACTTTTGGACGTGTCACAGCTGCTTGAAATAGGAAAAATGGACAAATTTAGGTGTTGCAGCTGCTTGAAATAGGAAAAATATGCACTTTTGGAGGTGTCGTAGCTACTCAAAATAGGAAATATGGGTAACTTGGTGGTGTTGCAGCTGCGGTAAAATAGGAAGGATAGGAAACTTTAGTGGAGTCGCAGTTGCAAAAGATAGGAATAATGGGCAATTTTAGCGATGTTGCAGCAGCTCGAAATAGGAAAAATAGGCACTTTTGGAGGTGTCGCAACTACTCGAAATAGGAAATATGGGTAACTTGGTGGTGTTGCAGCTGCGGTAAAATAGGAAGGATAGGAAACTTTAGTGGAGTCGCAGCTGCAAAAGATAGGATTAATGGGCAATTTTAGCGATGTTGCAGCGGCTCGAAATAGGAAAAGTAAGCACTTTTGGAGGTGTCTCAGCTTCTCGAAATAGGAAAAATGGACAAATTTAGGTGTTGCAACTGCTTGAAATAAGAAAAATAGGCACTTTTGGAGGTGTCGTAGCTGCTCAAAATAGGAAATATGGGTAACTTGGTGGTGTTGGAGCTATGGTAAAATAGGAAGGATAGGGGTTCTTGGACTGTGATCTGAAGTCAATTGGATATGCCTATAGCTCTATGTGTTTAGCTCATTAACTTAGAACCCTCCTACACTGTCTCCCCACTTGCTTTTCAGAGCCAATTGTGTGCTCTATGACCCTGATTGATTGTGCCTAAGGCTATGAGTAGACTTGAGTAGTTCATCCTTAGTGGATACATAGCCCCATATCGGGGCTATAAGTCTCTGAGTGACGTTGAAACAATACAAGTTGGGTAGATACCTATGGTTGGGTTGGAACATTGTATTCCATAGCTAGTTGCTTGGATATTTCAATAAAAGGGGAATTGTTTTCTATGGTTTATATCATGTGTTTTTATGAATTTGTTCATTGATGAATAGGGCCAAGTCTTGTTGAGGCCTAAGAGGTTCAGAATGTTCGGTCATGACTTTGGGGGAGAAATAGAAACCCCGTATGTGTTCATGTTCCCTTTGTGGGTCAGATGAAGGGAGGAGGCATGGCAGAGTGGATTAGAGCTCTTTACAGAGTGGTAACGAGGCATGCATGAGGATTAGGGAAACACCTCGGTTGGAAGAAGGAAATTCAGAGTTCTCAAGTTTGGAAGAAGATTGACATACACTTGCATGGGGATATCTGAGAGCTTTCCAATATATGATACCATGTTTTCCAAAAATGGACTTAGGATGCGAAATTTATTATCCTAAGAAGTTGGTAGTAACAGTGGTATATGGTTGACTTCCGACTTTCTGAACCCACAGTGCATATTGCGAATTTCGGAAGTCGAAGGTGTGATTTCTCAGTGTGGTGCATTGAAGTTCCGACTTCCGATTCCCGCATCGCGGATTGTGGATTGCGTAAGTTGGAGGATGCGCGATTCTGTGAAGCTGAGACCTTTGGAGTTCCAACTTCCTTCCTTAATTATGTATAAATCCTCAAGACCCCTAACAACTATTCAAAACCATCGAATGACATAGAAAACCCTATTCAAACACTAAAGATACTCTCAAGAATCCATGTGTGTTTGTTCAAGTGCATCGTTTGTCACCTACCCAATTTTTGAGAATAATTATTTTCTACTATTATCCTTTTTGCAAAAATACTTTGTGTTAAATTATAATTACAAGTTTTGTAATTATGACCAACTAGGTCAAAGATGAATGTAATGACTCATTATTATTATTTAATAAATAAAAATGGGAGACAAACACTCAAGAAAGCTGTTACAAGAGTGCCCACTGGCCAACTAGGAGGAATGGAAGCTGCTGGAAGGATTGGGATAGATGGCAGCATTGGGACAGATGGCAGGATTGGGACAGATGGCAGTTAATTACAAAAAGACCCAGGCAGCTTATAAAGGGAAATTCGAATTGAGCAGGGAGCTCTTACAATGTTTTCTGCAGAAACATTCCTCATGCTCATCAGGTGATTGCTGAGAAATTTGAATAGGGGAGGCTGTGGAGAGTGCAAGTATAAGTCTGCAATGTTATGAGAAGGACAAACTAGAGGTGTTGGTGCTGGTCCCATTGATTTCTAAGCCTGTAAGGATGGATATATATTTTCTTGCTGCTACAAGCAGAGACCCTAAGCTTCATAACTTCTTTCCTCTTGGTGGATCAGTGGATAGGCTCGGGGGTCTTTAGTGCAGACAGCTTGGCTCCTTAGGAGAAGGTTGGGTGGAACAGGTTTCTTGAGTGATTTGTTCCTCCCATTACACTCAGGTTCTATTCTTTTGTGTTTCTTTTTCAATCATATGAATGCTCTCAGAAAATGGCTTAGTAATGTTATTAATGATCAATAGTAGTAAAATGTTAGATCCTAATTAATTTAGATTTTGTGAACTGATAAAATGACTCCTCTGCATTTTTCCCCATGTGTGGAGCTACATCGTACTCTAGTACAGAGAGGTAGCATTAAATCTGCCCAGTTAAAAGTGAAACCTAGCATGCATCTAAATATCTAAACCAAAAGACCACCCATGCATAGACTTATGTTCCTCATGCATCTTATACTTTAGCAGCTGTAGATTAGATCCTTGCATGCAATGTTTTTACTGTGCAAATTTGTATGCTGAACAACCTACCAGAAACTAGGCATAGTAATAGGTTTTCTTCTGACTTCTGAAGGTGGACATTGTGTTAATAGCTAGGGTTTACTAGTCTTTAATTATTTCTTCAAAGAAAAAAATATCATGCATTATGTTTAACCATATTCCCACTTTTTTATTTTCTTATTGTTTTGAGAATCTAATCGATTTTATAGAAAATATTGTCTTCATTGTATCTTGTGCAGAAAGAAAGAAAGAAAGATACTGTGTTATTCTATCATTTCATCAGAGGTCCAAACTGGACGAATACAGGAATATAGAATTAAAATAGACAAACTTTTGTACCAATAGGCAAATTAAACTAACTGATGATTACACTGTATATTTCTTCATTCTGTATTATTAACTGTATGTGGCAGAATTTACATCGTAGAATATCATGTTATTAAAATCAAGAAGAACATAGCATTATTGATTTTACAGAACATGTTACAGTATCTCTACACCCAAACCAGGGTTGACTTGCCTCATTACACTATTATTTACAAACATTTAAACAACTTCCAAATCAAACATTTCATTACCATTAGATGACCTAACTGTAGAATCAAGAGTTATTATTCTTGTTTCCTTAACATCATTACAGAGCAGTAGACTTCATTAACATCGACAACTAGGGTTTGGCATTATCACTTATTTTTTCAAACAAAACCAATTCCTTTCCATTATCAGCTTAATTCATGTATGCACAGATGCAATGAAAGCCAAGTAGATCGCTTTTGGCTTATAGTCACTATTTAATTAAACAACTTAAAACAAGCTTCCATTTACAGATTTGAAAATGATAGTTTGAAACACCATACATAGCCATTAAACCCTAAATAATTATCATTTCCATTTAAATTAACGCAGGTTGCATCCTATAGTTTGCCGCATTCTTTTGTTGAAGGTTCCTTTCAAAAACCAATTCTATTTACACACACACAACTAATGCCGAAACAAAATTACAGTCAACGTATATGTTCTTCCATCAACACAGAAGTACCAAAACGACAGACATAAAACATAAAGTTGTAAGACTCTTTGCAAACATGAGGGTTCAACCCTACCAAGCTCGTCGAGCCAAGGAATCGCTGGCCATACATTTTAAACATTTACATCATCTACACTATCAACAAAAATTAAAATAGTAACATTCCCCAATTGCTATAGGCGAGACAAAGCCACTACCGTGAAGGCATGGTACCAACACTCTGCTCATCAAGTCCGATTATAGGGGAACTACCGAGGGGGGGATACCACCGAAGCTTACCGGTGGATTCGTTATAGTTCTTCTCCTCACCAACTGTTCCGGCACCGTGTTGTTTGCCAAGAGTTACCTGCCAACAACCATACAATGAGTTAAATATAAACATGAGATAGTAATGCATGCAACAAAGAATAATTTGAAAACCCTTGCAGCGTTATGATACCTGAGTCATTACAGAGGCTTGAAAAATCTATCATCCATCCACTACGAAGGAGAAGCAGGTAGCTCGAAGGCCACTCTGTGTGATACATTTGAAACTTACAACCCAATCAAAACCCTAGTTTTGCAAGTCACTACAACGGCACAACAGATGCACTCATCCCACTTGTAGATTGCTACACAAATCATTTCCACACTTGGCATCCATGGATAATAATTACTCACAGACCGAAGGTTGTTGCCGCTCTCAAGATGGAGCTTGAGGGAGGCTAGAAAAAAATCAAAACCCTAAGTGCCTCTCGGTCGGTTGGCCTCACCTCCCAAACCCTACCACAGAAAAAATGACCAAGAAAACGTTACAAGAATCCATAAGTTACGTTAGGGTTCATCACAATCCCAATGCACAATGATCAACGATGGAGATCCACTTTCATCAAGCCACGATGGAGGGTGGTAGATGCGGTATTAACTCACCCATCTACCTCCCAAGCCACGAAGTTGCCATTTCGGTTGACACCAGGGCAGGAGGCCCGTTACAACTCAGCTTGCCAAACCTCATCACACGCCGAATCATCCATCACAACTTACACGTAACAATACCCTTAACACGGTGGCCAGGCAATTTACTTGCAAAATCAATCATTTACTATACCCTCAACTTTGTACGCAGGCTTTTGCAGTGCCATCATTCCACCTGCCAGCCATACGGATCAACATTAATAGCATCGACATATAAATGGTATCAAGGTATAACATCCATCGGTAGCATATAATAAAGGTCTTATATGATTCCATTTAATCAATTTCGAGCACACTCATAGCATATGAATATCCACCAAGGTCGCGATCAATCTTAGGGAATGGATTGACTCCGCCCCAACATATAAAGTTACTATAAAGTTCTTCATAAGAATCATTGTAAAGTTCTTAAAGATTTGTTCGCACCATAAGTTATACGAATACACCCTTAGGGTATGGTTGCCACCCAAGGACCCATCGCATACATTGCATGGTAGGGTATTAATGCTTAATGCATCACCATTTTAATTTCCCAGGTAATAGAGACCAGAACCACCTTATCACTCATTCTATAGTATGCTTACAACCATGTGCCCTTTCCCTAAACTTGTCACCATAAAAAATTATTAAAGAATTATTTTAACAGCCGCAAGTCATTTATGGAATGACCACACGTAAAGTCATAAAAACCTAACAGAAACATTCATAACAAGCACACCCTGAGATTGGCGATATCTCCAGTCTTTGAGATAATCCGGTTCATCTTATAGAATTGGAAGGAGACCATACCTGTAGCGTCGAAAATCATACACAGTTTTTATTGATATCACGGTTATTAAACACTCTGAATTTTATCGCTATCTCTTACCTGTGAATCTACACATGGTGGATGAGTACAATGCGTTAGCTGAGTAGCTAAGTAATCCTCGGGGAACCTCGTGGGACCCCTTTTATCATCATCCAGAAAAATTAAACTGTCAGTACTCGTTGAGAAGAATTATGTTTCCAAATGCATCAAAATTTTCAATCATTTCAGCATATAAATAAAGAACATAATCATTAATTGGATTCATGACGTGTCACCGATACGATACGCCATCAGAAGACAAAAAGACATAGCCGTTAAATTGTTTCCTACCAAGCGTCGTATTTTTAATTATTGCTTTATTAATTATTATTATTTCCACAATTTACAAATATTATCTCTTTATGGCAATTTAAATTTTTATGAAATATCGGGATGTTACATGTGGTATCAGAGCTCATGTTCGAACTCTAGGCCTAAAGACGGTCCAAGAAACATGCAAAAAAAAAATTATGACTGTGAAATTTTTTGCTAACTCAAGTTTAAATTATTTTGTCGTATACAGAAAATTTTTCTTTGATTTACAGATATGGAAAGATCAGCTGAACACATAAGGGGCAGATTTCTGCCAAACAGCCCAAGTATGGAACAACAATTTCAGGGAGATCAGGGTAATGATTCGTTAGAAGTATTATGTGCTTTTCATGAATTAAATGCAGAGATCCAGTCAGTAAAACAAGACAATGAAAGAATCGTGAGGACACAGGAAGAGTTGAAGCAAGCACTGTTCGACCAATATCCAAAATATGAACAGAACCTAGAACATACTTCTGAAACTAAAGAGCTATCACATGAAGGCAAGAATAAACAAACAGAAACAACTAAAGAAAACAACAACACAATGTCATCAAGAGCTACCAAACATCCATGTAAAAAGAAGCATAACTACTCTAGTGACAACAGTGACAGAGACTTTAAGCCAAAAAGAAAAAGGAATAAACAGTACGAACAGATATCTAGGGAATTCAAGAAAATCAAACCCCCAACTTTCAATGGCGAGACAGAAAAAGGAGAGACAGCGGAAGCATGGCTGTCCGACATGAAAAAGTATTTTCAGATCTACGACTATTCGGAATCCTTAAAGGCGAAGATGGCAATTTATAATCTGACCGGGAAGGCAGATATTTGGTGGCAAGATCTTAAAAGGGTAAAAGGTATAAAAGACCGAGATATGAGTTGGAGTACTTTTAAAAGACACTTCCAGAAGAAATTATTATTTGAGCAGTATTATGAAGAAAAATCCAAAGAATTTTATGATCTAAAACTGGGAACGATGAATATGAAAGAACTGAAAATCAAGGTTTTAAGTCTGCTAAGATATGTGCCGTATATGGTGGAAGAAAAACCGAAGGTCCAAAGGTACCTAAGTTGTCTACCTTTCCAGATCAAGGACAGGATAGAGTACGATAACCCTAAGACACTAGAGGAAGCCATGAGGAAAGCCACTTTTTTCTTTGACCAGAATAAGAAAAGAGAAGGGGCACCTAGCAGGAAAAACCCAAAACCCAGTAACTTTGAACAGAAAAAAGAAGAATTTTAGATATGGTGGCAATTCCAGTTTCCAGAAGAGAAATTTTCAGAATAAAAAATTTCAGCAGAACATAAATAATCAGCACCAAGAAATGTCCCCAATGTTGCTAGGACCAATGAACAGAAGCCACCTATAAAATGCTTTGAGTGCCATGGGCCCCATTATGCCTCAGAATGTCCCCTGAAGAAATGGGCGGCCAACCATATTCACTCCATACAGTCTGAAGCTACTGTAGGATATGTGGCAAGAGAATTACCCATAATTAGTGCAGCATTAGACAACCGGTAAGCAGAACACCAAGTCTCAATGGTGGAGATCGAAGGTATGCTGCAAAACCACCCAGTTTCTATTTTAATTGACCCTGGTGCTAGTCTAAGCTATATATCACCAATTGTTGTAGAAGGACTAGATTTGAAAACAGAAAAATTTGATAAATCCTTGTGAGTTAGATTAGCGACAGGAACAAAAAGGAAGGTTTCTGATTTTATGGAAAATTGTGCTTTATCTATGAATCAAATAACAATGCAGGTTAAGCTAAATGTTCTGCCATTGGGGTCATATGACATCCTAATCGGTATGGACTGGTTAGAAACCCATCATGTCATTCTGAATTGTTATGAAAAAAGTTTCATTTGCCTAGATGATGAAGGAAAGACAACAGCGGTAAAAGGCATCCATAGGAAAACATCTGTTCGACATATTTGATCCATGCAAGTGAAAAAGGCAATCAGAAAAGGGTGTCAGATGTTTGCTGTGAATGCGGTGCATGATGAGATAAGTACTAAGGAGGACAAACTGAAAATGGAAGACATACCTATGTTATAGGATTTACAAGATATTTTTCCTGAAGAGATCCCAGATTTGCCTCCCAAAAGGGACCTATATTTTACTATTGAATTAATACCTAGTGCTGTACCAAGTTCTAAAGCTCCATACTGGATGAATATACTAGAGCTGAATGAGTTAAAATATCAGCTGAAGGAGTTGATCGATAAAAAATATATAAGACCCAGCGTGTCCCCTTGGGGAGCACCGGTCATTTTTGTTAAGAAGAAAGATGGTACCCTAAGACTCTGCATAGATTATCGCCAACTGAATAAAATGACAATCAAGAATAGGTACTCGCTGCCCCGCATTGACGATCTTTTTGACTAGCTATGCGGAGAAAAAATGTTCTCGAAGATCCATTTACAATCAGGATATCATCAAGTCTATGTGAAGGATGAAGACATTTTCAAAACAGCCTTTACAACTCGTTATGGACACTATGAGTTCATTGTCATGCCGTTTGGATTAACTAATGCACCTGCTGTATTTATGTGGATTAAATTCTGCACAAGTATTTAGATAAGTTTGCAGTTGTGTTTATCAATGACATTTTGGTATATTCTAAGAACAAGGAAGAGCATGATGAACATATATGTATCATTCTGCAAGTTCTGAGGGAGCACCAGTTGTATGCAAAATTCAGCAAATGTGATTTTTACAAAGACAAGATTCAGTACTTGGGACACATAATCTCTGAGGAAGGGATTTTGGTTGACCCCTCCAAGATAAAGGCCTTTAATGAATGGTCGGTTCCTAAAGATGTGACGGATGTGTGATCGTTTATGGGCATCACCAGTTATTATAGAAAATTCAGTGAAGGGTTTTCCAGGATCGCAAACCCTATAACGTCGCTGCAGAAAAAGGGAAAGAATTTTGTCTGGGACCAAAAGTGTGCGGACAATTTTGCAAAGTTAAAAGAATTACTGACTTCAACGCCTATTTTGAGGATTGCAGATCCTAATAAAGATTTTGTAGTATGTACAGACGCGTGCAATGATGGACTGGGAGGAGTCCTAACACAGGAGGGACATGTTGTAGCATATAAATCAAGAAAACTAAAATTACATGAGAAGAACTATTCCACCTACGACCTAGTGATTCATGCCTTAAAAATTTGGTGTCACCACCTTATCGACAGAAAATTTACCTTGATGACGGATAATATGGGGCTGAAATATTTGTTAGATCAAACAAATTTGAATGCCAGGCAAGCCAGATGGCTAACTTTTCTGAGTAAGTATGATTTTGAAATTTAGCACATTAAGGGGAAATAGAATAAAGTTACCGACGCATTAAGTCGTAATGCAAGGATACATTTTGTTTAAGCCATCAGCACATACGCAACAAATTTGGAGGAACGGGTATTTGAAGGAATTAAGGAGGATGAGGAATACAAAAAATTACAGGAAAGGACAGCAGAAAACAAATCTGAAAATTCTGTAACAGATTTTAGTTTGAAGGAAAATGGCTTACTGCTGTACAAAAATAGATTTTACATACCAAACGTACTAGCAGTAAAAATTCTGATTTTGGATGAGATGCACAAAAGCCACTATTCTTGCCATCAAGGTTACCAGAAAACCATCACAATGCTAAGGAAGGAGTACTACTAGCCAATGATGAAGGACGAAGTAGCGGAGTATATAGCTAAGTGTTTTGACTGTCAAAAAGTGAAGGTGGAACATCAACATCCTACTAGATTGTTGCAGCCCTTGCCTATACCCAGCTAGAAATGGGAAGTCATAAGTATAGATTTCATCATTGGGTTACCAAAGAATAAAAAAAAGCATGACTCCATCATGGTGGTAGTAGACAAACTTAGCAAGGCATGCCATTTTATCCTTGTCAAAACTACCCATAAAGCCCTTGATATCGCATAAATTTTTATGAAGCACATTTTCTGACTACATGGCATATCCAAGGTAATCGTTTCAGACCGATATTCGAAGTTCACAGGTAACTTTTGGAGGTCCTTGTTGAAAGGGTTAAACACCACCTTAAATTTCAGCACTGCGTTCCATCTGCAAATAGACAGACAGACTAAAAGGATGAACCAGATATTGGAAGATATGCTCACAATGTATGTTAAGGATCAGCCTGGTAAGTGGGAAGACTACTTGCATTTAGCAGAGTTTGCGTATAATAATCACTACCATGCCTCAGCCAAACTTATCCCATTTGAGATCCTTTATGGAAGAAAGTGTAACACACCGGTGTCATGGAGTGATCCGGTTAGCAGGGTCACCTTAGGGCCCGAATTGTTGCAGGAATTAGAACTAATTGTGAAACAAGTACAAGGGAATCTTAAAGCTTCCCAGGATAGACAGAAAAGTCAAGCAGACCTTAAAAGAACTCATAAAGAGTTCTAGGTTGGTGAACATGTTTTTCTTAAGGTAAGGCCGAAAAAGAGTTCCTTAAAATTGGGAAGCTATGCCAAACTAGCACCCAGGTATTGTGGCCCTTTTGAAATCTTGTCCAGGGTTGGACTTGTGGCATATCAATTCGCCTTACCTTCAAACCTCAAAGTCCATAATGCTTTTCACATTTCATTTTTAAAGAAATATGTGCATGATCCTACTCATGTTGTAAATTGGAATAATGTTTAGGTGGAACAAGGTGGTGATTTTCCGGTGGAACCAGACTGTATTCTCGCAAGGAAAGAAACTCTACTCTGGAACTGCACGGTTGGCCAAGTAAAAGTGCAATGGAAGCACTATAGCACAGCAAAGGCTACCTGGGAGTTGGAGAGTAGTATGTGGGTTGCATACCCAACTCTGTTCCAGGAACACTCAAGGAGTGAATAAAGCAACATCAAGGATGATGTTGAGGCTTAAGGGGGATTGTATGTCACCTAACCATTTTTTTAGAATAATTATTTTCTACTATTATCCTTTTTGCAAAAATACTTTGTGTTAAATTATAATTACAAGTTTTGTAATTATGACCAATTAGGTCAAAGATGAATGTAATGACTCATTATTATTGTTTAATAAATAAAAATGGGAGACAAACGCTCAAGAAAGCTATTACAAGAGTGTCCACTGGCCCATTAGGAGGAATGGAAGCTGCTGGAAGGATTGGGATAGATGGAAGCATTTGCACTCTATCATTAGCTGTTGGTATGGGACAACTCCCCCTAATTTTGTGGCATTTCCCCCTCCAGGTGGAGGGAGGTGAGCAGGTAGCTCACTAATGACCAGTTAATTACAAAGACCTAGGCATCCTATAAAGGGCAATTCGAATTGAGCAGGGAGCTCTTACAATGTTTTCTGCATAAACATTCCTCATGCTCATCAGGTGATGGGCGAGAGATTCGAATAGGGGAGGATGTGGAGAGTGCAAGTATAAGTTTGCAATGTTATGAGAAGGACAGACCAGAGGTGTTGGTGCTGGTCCCATTGATTTCTAAGCCTGTAAGGTTGGATATATATTTTCTTGCTACTGCAAGCAGAGACCCTAAGCTTCAGAACTTCCTTCCTCTTGGTGGATCAGTGGATAGGATCGGGGGTCCTAAGTGTAGACAGCTTGACTGCTTAGGAGCAGGTTGGGTGGAACAGGCTTCTAGAGTGATTTGTTCCTCCCATTACACTCAGGTTCTATTCTTTTGTGTTTCTTTTTCAATCATATGAATGCTCTCAAAAAATGGCTTAGTAATGTTATTAATGATCAATAGCAGTAAAATGTTAGATCCTAATTAATTTAGATTTGCTGAACTGATAAAATGACTCCTCTGCATTTTTCCCCATGCATGGAGCTGCATCATACTCTAGTACAGAGAGGTAGCATTAAATCTTCCCAGTTAAAAGTGAAACCTAGCATGCATCTAAATATCTAAACCAAAATACCACCCATGCATAGACTTATGTTCCTCATGCATCTTATATTTTAGCAGCTGTAGATTAGATCCTTGCATGCAATGTTTTTACTGTGGAAATCTGTATGTTGAACAACCTACCAGAAACTAGGCATAGTAATAGGTTCTTTTCTGACTTCTAAACGTGGACATTGTGTTAACAACTAGGGTTTACTAGTCTTTAATTATTTATTCAAAGAAAACAATATCATGCATTCTGTCTAACCATATTCCCACTTTTCTATTTTCTTATTGTTTTGAGAATCTGATCGATTTTATAGAAAATATTGTCTTCGCTGTATTATCTTGTGCAGAAAGAAAGAAAGAAAGATACTGTGTTATTCTATCATTTGATCAGAGGTCCAAATTAGATGAATACAGGAATATATAATTAAAGTAGACAAACTGTTGTACTAATAGGCAAATTAAACTAACTAATGATTACACTGTATATTTCTTGATTCTGTATTATTAACTGTATGTGGCAGAACTTGAATCGCAAAATATCATGTTATTAAAATCAAGAAGAACATAGCATTATTGATTTGACAGAACATGTTACAGTATCTCTACACCCAAACCAGGGTTGACCTGCCTCATTACACTATTATTTACAAACATTTAAACAGCTGCCAAATCAAACGTTTCATTACCATTAGATGACCTAACTGTAGAATCAAGAGTTATTATTGTTGTTTCCTTAACATCATTACAGAACAACAGACTTCATTAACATCAACAGCTAGGGTTTAGCAGTATCACTTATGTTTTCAAACAAAACCAATTCCTTTCCATTCTCAGCTTAATTCATGTATGCACAGATGCAATGAAATCCAAGTAGATCGCTTCTAGCTTATAGCCACTATTTAATTAAACAACTTAAAACAAGCTTCCATTTACATATTCGAAAACAAGAGTTTGAAACACCATACATAGCCATTAAACCCTAAATAATTATCATTTCCATTTAAATTAACGTGGGTTGCATCCTACAGTTTTCCACATTCTTTTGCTGAAGGTTCCATTCAAAACCCAATGCTCTTTACACACACATAGCTAATGCTAAAACAAAATTACAATCAACGTATCTCTTCTTCCATCAACACAGAAGTACCAAAACGACAGACATAAAATTTAAAGCTGTAAGACTCTTTGCAAACACGACGGTTCAACCCTACCAAGCTCGCCGAGCCAAGGAATGGTCGGCCATACATTTTAAACATTTACATCATCTAGACTATCAAAAAAACTTAAAACAGTAACATTCCCCAATTGCTGCAGGTGAGACAAAGCCACTGCCATGAAGGCATGCTACCAACACTCTGCTCATCAAGTCCGATTCTAGGGGAACCACCGAGGGAGGGATACCACCGAAGCTTACCGGTGGATTCGCTATAGTTCTTCTCCTCACCAACTGTTTCGGCACCCTGTTGTTCACTGAGAGTTACCTGCCAACAACCATACACTGAGTTAAATATCGAATCATGAGATAGTAATGCATGCAACAAAGAATAATTTGAAAACCCTTGCAACGCTACGATACCTGAGTCGTGACAGAGGCTTGACGAAGCCAGCATCCATCCACTGTGAAGGAGAAGCACCCAGCTCGAAGGCCACTCTGTGTGATACATTTGAAACTTACAACCTGATCAAAACCCCATTTTTGCAAGTCACTACAACTCCTCAACAGACGCACTCATCCCACCTATAGATTTCTACACAAATCATTTACACACTTGGCCTCCATGGATAAAAATTACTCACAGACCTAAGGTTGCTGCTGGTCTCAGGATCAAGCCCGAGGTAGGCTAGAAAAACATCAAAACCCTAAGTGCCACTCGGCCGGTTGGCCTTACCTCCCAAACCCTACCACCGAAACAATGACCAAGAAAACGTTACAAGAATCCATAAGTTACATTAGGGTTCATCACAATCCTAATGTACAACGATCAACGATGGAGATCCACTTTCATCAAGCCACGATGGAGGGTAGTAGATGCGGTATTAACTCACCCATCTACCTCCCAAGTCACGAAGTTGCCATTTCGGTTGACACCAGGGCAGGAGTCCCATTACAACTCAGCTTGCCAAACCTCATCAGACGCCGAATCATCCATCACGGCCTACACGTAACAATACCCTTAACATGGTGGCCAGGAAATTTAGTTGCAAACTCAATCATTTACTACAACCTCAACTTCGTACGCAGGCTTTTGCAGTGCCATCATTCCACCTGCCATCCATATGGATCAACATTAATAGCATCGACATATAAATGGTATCAAGGTATAACGTCCATTGGTAGCATATAATAAAGGTCTTATATGATTCCATTTAATCAATTTCGAGCCCACTCATAGCATATGAATATCCACCAAGGTCGCAATCAATCTTAGGGCATGGATTGACTCCGCCCCAACATATAAAGTTACTATAAAGTTCTTCATAAGAATCATTGTAAAGCTATTAAAGCTTTGTTCACACCATAAGTTATATGAATACACCCTTAGGGTATGGCTGCCACCCAAGGACCCATCGCATACATTGCATGGCAGGGTATTAATGCTTAATGCATCACCATTTTAATTTCCCAGGTAATAGAGACCAGAACCACCTTATCACTCATTCTATAGTATGCTTACGACCATGTGCCCTTGTCCTAAACTTGTCACCGTAAAAAATTATAAAAGTTAACATCCGCAAGTCATTTATGGAATGACCACATGTAAAGTCATAAACACCTAACGGAAACATTCATAACAAGCACACCTTGAGATTGATGATATCTGCAGTCTTTTAGATAGTTAGGTTCATCTTACAGAATTGCAAGGAGACCATACCTGTAGCGTTGAAAATCATACATAGTTTTTATTGATATCACGGTTATTAAACACTCTGAATTTTATCACTATCTCTTAACTGTGAATCTGCACATGGAGGACAAGTACAATGCTTTAGCTGAGTAGCTAAGTAAGCCTCAGGGCACCTCGTGGGACCCCTTTCATCATCATCCAGAAAAATTAAACTGTCGGTACTCATTGAGAAGAATTCTATTTCCAAATTCATCAAAATTTTCAATCATTTCAGCATATAAATAAAGAACATAATCATTAATTGGATTCATGATGTGTCGCCAACATGATACGCCATCAGAAGACAAAAAGACACAACAGTTAAATTGTTTCCTACCAAGCGTCGTATTTTTAACTACTGCTTTATTAATTATTATTATTTCCGCAATTTACAAATATTAGCTTTTTATGGCAATTTAATTTTTTTTAAATTTTTATGAAATATCGGGATGTTACATTGTTCTTCTTAGCCACGGATTCTCAAAAGGTTTTTCAAGGATTAAGGCCCAATTTTTCTCCATCAAGCATGTCTAGGGAACCCAATATCTATACCAAGTTCTCAAAAAATTCTAATGGCACGAATATCCCCACTTATATGAATAATATGATATTGGGAGGTCATTTTTGGTGATTGTAGGAATTGTTCTTAGCCAAAGATGCCTGGAATTTCCTTTAGAACCTAAGTCCCACTCTTTTATCCCCAACCATATCTAAGGTGTTCAAACCTATAATTAGTCTTAAAATTCTCACTGTGCCACACAAAACCCACTCATAAGCCAAAGATATTGTGGAAAGGTCTATTGTGGTATTTCAACATATCATTCTTAGCTATGGATACCTAGAAGCTTCCTATAGGTCCTAAGGCCTAGTTTCCATTCCTTAACAATGACTAGAACCCCATGACCCATACCTAATGGTCAGAAACTTCTTAACAATTCCCATATTCTGACTATAAGGACAAATATCCCCTCAAGAGGTTAGCTTGGCTGGTTGGAGACATCATTGTTAGACCTTTATGCCTAAAATTTATATTCTTGCACTAGTGGAGCGTCATATGAAGGAAAACGGTTGTGAAGCAAGTATTCATAATTACAATCCTTTGATGAATGGATTTCACAAGGAAAATGACTTGATACAAATAAGGAGGTTGAGAGGGTATACCATGAAATCGACCATGTATATTAGCCTATTGTGGTGGATGACATGAAGTTAAATAATGTAATAAGCATGGCTTCTAAGGCATTGATTGTGAGGTTTATTTGTACTAGAAGGATGGGGATAGTGAGTTTGTTAATTTGAATGGATTCAAGTGCATGACTAGTAATCAATTTTATCTTACCATATAAGGGATCATGTCATTTTCATCTGAGGTTAGATGTTGAGGTTACATCCAAACATAGTATTATTTCTAGTCGATATCTACTGCATTTATACCTAGGTGGATTTACCGGTTACTTGATCAAGTTACTTATATATCATTCAGGGTCCCATGCCAATAAGTAAGGATATCATAAGGATAAAATAATTGTACTAAATTAGTTTATTTCCATAGACTCTCTTATGATTCTACACAAGATATTTCCTCTTTATGCTATTAATTCTAACTACTAGCATGATATGATTCATTATTGTTTCTTGTAGCCTTAGAAAGATATATATCATATGCATTCAAACAATTATGACTCATTATGATCTCTCTTCTTATGGAAATAATATGAGCTAAAATTTATATGGTGGTATGCCTTACAAATCTACTTTCTTAATTGACATATCAATTAGGTAACTAGGGATATTAGAATAATGAGAAGAGATATACGGTCCTTTTAAATATTAATAATTTTTACCATTACCTCTTCCAACCATAAGAAATTCTTATAAAGATAAAAGGAATTTGAACCATTAACCTAGATTTTTTAGACCAGTATTATACCATTGAAACTATTCTCCTAATGAAAATCTGATTACTTGCTAAGATATCCCTCCAGTTGATTTTCAATGATGCCTACCTTAAATCTACCACATATCATGCGATGCCAATCTATAGCCTCCACCTCATTTATGTATTTGCATTGTTCAATGAACCATTTTAGTGGTGGAAGTGTAGTAGTTTTTACAGATGCCTGGATGGGAATTTCTATTTAGGTCATTGGAGAGTCAATGACAGGTGGCATATGAAATTATTGAACCAAGTGATCTCTAATAATGTTATGGCCATTGCACTGCACCTTTGAGTAATTTACTCACTCCCAAGTGAGATTTCTTGAGCTCTAAAGGAAATGAAGTTTCCCATACCTTGCAAGCCATTAAACGAGGTGATCGAAGCCAATTCTAACTCCTGCTAAAAATACATTGATATGTTAAAATGGTGGTGACAACTTTAACATCCTGATCTCCCATAATACTAACAACATACAACATATATTAGTTAGTCTAAAGGTTGGGATATCTCCACATTAGAAACATATTTATATTTAACCCATAGAGCCTCCCTACGATGTAAGTTATAAATATCCTTGACAAGCAATAGAATAAAAGCTAGAAACGATTATGCAATAAGTAAAATAAGAATATTATAAGAAACTAGCACTCCCTAGCGCCATCCCCATATCATATTCTATAATAAGGTTTATCCCAAGGCGGTCTTCCTATGAGTCTAACAAGTAACAATATTATATTATACCTAGGATTATAAGCTCATGACGTGGTTATACATACAACAAAATTTCAGGCCCATCTAGATATAAGATGCTATATATTCATGCATATTCTTTTTTTTGTCTTTTTTGGTTTTTATGTTTTTGAAAAAAAAGGAGTAACAAGGGGGCCGATTTCATTTTGTGGAGGCCGTATTCTTGATTTGTTGGTTGAGTTTGGACTGTGTGGGCCGTGACATCAGCTGGAGAGGATACGGTCTTGTTTGTGAGAACGATTTACTTTCTATTGGGCACATATCCTTACAGTTCCACATCTATAGTGATCCCCACACTTCACCTGGGACAATATCAAGGGTTGTTACATACAAAAAGGGAGTTGCAATCCATATTGGCACCTACAACGTTGCTGGGTACTCTCATTGTAGTCTTCCTTCTTGTTACGACTATGCATAATGTTTCTGGGTAGTGAAGGAGGGCACTGAAGCATAACAAGGGAGTCTGAGAAGAAGACGATTTGGGTTGTTTTGAGGAGCTGGCTGTAGACACCAAATAAGGCTACAGGTTAGAGTTAAAGTAATTTCATATTTGTTTGTCCACCTTAGAACTATTGTTATAGTCCTTGTAAACTCAAAGTTATATGAATATGATATTTAGGGTTTATTTTCCTTGTTATTTATGCAAAGCAATCTCTATTGCATTTACTGTTCACTGTTAGTGCTACGAAAATCAAGATCTGAAACCCTTGATACCAGGAACAAACTCTTTCTACACTGTCTAACTTTCTTCCGCAACGGATTTATTTCTGGAAGGTAGGAATAGAGTTTATGCACAACGCTTCTTCCCCACCGTCGATCTCGATCTCGATCGTTGATCTATCACTTTCGCGGAGAAATGGATTTCTGATCATTCGATCAGTGTCCCCACCAAATCAACAGTGGATTCCAAAATTTATTAAGAGCATTCCATAGAATATTGCACACATGAAAAAAATTTCAAAGCTTGCAACGTCTCCCAACGTTATCACTATAAACCGTTGATATTTTCCCCACGATCGATCCCCACTCTACGATCTTGTTTTATTTGAGTGACTGGTTAAGGTTTAACCCTCTACAAAGATTCACATAATTGATCACTGACAGGATCAATTCTTCTCTGCAATTCAAAAACTATGGAAATCCAAAACCACAGAGTTTATACACAGGGTTATATAGAGTGAAAGCGGGATTAATTCATGCTTCTAATCCATCAAAACCACACGCAAAGTCTTATCCTCTGTTCTTTATTCAATTCACTGGAAATTCAAATACACACAGAGAATTCTACTTGTTCACTTCTCGCTCACTCTTCTGTGCAAACACCTCTCATTCCTCCATTCATGCTATGTGGAATTTCTCTCCCTCTCGAGCTCTATGAGCTAATCAAAGCTTCTTTGAGCTATCCTCAAACCTCTATGAGCTATCGTAAGCTCTGTGAGCTAACCTAAGCTTCTGCGAGCCAACAAGCTCTGTAACCTAACTAAGCTGCTAAGAAAATAACTCGTACTGATTTAAATACAAGAGTATTCTGTTTCCAGATCCTACAACAAAGGAGTATATTCCTTATTGATATATGCTAACCCTATGACTCAAAACTAACTCAATCCTGACTATTACATGTGAAAAAGGATCTAGATTCCTTATCCATTTTATTCAACGTTTACAAAATAAAGAAAATTACAAATGTACGAGACCCAAGGTCTCTTAAGAGTTCCCTTGACCTTGTGAAGTCATGAATGAATTCTCCCTCTTGAGCCTATGCTCCTGCATCAACGTATCAACAGTATATTGAATACAAAAACCAACTAAGACTATTTTTCACAAGTCAGTGGTATTTTTGACAAGTGTTTTTACGAAATCCCTTAACCAAATTACATAAGCAAATAAGCCAAAAAAATCAGCAAGATCTGATGGGGGTCATTATAGTTCACTATCCAAATCATATATCCCTTGTATAAAAATTGAACCCTCTCACTTCCTTTAGATAAAGCTTGTTCATTGGTCACTGTCTCATCATGTTGAGTGGAGATGAGAACTGTGTGAATGCACAGATGAACCATGCACCACTGTCATTTTTGTATTGAATGGTTACTTTTGTTTTTCCATCAGGCCTAAACCAGGAGTAGGTCCCATTCTTTTTGACCTCTGTGAGCTTTACTCCTATCTTGGTAGGCAGCACATGGGTGAGAGGCATAACTTAGGGGTTTTATTAGTTGCACAACTAGTCCAATAAAGGGTAGCGACCCATATACTAGACCTCACAAAGACTGCCATCCATACTAACAGATCAGGGCCTAGTCAAGCAGTACAAAATTAGGCTACCAACACATTTACACACCCTCACAACACCCTTAGTAACCCACAGTAGGTCATGATACCTTCATACATAGGATTGGGACCCTTAGCAGTCCTCAAGTCACTTTCAGCCAGTCATGACAATCCTAGCAGGCTTAAGACATGTCACAACATCCCTTAGCAGGCTCAATACAGGTCATGGTTTTTTCTAGAAAGCAATAGCAGAATTTACACATATGAAAATGATGCAAACAGGAAACACAAACTAAATATGAACACTGTGATGAATCTCAGAAACTCAAAAAAACACTTTTCATTAACACTTGCAAGAAAGTTTACAAAGCTACAATCCAAGCACAAAGGCTTCAAAAATGAAAGTCGAACCCTTCCTCCTCCATAGAGGTTACATTTATAATCCAATTTACCCCTGAGATGTATCTCGAAACAGGGCATCAAAATTAGTTACATTGACAAAATTAGTTATGATAGGACAATAGACTCTAGCAAAAAGAAAAAATGTTCTGGTAACTGCTCCTCCATTCGGCCTCTTCCACTATCTTTGACGCTTCATGCACTCAGCTTCAGTTTTTCCTTCCCATACTTTTTGATGAGTTTCCATTGATTGAAAGCTAGTAAATCCAAGGCGGCAATCTCTTTAAAGCACACCCTCATTTCGGTATGCTCTTTGTATGAATAGCCTACAAGGAGTGTAAGAGCTTCTTTAAATGTAGAGACCAACTCGAAATCCTTGTCAGTTTTCCACCACCATCTTGCCTGCCAGAGGCTGCTCCATATCTACAAAGCACTCCTGGTCTAACCTGCACTCCCATAGCTTGCCATGATATCCATCCTTTTTCCTCATGGCTCCATCTTCTTCCCAAAACATAGGAAGACCTTTCTTAAATAATGGATCAAATGCATCCCTAAACAGCTTCACTTGGTTAGCCAGGACATCTATCCCTACTTGGACAGTGCTCACTTGCTGGTGCTTGAGTATTACCTTCTTAGCGCTGATGATTGTGGCCACTCTGTCCTTTATATTGGCTACTTGAGCCTGCTCTTCAGACAAACCATTTCAGAACTCTATTGAATTTTGTGCATAATCCTTAGGTTTCTTGTTTAACTTCTCATTTTCCACTGTGATAGCTGACCTTACCAGTTTGATTACATATTCCTTATCTACCATGAAGTCCAAATATGGCCTCAGCTCCTCTGCCTATATAGTAACATCATCCCAGGTGATCTTCTTTTCCTCCTGCAATAAACTCTTCCCTATAACTTGCTGCTTCAGCTTGTCATAATCACCTTACATCGCTTGGTACTTGGTTTCCCAAGCTTTCTTGTCTTTCTCTGTAGCCTCTTTGTCCCTTTTGGCATTATCCCGCATGGTCTTGAGGTTGGCATTCTGCTTTTTCAATCTTTCCACTTCTACATCATCCAGACTTTCCTTGGTTATTTTCCCTAGAATAGAAAAATCTCCAGCCTCCACCAAGGGTGTGACCATGGCTTCTATCTCTTGTTCTTTGTCCTTCAACATTTTCTCAAGCCCTTCAACTTTAGCCTTCAAATCTTCCTCACTGTCCATTATCAATTTCATATCTACTTTCCACTTTTTCTCTCTTTCTTCATACTAGCATGGCTTTACAATCAGTCAACTTACCCTACAACTCTTCTTTTTCCTCTTCTAGTTCTGTAATTTCTAGTGCATTCACCAGTTGGGCAGCTGGAATCTTCAATTTCTTCTTGAGTGATAGAATTTCTTGATCTTTTTCATCTAATAGCTTCTGAATGCTAGCCCTTTTATCTTCTTGAGTTTCAGTGGCCAATAGTGAAGCCTGGAACGTTTTCACTTGTGCCTTCAGGCTCTTGTTCTCCACCTTTTCCAATCCCAACTGCTTTTGCACTTTGTTTTTACCGGCCCGCACTTTTGATAGCTCTATGGCAGACCTCAACAACTTGTTATAGATGACTTCACCTGTCTCCTTATGCATATTGATCACATCAAGTACTAAGATGTCTTCCAGATTTACTCTTAGTGGCTAAGGAAAGACTCAAAGTATTCTAGGAAAGGTTCCTGCTTGCCATCAAGGCTACATCCTTCTTGGACATTTTTCTTGCATTAGCATACAATTTAGCTTCTTTTGAGATTGTATCTGGTCTCTCCTCATATCCCTCCAGTAACTTAGCCTTGCTTAGGCTTGATGCTGCAACTCCAACAGGTGTTATGTTGAACACATGTTGCTTAACCTCGAAGGATGGCACCAAGGCTCTGACTTGCTTTTTCTTGGGTTGCTTTGCTTCTACCTGTACTAATTACTGCTCAGGGCTCTCCTCTACTTTTTGCCTCTTTGAGGTTGTCTCAACATCACTATCTACATCCATGGGCTCTTTACCCCCTTCCTTTATAGATTTTTCTAGAGGAATGGTAAGGGACATGGCTGCTGATATTGTTGGGGTTTTACCAGGTGAACCAGGCACTGCTGATGTGCTACTTTGAAAAATGAATGCTAAAGATGAAGAATCTTTTGGTGGGTCTAGTTCCAACTGGCCTTTGTCAATGTATTCTAACCAGTTTTCCATCTCAGCTAGACTTGTTAGTTCCAAGTGCTCATATCCTTTCCTGTTACTTTCCTTCCTTCTTTCCGAGATAATCTGGTAAGGATCATAGTTTATGGCTGCTTTGGATGGGAATCCCAGATCACCCATCATTCTCTCAATAGCTGGGATAGTTGTTTTGTTTTTTACAATGAAGGAGCCCAATGTCCATGGAAATATGATGTCCAAACACTTCCTCTCATCCAAGAAATGTTCACACTCCACCTTCAATTTCGGTCTTATAAATTCCAAGGTGAGTACTCTAGGGGTTAGGAAGGTAGTTAGCACATAGGGGGCATGGGAGTAGACATACACTCTAATCACAGTCCCATGCTCTAGAAGGAACCAATCCCCAACCCTCTTCTCCAAGGATGGTTGCAGTAGGTCTTTCATCTCAGGAAGTACCCTAGGCAGTCTCTTCTATAAAAAGATGAAATATATCTCTGCCATAAGATCATTCATGAAGGTTTTGTAGTCTGAATACATCTCCTTAGTCAACTGCAGCTTTGGAGCTTGCAGGTTTTCTTCATTAGTTGCCAGGAAAATTTTTAACAAGTAAGACTGGAACCTGAAAGTTCTTGTCTTAGGGAATTCTACAAGATGGGAGTGGATGTTGTCTTCGAAGGCTTCATCAAACTTTAGGCATGCACATTGGGTAAGCGAATTTGGGCCTACTAGCTCGATAGGACAAGTGCTTAGAACAAACATCAAACTTATCAGGGGCTTGGTTATGTATATGTCATTGTCTAAGCCTAGGAACTGGGCTAGCATGGAGATAACACACTTCGACTCTTCCCTAAAAAGGCTGGCCTCACCAGGAAAAGGTGCACCCTGAGAGGAGGTATTTGGTAGCAGGGAAGCATGATAAAAGCTCTGTTTGAATTCATCTGGGGATTGATGGAAATGTTGGATCAGGTTTCCATTCTATAACTTTGGAATTTTTGGCAAAATTCTTCTGGAACGGCCAAAACTTTCCTAATAGTAGGGGCGTCTACATAGCACAGGATTTTAGAGTTTGAGGCATCCATGATTGCTCTTCGGTTTGAGGAGTAATGGCCGGTACACCAATATACAAATTCAGGGAAACTAGAAGTTTGCATGGTTGTAAACAAATGCAAAAAAGATTGATAAATATTATGGATATCCACTTGTTTGGCCCTTATGACCTCCAATATTTCCTTGGCAGTTTCTATGGTGTTATTTATCAGCATGGGATCGTAAGCCTCATAGTCTTTATCCTCTAATAGGTCAATTATCTTTAGAGGCTCAAAGCCTGGGGGTACCACGGGTCCTACCATTTAAATAGTTTAGGGTGGAGGTGGATGTCCTACCTGGTCGGTTAACAACTAGGTGGAGCTTCTGGGTCTCTGGTTGGCTAGTCGGCTCTGAACGATCTTCTCCTTTCGCTTTCCAATGCACACAACTCAACTAGGATGCGAATATTCATGCAGACGGGCATTTTATAATATAAATATGCCATATCACCCTTACAGCTATGACAACGAAGGAGTTACATTAGCTGTCTATCCATACGATCAAATCTCATCCGTAGATCTCCTTGACCTTTACTTGCATCGTCCCCCGTGGCTTCCAACCCCGCCACATGTCAACTCGATAGTACCTTAAATCTGCAAAAACATTTTCAACCATCTATCTGCTCTCCTCCTGGATCTTGACCGTCCCAGGATGCGCCCTTTACCAAGTTCACGAATTTTGGGTCTGTTGATTTCACAGGCAAGTCATATCCGCGAACTAATCCTGAGTCATCGATCTTCATCTCATTAGATCTTCATCGTTGGGAGATGCCGAACTTTATCAAAAGTTTGCGGATTTGAATCATAACCCTTTGTTAAATTTTCAGTATTAAATCACAATACTATAGGATCTTTGCTGAGAGAATAACATCTACAGTATATCAATGCATGACAATCATAATATGACAAGCATCACAAGCATCACAAGAATCAAAAGCATAGAGACAAGAGACACAGAGTTTCCGTGGGGAAAACCCTAAGGTGAAAAACCCCACAACTTCCTCAGAGATAGAGAGAGCAATGGCTCAACCAAAATACAACCAAATAACACAGAGATAGTCTCCTAGCAGATGATCCTCCTCCTCCTCACTAGTGCGCCACTTTTCAGAGAGAGATAGATACTTTTCCGAGTGAATAAAATAGAGATCTCCTATCTCTATTTATACTCACCTTTTTGCCCAGTGACCTACTGGGGCCGACTTGTCTACTTGAGTACATCCACATTATATTATATATTAATTAGGGCCGACCCCATAAGGTGGTCTAATAACCCATCGGCAAGTACACACACTTGCGACACTTGTCAATCCACATGACGACACTTCCTTATAGAGGAATAACACATCTCTTATAAGGGTACAATAAATATATATATAATACACAGATGAAATACATTCCGAAGTTACATATACATCAACACTCCCTCTTAACTAGGAAGGTATTTCTCGACACAGATCTGCTAGACAAGTCTTCTTCTCTGGATCATCGTCATCGATGCATCGTCATCATCATCGTCATTGCTGCTGCTATCTCATCCAATCTCTGTCTCTACTCGTCATAGGAAGTTCTACAGAGCCAGTCCTTTTTCATACTGGATGTAGGCCCACCACCTGCAGGTCTTTGTCATCACTGGCCATACTGTGGAATCCTCAAGACTTTTACGTGCGTCACAAAACCTCGAAAGAGCATCCCAGGCTGTTACGAGCACACAGCTCTACCTATAGGATCTCCCAGGGCACCGAATTACATGTGACCTCACCATAAAACCTCGCAAGAGCATCTGCCAGATATCCCAGGGAACCGAATTACATGCCATAGGAAAAACCTCAAAAGACTATCTGCAGATCTCCCAGGGCACCGAATTACATGTGGTCATGGCAAAACCTCGCAAGAGCATCTGCCAGATATCCCAGGGAACCGAATTACATGCCATAGGCAAAACCTCGAAAGACTATCTGCAGATCTCCCAGGGCACCGAATTACATGCCATAGGACAAAACCTCGAAAGAGCATCTGCCAGATATCCCAGGGAACTGAATTACATGCCATAGGAAAAACCTCGAAAGACTATCTGCAGATCTCCCAGGGCACCGAATTACATGTCCTCCCAGAGCAAAACCTCGAAAGAGCATTTGCCAGATGTCCCAGGGCACCGAATTACATGCCATAGGCAAAACCTCGAAAGACCATCTGCAAATCTCCCAGGGCACCGAATTACATGCTCATCTGCACAACCTGATCCATGGCCACAGAGTATCAACCTGATACTCACCATACATCATCCTGATGTATCCATGATCATCCTGATCATCATCACTGCAACGTCCTGCTGCATGTCATCTGGAGCAACATCCTGAAGCTCGTCATCTATGATCATCCTGATCATCACTGCAACATCCTGCTGCATGTCATCTGGAGCAACATCCTGAAGCTCGTCATCTATGATCATCCTGATCATCACTGCAACATCCTGCTGCATGTCATCTGGAGCAACATCCTGAAGCTCGTCATCTATGACCATCCTGATCATACAATGTATCCACCTGATACAAATACATCATCATACATGATCCTCCTGATCATCAATGCATCTACCTGATGCATACCAAGTATCTACCTGATACATATCATCATACATGATCCTCCTGATCATCAATGCATCTACCTGATGCATACCAAGTATCTACCTGATACATATCATCATACATGATCCTCCTGATCATCAATGTATCCACCTGATACAAATACAAATACATGATACATATCACCATACATGATCCACCTGATCATATCCAGCATCAATATGATGCGTACATACAAAAATGATCCAACTGATCATATCCAGCATCCAACATGATGCGTACATGCATACAAAATGATCCAACTGATCATATCCAGCATCCAACATGATGCGTACATACATACATAAAAATGATCCAACTGATCATATCCAGCATCCAACATGATGCGTACATACATACATAAAAAATGATCCAACTGATCATATCCAAGCAGAAACCAGAACATCATCCTGATGTTCATCATCCAGCGCTTACATCCACAGCCATGTGAAGGATCCTCCTTCCAACATGCTTGGAATGGCTTCAGCAAATGTGTCCATCACTTCTTCCTCGAAGTGTCCTCGATCTGAAGAACGCCAAGCCTCTCTCTGAAGTACTCGAACTTCACCCTGGCTAGTGGCTTCGTCAGCACATCTGCAATCTGCTCGTCCGTCGCAACATACAGGAGCTTCACCGCTCCTCTCTGCACCATATCCCTGATATAGTGATATTTGATCTCTATGTGTTTCGACCTGTCATGAAACACTGGGTTCTCGGACAGCTTCACACAACTCTGGTTATCACAGAAGATACCAGTAGCTTCCAACGGGAGATCAAATAACTCGGACAGTAGCTTCCGTAGCCATACTGCCTCACAACTAGCTGAACAGGATGCAACATACTCTACCTCAGCTGTACTCAGTGCTACGCAGGACTGCTTCCTGCTAAACCAAGAGATCACACCTGATCCCATACTGAAGCAACACCCAGATGTGCTCTTCCTATCTGCAGCACTGCCAGCCCAATCTGAATCAACATAACCCTGCAGGTTAAACTTTTGATTCGCCTCATATCTGAGCCCATAATCCACTGTACCCTTCAGGTACCTCAGAACATGCTTTACAACAACCAGGTGAACACTCCTCGGATCCGTCAGGAACTGGCTCAATGTGTTCACAGCAAAGCAAATATCTGGTCTCGTGTTTGTCAGGTACATCAAGGACCCAATAATCTGACGATACATAGAAACATGAACTGGCTCAGATGAAGCATCACAAAGAAGCTTCAGATTCGATGCCATAGGTGTGGCCATGGCTTTGCAATCCATCATCCCAAATCTCTTCAGGATATCTACTGTGTACTTCCCTTGACCAAGGAAGATCGCACCTGCATTCTGCCATACCTCCATACCTAGGAAATAGTGCATCATTCCCAAATCTTTCATATCGAATTCAGCTGCAAGCTTCCTCTTGGTATCTGCAATCATTCTGTCATCTCCTGTCACAAATAGGTCATCCACATATAGTAGTAGAATCACAGGATTCCCTTCCTCAACCTTGTAGTAAAGGTTGGAATCCGCTTTACTCTTGGTAAAGCCCAAACTAGATAGGAAACTGTCCATCCTACCATACCAGGTTCTGGGAGCTTGCTTCAAGCCATACAAGGCTTTCTTCAATCTGCATACATAAGATTCCCTGTCATGTATTTCAAAGCCGAGAGGCTGTTCCACATATACTTCCTCTTCTACTACACCGTTCAGGAAAGCAGTCTTGACATCCATCTGGTGTATCTTCCATTTCATTGCTGTAGCCAAGGCAAGTACTGTTCTGATGGAAGTATATCTGGCTACAGGTGCAAAGGTTTCTTCATAGTCTATTCCTTCCTTCTGAGAGAAACCACGAGCTACGAATCTTGCTTTATATTTTTCCACACTGCCATCTGCAGCATGCTTGATTTTGTAGATCCACTTGGAAGTCACAACAGACTTCACTTTAGGCCTTGGGACAACATCCCAAACATCATTCTTCATTATTGATTGGTATTCTTCGATCATAGCATCCTTCCATTCTTTCTTTATCGCTGTCTCTTCATAACTGGAAGGCTCTTTATTCATGATGTCACAGAGTAAAGCAACATAACTGGTGTGTGATCTGGTTCTCTTCTTTGCTCTGTGTTCTTCTTTTGGAATGCCAAATCTTTCTGCATCATGAATGAGCTCTCTAGCCCATACAGGTTTCCTTTTGTGAGAGTTATCCTCACGAGGTGGATCTACAGGTTCTTGTGGATCTTCAAACTCACGAGCAGTTTCTGGAACTGCTTCAGTCATGGTAGTGTCCTGAAATCTTGTTTCCTTAGGTTCTTCATAAACTTCGGTAGGTGCCTTTCTTGATTTGATGAATGCTGAATTCTCATCAAATGTTACATCCCTGCTGACATCAATCTTCTTGAACCCTGGAAAATATATTCTGTAAGCCTTCAAGCTTTCACTATAACCCACAAAGATGCCCTTCTTTCCTGAAGGATCTAGTTTAGTCCTCTTCTCCTTCGGAACATGAGTGTATACTGGACAACCAAATATTCTGAGATGGATGACTTCAGGTTTCTTACCAGAAAAGACTTCTTCTGGTGTCTTGTTGTCCAATATCTTGTGGGGTGTTCTGTTCTACACATATATAGCTTTTCTAGCTGCTTCTGCCCATAGATGCATAGGAAGATCCTGGTCATGCAACATTGCCCTTGCTGCTTCCATGATAGTTCTGTTCTTCCTTTCTGCAACTCCATTCTGTTGAGGATTATAAGGAGCAGTCAACTCCCTCTTAATCCCTGAATCACTGCAAAGCTTCTTGAAGTCATTTGAGGTGAATTCTCCACCATTGTCAGATCTGAATGTTTTGATTTTCTTGTCAGTTTGATTCTCCATCAAGGTTTTGAATTCCTTGAATTTATCAAACACCTCATCTTTTCCTCACGAGCTATAAGTCTAGCTTCTTCTTGAGAACATTCTTCCCGAAGTCTACTGAAGGAGATCAACTTCTTCCTTGCACAAATTCCTTGGATAAAGGAATCCCATGACCTGGGTAGGCTATTTAGAGTGGTCATCACCACTTCACCATTCTCCACCATTTCATCTACTGCTTCTAATTATTCCTTGATCTGAGAGACCCTTGAAAAGTAGGATTGAATGGTTTCTCCATTCTGAAACTTCACTGCTTTCAATTGGTTCCGCAGGGTCATCTTCCGATTTATGTTCTTTCCTTCAAATAGCTTGGTCAAAGATTCAAACATCTCTTTGGGTGTCTTGAGAGAAGACACATGGGGTATGAGATGGTCTTTGATGGAATCAGCAATGATTCTCTTTGCCTTGACCAAGTTCTTCTTGTGCAATACCTTGGCCTCTTCATCCTCTGGGATAGGGATGTCTTCTTTCACATATGAGTCCAACTCATTCTCTTCCAGGATTAGCCCAATCCTATACTTCCAGGCTCGGAAGTTATCAGCCCCTTCAAGCTTATCCTCAAGCTTGGTGTGAAGAGACATATTTAAGAGTACTTCAAATGGAAATAGAAAAGATTTAGAACTTACCACTTGTGTTGATGTATATGTAACTTCGGAATGTATTTCACATATATGTATATTGTATTCCTATAGAGATGGTATTATTCCTCTATAAGGAAGTGTCGTCATTTATATTGTAAGTGTCGTAACTTATACTTGATGGGTTATTAGACCACCTTATTTGGGGTCGGCCATGTATAAGTCATGTGGGTCAAAGGGTTATTAGACCACCCTATTGGGGGTCGGCCATGTGGGTCAAAGGGTTATTAGACCACCCTATTGGGGGTCGGCCCAATCAGCATTATGTTATGTGGTTAAGTTCGAGCCTACATGAGTTAGGTAAAAAGGCAAGTCAAGTCAAGTATAAATAGAGTGCGGGAGGCACTCTATTTACTCACTCACTTTTCACACATGCACTCAAGGAGGAGTGACGCACTTATGGAGGAGGAGGATCTGCTGCTAGGTTATGGATATCTCTCTTGGTTGGTTGTATCATTGCTCTATCTATCTCTGAGGAAGTTATTGGGGTTTTTCACCTTTATGGTTTTCCCCAAGTAAATCTTTGTGTCTCTTGTGTGCTTGCATTATTGTCTCCATGATTGATATGTTGTAGATATGCTGTACATGTTGTTCTCTCAGTTAAGATCCTAGATCAGATTGAAGTAAATTCTGAAAATTTAACATGGTATCAGAGCTAGCCTGAAAGAAGGCATGATATGGCATGTATGACACTTGTTGCACTTACGATGCTAGGGCTTGATATAGCAAAAACCAGTCATCGTATCACTTTCGCTATAAATCCGTTTTGGCGAAGTTTTCGGATCTGAAATTGTTACAGGCCGAAGCTACGACCTCCAGGTACCTTGTGTCCAAAGGACAACCTCTAATTCGTTGTACTTTGTGATTTATGATCTGTGCAATATAGGGTTTCTGCCTCTTCCAGATCTGAGTCAAAATCAGGTGACCTTGGGAAAAAGGTCATAACTTGGGCTAGGAAGCTCCAAATGAAATTTCGTAAAAAGTGACAGGTAGTACACAGTCTTTAATATCGCAACACACTTTTTCAGAGGCCGAAGTTGAACCAGTGACACGTGGCACGCCGTACAAGTTCGCTCTACTGTTTTATCCCATAAACAGGTCACGTTGCGACACTTGGAATAACTCTCTCTCAGAAAATCCAATTGAGGTCAGACCTGTCAGGATGGAAAGATAACAGGCCGAGCTATCTCAGAAAACATTTTCAGAGGCCGAAGTTCAAAAAGTGACACGTGGCACGCCGTACAAGTTCGCTCTTCTGTTTTATCCCAAAACAGGTCACGTTGCGACATTTGGCATAACTCTCTCTCAGAGAATCCAATTGAGGTCAGACCTGTCAGGATGGAAAGGTAACAGGTCAGGCTATCTCAGGAAACTTTTTTCAGACCCTGTGGATCAAAAATTTCGGAGTTACACCAGAAACAATCAGGTACATATTTCTGTCAAAACAGAATTTTTTTTTGGTACCTTCATTCATGGCTTCCGGAATTTAGGGCTTTGAAGAAAGTTGGAATTTTTGTAATCGGAGACCACGGCTGAATGCTACTCATCAAAATAAAAATTTAGAGACCAAAATCAGAATTTTTGGTTGGGCAGAAGGCCGGGCTTGATCAGACCCTAGTTCGGGACTTTAATCAGGAAAGTGGAAAATTAGGGCTTCTGTAAAAATGGGAATTTTTGAAATCTGAGACCACGGCTGGAAGCTCCTCAGAAAAATAGAAGCTTAGAGCTTTGGATCAAACCTTTTGATTGGGAAAAAGAGTGGGATTCATCAAACCCCAGTTCAGGGTCACGTCCAGTGAATCCGAAAGTTTCAAAGGCAAAATTGAGGAGTGAAACTTTGCAGTTTTCAAATTATGAATATACCAATTTGATCAGCTCATCAAGGCGCATATTTCTATCCTTTCGGAAGTTTGAAATTCAAAGTTTGAATTTTTGGGTTTCTCTGACAAACCCATATCCAGCTCCAGGTCCAGTTCTTGCAAATCAAGTGGATTGGGTTAATCCTAGAAGAAGATGGATTGGTCACCTACATAGGTGAAGAAGTTCCTGTTTCAGAGGGAGATAAGGCTAAGGCCTTACATAAGAAGATTACTAGCGATCTCGACAGGTATGACTCATCAAGGTATGTCTCGATATTTGTTCATGATTAAGTTTATGGTATGCTTGTCTTCATGTTATTACGGTCAGTACACTCTTGATTTTAGACTTGTCATATCACCTTAATAAAACTATGAATGCAAGATAGAAAATATTCATTGATTAAGGTGTTGACACTTATGATTGTACTAATGCATTATGGTGTTGTATGAAGTTTATGTTGTCTACTAACATGAAAGGTACACCAAGAAAGACAAATCATGTTTTGGTCCAAGAACATATGATCATGATAACATGAGGACAAAGATTCATCCATTGTCATGGATCTCATAGAAGATCCATTTACGAGGTATGTATAACTTGGTTTTGTAATGGTTAACTTATGAGACATGCAGGTTACTAGCACAAGTCATTGACGAAGAACAAGAAGACATTATGCGGGTATGTTAGACATAAATAGCTAGCATGCTAATCCAGGTATGTTTTTCCTATATCAAGCTAGAATCCTACCTTGGGTTAGGATCTTATACTGTTGTGTTGTTGATAATGATTATTCATGAAGTCATAGGTTTGAATAGTCATGGTTGTATACATATTATGTTTCTTACCATATTTGATGATATGGCTAACCAAAAGAATCATGAAGGCATAAGTTAGAATAATCATGGGTATATGCATATTATGTGTCTTACCTTAATTAATGATATGACTAACCCGAAGAGTCATAGGTTTGAGTAATTATAAGTTTAGACATGTTATGTTTCTTATGATTTGACTAACCATAAGAATCCTACATAAACCTTGAAAGCTAATGCTTATTATTTCTGCTTGAAATGATCATGACTATACATGCTTGAGATTATTGTGTTTTAATAGTATACTAATGAATGTATGATTTTATATGAGTTCACAAGGATAACACAATCATGATACTAATAAGCATGCATAGGGACCAAGGATGAATATGAGTTCAAGAACAGGTAATTTAGGAAGCAAAGATCAAGAGGGAGCACACTCCAGTTGTTCCTGCAAGAAAGCAAAGGAGCACACTTCAGTAGTTTCTGCAAGGATGCAGATATTCAGAGGGAGTTGACCATCTCTCTACATTCCACAATAGAAAGGTGTAGAAGAAGCTACTTCAGATTAGGACTCCAGCAGCTTCTGCAAGGAAGCAAAGACTCAGAGGGAGTCCACCCAACGAACAAACAAAGATAAGTATTTTAAATTATCATTTCTTGCATATTTGTTTGTTTAAATAATACTGTTCAATAATGTATACACTGATGTTCCTAGAATTAGGTTGTGTATTATGCATATTAGAATAGTTGCATTGATGAACAGTATACTACTAATATACATGGGTAAGTGGCCTATGGCACTGTACAACATTCCATTGCTACTTATCTAGAATGAAACCTCTTTGCTGACATGTTGGGAGTTGTGCACACTCTTAACAATGTTCTGGTAGAGATTGGAAGGCATCTAGAAAGTTACGGGATATGGATAAATGTTGTATTGAAGCATTGGCTAAGATAATTGCATGACTGTATGACATATTTCTTTATGTGTAAGAATTTGTTCTGAAAACTATGAGATGTTTTCTAATCATGCAATTTAACTTGTTGTGTAGGAAAGATCGTATGCCATCTCCTACAAAAGAAGAACTACAACATTTTGTTCCAGCAACAAAGATATCTATTGAAGATATTGAAGATATTGAAGTTCCCAGGATCTGGGATGAAGAAATGGAATGCCATGATCCGTCGATCATGAAGAATGATGTTTGGGATGTAGTCCCAAGATGTCAAGGGAAGTTTTTTTATGACTTCCAAATGGAACTATCAGATCAAGCATGTTGCAGATGGCAGCATTGAGAAATATAAAAGTGATAAAATAGAAGATGCACCAGATGGATCTCAACACAGCATGGTGTAGTCATATATGTGTGCAGAACTTGGTATGATAACCTGTTTGTTACAGGTAAAGATAGATTGATTGCCGACACGCAGCGGAAGCTTTCTTCCAAGTTCGAGATGATGCACTATTTGTTTTTGGCATGGAGGTGTGGCAGAGTGATGGAATCTTCCTTGGACAAGGGTAGTATGCAGTAGAGATCCTGAAGAGGTTCGGGATGATGGACTGCAAGCTATGGCCACACCTATGGCATCGAATCTGAAGCTTCTATGTGATGCTTCATCTGAGCTGGTTGATGTCTCCATGTATCGTCAGATGATTGGGTCCTTGATGTACCTGATGAACACGAGACTAGATATTTGCTTTGCTGTGAACACATTGAGCCAGTTCCTGACGGATCCAAGGAGTGTTCACCTGGTTGCTGTAAAGCATATTCTGAGGTACCTGAAGGGTACAATGGATTATGGGCTCAGGTATGAGGCGAATCAAAAGTTTAACCTGCAGGGTTATGTTGATTCAGATTGGGCTGGCAGTGCTGCAGATAGGAAGAGCACATCTGGGTGCTGCTTCAGTATGGGATCAGGTGTGATCTCTTGGTTTAGTAGGAAGCAGTCCTGCGTAGCACTGAGTACAGCTGAGGCAGAGTATGTTGCAGCCTGTTCAGCTAGTTGTGAGGCAGTATGGCTACGAAAGCTACTGTCTGAGTTATTTGATCTCCATTGGAAGCTACTGGTATCTTCTGTGATAACCAGAGTTGTGTGAAGCTGTCCGAGAATCCAGTGTTTCATGACAGGTCGAAACACATAGAGATCAAATATCACTATATCAGGTATATGGTATAGAGAGGAGCTGTGAAGCTCCTGTATGTTGCGACGGACGAGCAGATTGCAGATGTGCTGACGAAGCCACTAGCCAGGGTGAAGTTCGAGTACTTCAGAGAGAGGCTTGGCGTTCTTCAGATCGAGGACACTTCGAGGAAGAAGTGATGGACACATTTGCTGAAGCCATTCCAAGCATGTGGGAAGGAGGATCCTTCACATGGCTGTGGATGTAAGCGTTGGAGGATGAGCATCAGGATGATGTTCTGGTTTCTGCCTGGATATGATCAGTTGGATCATTTATGTATGTACGCATCATGTTGGATGCTGGATATGATCGGTTGGATCATGTGTATGTATTTTGTATGAACGCATCATGTTGGATGCTGTTGGATACATTGTGTGGATCATGTATCTTTGTATGATCAGGTAGATCATGGATGATGATGGATACATTGTGTGGATCATGTATCTTTGTATGATCAGGTAGATCATGTATGCTGATGGATACATTGTGTGGATCATGTATCTTTGTATGATCAGGTGGATCATGTATGTTGATGGATACATTGTGTGGATCATGTATCTATGTATGTATCAGGTGGATACTTGGATGATCGTGGATGACGAGCTTCTCCAGATGACATGCAGCAGGATGTTGCAGTGATGATGATCAGGATGATCATGTGTACATCAGGATGATGTTTGATGAGTATCAGATGATACTTTGTGGCCGTGGATCAGGTTGTGCAGGAAAGCATGTAATTTGTGCCCTGGGAGATTTGCAGATGGTCTTTCGAGGTTTTGCCTATGGCATGTAATTCGGTGCCCTGGGACATCTGGCAAATGCTCTTGCGAGGTTTTGCTTGGGAGGACATGTAATTTGTGCCCTGGGAGATTTCAGGTCGGAGTTGTGTACCCGTAACATCCTGAGATGCTCTTGCGAGGTTTTGTCCTATGGCATGTAATTTGCTCCTGGGAGATCTGGACAGGATGAAAAAGGCCTCAGATGCTTCAGCCAGGTTTTGCCATGACCACATGTAATTTGCTCCTGGGAGATCTGGACAGGATGAAAAAGGCCTCAGATGCTTCAAACAGGTTTTGTGGTGGACCACATGTAATTTTCTCCTGGGAGATCTGGACAGGATGAAAAAGGCCTCAGATGCTTCAGCCAGGTTTTGTGGTGAGATCACATGTAATGTGCTCCTGGGAGATCCGACAGGTAGAGCCGCGTGCTCGTAACAGCCTGGGATGCTTCAGCCAGGTTTTGTGATGGGTCACATGTAATGTGCTCCTGGGAGATCCTACAGGTAGAGCTGTGTGCTCGTAATAGCCTGGGATGCTGCAGCTAGGTTTTGTGACGCACGTAATAAGTCCTGAGGATTCCACAGTATGGCCAGTGATGATGAAGACCTGCAGGTGGTGGGCCTACATCCAGTATGAAAAAGGACTGGCTCTGTAGAAATTCCTATGACGAGTAGATTCAGAGATTGATTGAGATAGCAGCAGCAGTGACGATGATGATGACTCGATGATGATTATCCAGTGACGATGATCCAGAGAAGATGACTTGTGCTAGAAGAACTGTGCTGAGAAATACCTTCCTAGTTAAGAGGGAGTGTTGATGTATATGTAACTTCGGAATGTATTTCACATATATGTATATTGTATTCCTATAGAGATGGTATTATTCCTCTATAAGGAAGTGTCGTCATTTATATTGTAAGTGTCGTAACTTATACTTGATGGGTTATTAGACCACCTTATTTGGGGTCGGCCATGTATAAGTCATGTGGGTCAAAGGGTTAGTAGACCACCCTATTGGGGGTCGGCCATGTGGGTCAAAGGGTTATTAGACCACCCTATTGGGGGTCGGCCCAGTCAGCATTATGTTATGTGGTTAAGTTCGAGCCTACATGAGTTAGGTAAAAAGGTAAGTCAAGTCAAGTATAAATAGAGTGCGGGAGGCACTCTATTTACTCACTCACTTTTCACACATGCACTCAAGGAGGAGTGACGCACTTATGGAGGAGGAGGATCTGCTGCTAGGTTATGGATATCTCTCTTGGTTGGTTGTATCATTGCTCTATCTATCTCTGAGGAAGTTATTGGGGTTTTTCACCTTTATGGTTTTCCCCAAGTAAATCTTTGTGTCTCTTGTGTGCTTGCATTATTGTCTCCATGATTGATATGTTGTAGATATGCTGTACATGTTGTTCTCTCAGTTAAGATCCTAGATCAGATTGAAGTAAATTCTGAAAATTTAACAACTTGAAGTGCTGAAAACTGGATCTGGTCCCGGATTGGGGTTTGTCAGAGAAACCCTAAAAATTCAAAATGTGAATTTCAAAATTCCGAAAGGATAGAAAGATGCGCCTTGGAGAGCTGATCAGCCTAGTACATTTAGATTTTGAGATCAGCAAAGTCTTGCCCTTCAAAATTGCCTTTTTGTCCTCCCGGGTTCACTGGGGAGAGCCCTGAATTAGGGTTTGAGTTTCCTGGAGATCTACCCAGCCAAAAATCTCGATCCAAAGCTCAAACCTTCGATTTTTGCAAGGAGCTTCCAGCTGTACCTTCAGTTTCCAGAAATTCCTATTTTTGTGGAAACCCTAATTTTTAGGGCCAAAACTGAAAATGCTCGGAACTGAAATCTGATTGGACAGGAAGATGCGCCTTGATGAGTAGATCCAATCTACTATACTGAATTTCAAAAATCTATGGAGAGAAACCCAATAAACAAGGAATACAAGCTTCCATCACTGCAAAATGTCTTCTTCTCAGTTAAGCTCTGATACCATGTTAAATTTTCAGTATTAAATCACAATACTATAGGATCTTTGCTGAGAGAATAACATCTACAGTATATCAATGCATGACAATCATAATATGACAAGCATCACAAGCATCACAAGAATCAAAAGCATAGAGACAAGAGACACAGAGTTTCCGTGGGGAAAACCCTAAGGTGAAAAACCCCACAACTTCCTCAGAGATAGAGAGAGCAATGGCTCAACCAAAATACAACCAAATAATACAGAGATAGTCTCCTAGCAGATGATCCTCCTCCTCCTCACTAGTGCGCCACTTTTCAGAGAGAGAGATAGATACTTTTCCGAGTGAATAAAATAGAGATCTCCTATCTCTATTTATACTCACCTTTTTGCCCAGTGACCTACTGGGGCCGACTTGTCTACTTGAGTACATCCACATTATATTATATATTAATTAGGGCCGACCCCATAAGGTGGTCTAATAACCCATCGGCAAGTACACACACTTGCGACACTTGTCAATCCACATGACGACACTTCCTTATAGAGGAATAACACATCTCTTATAAGGGTACAATAAATATATATATAATACACAGATGAAATACATTCCGAAGTTACATATACATCAACACCCTTTTCGCGCATGTTTAAATCACAAACAATTTTCTGACTGTTGATCTAAGCCTTCCGCCGTCGATCTTCCTTGACCTACCCGCAAGATCGCACCCCGCCAACATTTAAAAGACCTTCAACTTTTTCCACGAAGAAGGCTCATGACCATTTATCTCCCCCACTTTTGATCTAAATTGTTTATAGGTGTTAATCAGCACTGTAGGCACATTCGTTTATACTTAATCCTCCGATCAACATCAAGACTGTAGCTTCCCCAAAATTCTTATCTCGGCTCCAAGTTAAAACCAAAATATTATGTAATTGATGTTTGGATTTGGTTATTATAAGCTGGAATCTTGTATGGTGTAATATATGGTTGTCGTGTGGTTGTTAAGGATATTTTGGAAAGCATATGGGTGTACTACAAGAATATTCATAACCATATAATGGAAGGAAGTTGAGAGACCAACTCTTGAGGAGCCAATTCGAGAAATTGGGTTGTTTTATTTTCAAATGGCCAAAAAAGGGATTGGACAAATTTGAAAATGAGGTATACATTTTAAATTTGATTCTTCAATATGATATTTTATAACATATGTCTTCATTGTAATTTGTAGTTTTTTTTTCTTACATGATGTGCAAATTGGGTCTATGTAGGATGTCAAAGGAATATCAAGTCAGGGTTGAAGAATTCAGAGTTTTCCAAAAAACATTTAGAGGATAATAACACGACAAGATGCCATTGTAAAAAATGTTGCAATGTTGCAGTATTGACGTTTGAGGAAGTACAATACCACTTGATGACTCATGGTATAATAAGTTCATAGAAAACTTGGTTTTTCCATGGAGAGAGAGTTCCTACTTATGACTATATATTTGACAAGACCAAGAAATGCCACACAATAGAGATGCATTATTTTCCTCGAGAAATTCCACATGGTGATGAACACATAATCGGACATCAGTTCCCTTTTAAGTTGTATCTGTGAAAATTTATATCTTAGATTATTACTTGGATTTACCTTTATTGTTTATGCATGGATCTTATCTATTTTATTGTGTTATGTAACTTTCATTTATTTTTACAGTAGATAGATTGGGTGTGGGGAATTGAGAGTGATGTGAGGGGGGGGAGGGGCCATATGAACTTCAACCTTCACTTGGTCGGCCCTGTTTAGTAGAGAATAAGATATTATTGAAACGAAGAGAAGCTCATTCAAGTATTTTCATTTCATTTTTTTAGAATTCCATGTATGTTATGCTTTTTTTTACATATCTATCAATCGCTTATATGAAAATACCATTTTGTCATGATATATGCAGGTCTTCGCAATGGAAAGCAATATAATGACAATTTTTATCGTTCTCTAATGCATATTCTTAAGTTATCAGCATAACGAATTTGTCAATTAGATATCTTATTGTCGTTTCATTAATTATAACATGTTGATTTCTTCATTTTAAGTACAGTTGTACTTGTCTTTTTTATGAATTGATTTTGTTGCACATTTTTTAAAGGAAAAAGTTTATTGCGGGATAGCTACTGATAATGGGCAGGTAATGTAATGAACAATATTGAAAGTATTTGATTACAACAAATTTAATTACAACACATTTATTACGACCATAAGTATACCAGATTGATGGTGTAACAACTAATTTGTGTGAAATATTTGTGTAAAGCATAGAGGATACCAAGATCATATGACGTTATTGGCATCAGAGCTGAACTTTGAGGTATAGATCCTTATTTCATTTTTGGAAGTAAGAAGAGAGAACTTTATATTAAAAGAGAAATATTTACAACTGAACCCAAAAAGGTCATAACCCTGCCATTACACTGAGTCACCTGACTGAACAAAATCATCTCTAAAGAGGACTTCTCCTGACCATACATACTATAGAGATAAATACTACAGATACTGCAAAACTAAAACAAAACACATGCACGTAGGCCTTTTGACTCCCATTATCACTCCTTTACACAACAAAACCTCATGAAATAGAAATGAAAACCAAATCCCAACACTATTGACCTTCTTTACCATAAGCAGCCGATAGCTTAGAAAAAAGACATAATAGATGATAAACCGAGACCCAACAAACCAGACACTAAACATCCCCTACGCCATCCTAGAAAAAAATGTAGGGGAAATCAGGACAGCGCCCAGGAGTAGGAACCGCAGAAGCCGCCAGCTGTGTAGGAGCAGGTTGAAGCTACATAGCCTGAAGGAGAAAATATAGCTTTTGGTGGACGGCCTTGGTTTCCTCCAAAATGCTTCTTTCATATCTGACAATCTCATTTACAAATGGATGCTCCATCCTATCCCGTAGAGCATAACCCAGAAGATTTTTCATTACCCAATAGAGCGCAATGGTGCGCTCATACAGGATGAAACGACCCGTTGTGTTTCCTGGATCCATAACCCAATTTGCAGTCTGACGACGTTCTGCATCCAAAGTCACCTTGTCAAGCTGGTTCCAAAGTTGTCGTTCCATAGTGCAAATCTCTTTTTGGAGATTCGGGGGAACATCCCAAACAAAGGAACTAGATTCCCAATGGGTGTTTTCCTGGGCACGAGAGAAATTCCCATCGGATTCACCCTGAGAAGTATCGCCCACCAGATAATGACGACGGCCTGCAATGGCACTGCGTCTATCCCAATTACCATGATTGCCCATATTGTCTAACAAGAAAAAAATGGTGATGCATGCAACTAAATCTCTGAACTCTATGTTCATGTCTACCACCTTCCTTAGGTTTAAAAAGAGTTCCGCCACCCACTGTCCATTAATGGAAAATCGTACTGCAACTGAAGGTGGTGACCTTTCGCACTGTCCATTAATGGCAAATCGTGCTTCACTTAAATCCTTCCCTCCTATAATCATGGTAGGAGTACCTTTCCGAGTTAGTGAGAAGACAACAAACTCCACGGGAAAGGGATGAAAAGACTGCTCATCGATCATCCTTTAAAAGAAGGGCGAAAGAACAAGGGATGAATGGATCACGTGGCAGTATGATCCTCTGCCTTACGTCGCCCTCTGTCATTAGCATTGTAACTCGTCATATCACGGGAAAGAATATCCGAATTCGGCAGGTTTTCCCACATTTGGACGCTTAGGTCCAAGTGATTCACTACCCCAAGGTTAGCAAGCAAGTTCCCCGGCTTGTTCCTATTGCAATTAACATGGGAGAAAGAAATAGCCAGCCCCAGCTTTCCCTCCAATCGCCATGACGTCGCCACATTTGAGCTGCATTTGGCCATGTGGAGAATAATCCGAGCATCACCCTCCACAACAAGGGGAGTATAATTATGGGTACAATCCAGTTGGATTCCTTGAAGATCACCTTCCTGATCAACTACATTATTAGTCTCATGCCCCAGATGGCTAATTTTGAAGCTGACCATTAACCCTTCTGTATCCCTCAAAACACACCCATAGACGGTCAGGCCGGGATTAAGAGGTATAGATCCTTATTATCAATACAATTTCAACATTATTTGGGAGTATCACCTATAGGTTTCCTTTTAGGCATTGGGAGTATCACCTATAGGTCTCCTGAATCTGCCCTTACCACTATTAAAGAATTTTACGTAATGTAGTTAGCAATCCCATTGACTACTTTCTGTAAATGTCAATACTGAAGACATTTCTTCAGTCAACGTGGTCACAATATATGATTCAAATGGTAAATTGCTTCCAAACTCAATCAATAAACTCAATTAAGCCAAAAATACAGGCATACGATCTTATTTCACAATGGTCCTTTATTTGAACCTAAATACAATGGATCGATCATTACAAATAGAGACCTCTCTCTCTCTCTCTGTGTAAGCTCCAAGAGTCAAAACTCTGAGCTTATTCCTCTTGATAGAACCTTCCTCGAGCTAACTAAGCTCCACTAAGCTACCTAAAAGCTTCTGCGAGGTAACAAGTTCTTTAAGCTAAAGCTAAGCTATCCATCTAAATGACTCAACTGGATTAAATATAACTCTTATCTGTTTTCCAGATCCTTCAAAGAAGGAACAAAGTCCTTATTCGACTCTACTATCCTCTATGGCTTACTATGCTTGATATCTGTTATTTTCTAGTATGGTAAACAAGCAACTCATTTTATTTTTGCTTACTGTGGTTTTTTTACTTTTGGAAAATTATTGATGAAAACTGTCAAGGATTAGAGTGAAGGAGTAATATCTTGCATGAGTATCATTTCTGCATTCAGAGTGACTTATGAGAATCCTATACATTGGGTATTTTCCCCTCCATTATTAAGATTTGGTAAGCATTAACATTTTGTTGAAATCATGGTTGTGTAATAGTTAATTTATTGACCACCTTACAAATTGGGGTGATATCATATGATATTTGTATAAGATGTACTTTATAATTGTATAAATGGTAACTGAAAGGATATTTCTACTATTTATTTCTGCTACATATTTTAGAATGGGAAACATATTAACTTTGATTTTGACTTTGGGTGCAAAGAAAAATTAGTGGATTATGCTCTTGCCTCTAGCAAAATATACAAGGGAGTAGGGTTTAAATACATTAGGGAGTCCTTTGAAAATGGCACACTTCATCTCATTGGCCTTTTGAGTGATGGTGGTGTTCATTCGTGATTAGATCAATTGCAGGTGTTCTATATCTATAAATGCATTATTATGAGTTGTTTATCTTAGAAAAGCTTATAGATTTATCTGTGCTATGCAATTTTTAATCTTTGTATTTCTCCATCCTATAGTTGAATGCTATTTATATCACCAGACTCGATTGAGTTGGGTTTAAATATGTCATAATTGTAGAACCCATTGATCTATTGACATAAATGTTAAGAGAATGCTACTCTTACAAGGATCCATCAAGCAACCATTAGAAAAGATGCTCATTTTTATCCATGAATGCTTGAAATTCTAGTTAGATGTTCACTTTATGAGTATGTGTATGAACTTGAATGCCAACTTTGTCCCGCAAAACGTTTATGTATTATTGTTTTCTTTATTGAATCAATGTTGCATGTGAAACCTTCCAAGTTCAGCCAACTTATAAGGTCAGAGCCATTCAGACTACTTTCTTAGGTATCTCGAGTCAGAAACAATGTTGGGATTATTAGTCTTTTCTTAGAATTACAAATGATTCAATCTTGGTGTTAATATTGCTCATTTCCCCAATTCTTAAAGGGTTCTAGCCCAATGGTAGAGCGCCTGCTTTACAAGCAGGAGGTTGAAGGTTCGATTCCTTAGTGCCCTAATGATATTGCAATATTGATGTTTTAAATAAAATATATTTTATTATGATTTATTATGGCTACAAGGGGGGTTCTAAACTGACTTCATATGTCACTACGAGGGGGGTTCATAACTGCCCCCAAAGGTTTGTAAATATTTTTAGGGGGGGTTATGAACCACCTCCATAGGTACCTACGAGGGGGGTTCATAACTGCCCCCAAAGGATTGTAAAGAGTTTTAGGGGGGGTTCTGAACCACCTCTGTAGATACCTACGAGGGGGGTTCATAACCACCCCCAACGGTTTGTAAAGCATTTTAGTGGAGATTCTGTCCCGCCTCCATAGGTACCTATGAGGAGGGTTTATAACCGCCCCCAAATGTTTGTAAAGAGTTTTAGGGGGGGTTTTGAACTGTCTCCATAGGAACCTACGAAGGGGGTTTATAACCGCACCAAATGTTTGTAAAGCATTTTAGGGGGAGTTGTGAATAACCTCCGAAGGTACCTATGAGGGGGCTTTAAAACTGCCCCCAAATTTGTTGACTTTTAAGGGCAGTTCAAAACCTCTCCCATAGGTACCTACGAGGGGGTTTATATCCGCCCTTAAAAGTGACTTTTGTGGGGGTTTAGAACCATTTCCAACAGTCACTTTAGGGGCAGTTTTGATCTCTTCCATAACCGGCCCTAGAATTAAAACCTTTTATCGTTGGTGTTATTAGGGGTGGTTTTCTAAAGACAGCCTCCAAACTGCCCCAAAAGTAACATTTGGAGGCGGAAGGCAACCGCCGCCAATAGTCCAAAAGTAACTTTTTTTGGGGGGGAGGTGTTAGTTTTTCAGAATCTAATTCATTCTGATCTAGGATCTTAACTAAAAGAACAACATGTACATCATATCAAGCATAACAGACAAGAGACAAGAGACACAAAACATTTCACCGGGGAAAACCAAGAAGGTGAAAAACCTCGCAACTTCCTCATAGATAGAATAAGCATCAATACAAGGATCACCATGATCAAACCCAAGAGACAGATATCTACATCAGCATGCTCCTCCTCCTCCACTTGTGTGCATCATCCTCTTCTCTCACTAATGTGAAGTGAGTAAATAATAGAATGTGTAAAATGAGAGAGACACACTCTCTATTTATACACTAACTTGACTTGACCTTTACTCAACTATGTCGGCCCAAAATTAAAACTTAACATAATGATAACTAGGTCGACCCCTATAGGTTGGTCTAATAACCCTTTGACCCACATGACTCATATAGGGCCGACCCCATGAAGCTGTTCTAATAACCCATGAAGTATAAGTTACGACACTTCTAATATAACTTGCGACACTTGCAAGTACACATGACGACACTTCCAATCGGAGGAATAATACATCTCCGTTGGGGATACAATAAGGTACAAATGTAATACATACAATATACAAGTAAATATTTTCCAAAGTTACAAATACATCAACACTCCGTCTTAAATAGGAAGGTATTCTCTTTACACAAGTCATCAATACATATATACACAAGTCATCAATACATATATGCACAAGTCTTCAATTATGGAGTTGGATCATCGTCACTGGATCACAGAGCATCATCATCACTGCTGCTACTATCTCAATCAATCTCTAATCTACTCGTCATTGGAAGTTCTACAGAGCCATCCATTTTTCATGCTAGATGTAGGCCTAGCCTCCATGTAGGTCTTCATCATCTTTGCGAGCAAGCCATCAAGTAGTTACAACTCAGGACTGATTACACTGCCTCTGCAAAACCTCCAATATCTCTTAGGACTGATCATATGCCACCGCAAAACCTACAAGAGCATCTCAGGACCTGTGTGCCCTACTATCACATCATCATCTTCAGATCACCTCATAGTCCACAGAGCACGATCCAGATGCACATCACACAGCACTTACACTCATCGGCATTGGAAGACACACCTTAACCATCCGTGAAAGGCTCAACACTTATATCTATGCCATGGAAAGACACAATTCAACCATGTGAGAATGGCATCAGACTTTTATCCATAGCCATGGGAAGACACACTTCAACCATGCTAGGAATGGCACATCACTTATATCCCAGCCATGGGAAGACACACTTCAACCATGCTCGAATGGCACAACACTTATATCGTAGCCATGGGAAGACACACTTCAACCATGCTCGAATGGCACAACACTTATATCACAGCCATGGGAATACACACTTCAACCATGCTCGAATGGCACATCTCTTACATCAATGACCATGGGAAGACACACTTCAACCATGTCGGAATGGCCCCAGCCCTTATATCTACACCATGGGAGGACACACCTACCATCATGTGAGAATGGATCATGTGCATCTGTGTCTCCGGACTCATCACTTCCCCTTGGAAGGGATCTCAATCTGAACTACACCAAGTCTCTCTCTGAAGTACTCAAACTTCACTCTGGCCAGTGACTTGGTCAACACATCGGTTATTTTCTCGTCCATTGCAACATACAGGAGCTTCACTGCTCCTCTTGTTAAGTTTAAACTAATTTGACTAGCAATATCACTAAAAGAAACATAATTACAAGATAGACAAAGATTTTACCCTGGGAAACCCTCATGGGGTAGAAAACCCAGCAAAGCTTTCCTCAATAAGATGATCAACCAAAAGACAAGATGTGCTCCAAGACTTGACCTCCTTCTCTACCTCCTATGCAAACCTCTCAAACACAAGTGCGCTACTTTCTGAGCTGAGCAAGTGTGAGATAAGTGAGGAGCAATCTCCTCTACTTATACTAGTTCCCGACTGACTAATTCCTTTATGGGGCCAACCTCTCCCAATGAAGTCTAATAACCCCTAATTAATTAACTCAGGGCCGACCCCCAAATGGTGGATCTAATAACCTTGGTTACCACAATTCATCGGAGAAATAAACATCTCCGGATACATAATAGGATCACCTCAGAGGGATGAAACATCTCCGGAATAATAAAGTACAAATATAATATTATTAGAAGTTACAATATTCAACACTCCCCCTTAATGAGAAGGATATTATAACAACATCTGCAGGAGCAAGGAGTCATCAACTACATCATACATGATACATCTATAAATCATCGGAAGATTTCTTCAATACATCATCATTAGTAACTCAACCAGTTACTGGAACATCAACATCATCATCATTGTCATCACACGATCATGAGCATCATCATCACACGATCATCAACATCGTCATCACATGATCATCAGCATCGTCATCACACGATCATCAGCAGCATCATCATCATATGATCATCAACATCGTCATTGCACGATCATCAACATCATCATCACACGATCATTAGCATCATCATCATATGATCATCAGCATCGTCATTGCATGATCATCAGCATCGTCATCACACGATCATTAGTATCGTCATCATACGATCATTAGTATTGTCACTCTGCAATACACACGATCATATTATAGGATGATCAATCATGCTCTCTTTAGGACATAGGTCCATAGAGGATACAGTCCTGTCATGTACCTTTTGAACCGAGGTCCAGGGACGATCCATTCCTATCATTCAATTCTCGGAGACCTCTGTCTACAGCTCATTTAAGACACCTCATCATGCCTAGGGATGATGCAATCCTCTCGTCAGCTTAGATAGAGTCTAAGGACCACTTCTCGGAGAGATATGTCTACGGATCATTTAAGACACCTCATCATGCCTAGGGACGATACAATCCTCTCATCAACTTAGACAGATTCTAAGGACCACTTCTCGGAGACATACGTCTACGGATCATTTAAGACACCTCATCATGTCTAGGGATTATACAATCCTCTCATCAACTTAGACAGAGTCTAAGGACCACTTCTTGGATACATACGTCTACGGATCATTTAAGGCACCTCATCATGCCTAGGGATGATACAATCCTCTCGTCAACTTAGACAGAGTCTAAGGACCACTTCTCAGAGACATACGTCTACGGATCAATTCAAGGGACCGAAGTTTGGGGACGATACAATCCCCACTTGTCCACTAAGGACTTCATTCTCGAAGACACATATCTATGGATCAATTCAAGGGACCGAAGTTCGGGGACGATACAATCCCCACCTGTCCACTAAGGACTTCATTCTCGAAGACACATGTCTATGGATCAATTCAAGGGACCGAAGTCCGGGGACGATACAATCCCCACCTGTCCACTAAGGACTTCATTCTCGAAGACACATGTCTATGGATCAATTCAAGGGACCGAAGTTCGGGGATGATACAATCCCCACCTATCCACTAAGGACTTCATTCTCGAAGACACATGTCTATAGATCAATTCAAGGGACCGAAGTTTAGGGATGATACAATCCCCACCTGTCCACTAAGGACTTCATTCTCGAAGACACATGTCTATGGATCAATTCAAGGGACGGAAGTCCAGGAATGATACAATCCCCACCTGTATCCTCATCAATACAGATATTGTTAGTACATCACTAGTACAAGTACATAAAAGTATCCTCATCAATACATCAATATAAAAACAAGTATCCTCATCAATACATGTATACAAAAAACAAGTAATATAAGTTTTCTAAGTATAAGTATCCTAAATCTAAGTAATCTAAGCATACATAAATATCTAGGTGTAATAAATAGGTATCCTCATCATCGACCTTCTTGTTGATGAGGGCAGTATCATCATCAGTGACTATATCACTCCCCCTTTTGAGGAGGGTCCTTTTGAACTACACCAAGCTTGTCTCATAAATATTCAAATTTCACTTGAGATAGAGGTTTGGTCAATATATCATCAATTTGTTCCTCAGTGCTCACATACTCGAGCTTAATAGCTCCTCTCTACACCATATCTCGTATATAGAAATATTAGATCTCTATGTTTTTTGACTTCTCATGGAATACTGGATTTTCTGTCATCTTAATACAACTTTGATTGTCACACATGATCACAGTGGGATCCATTTCTAATTCAAACACTCCAGATAATAGTTTCTGAAGCCACACTGCTTCACAACTAGCAAAGCAGGCAGCTATGTATTTTGCTTCAGCAGTACTGAGAGCCACACTAGATTATTTATTGTTGAACCATGAGATCATGGTAGATCCAAGACCATAAAATCCACCTGATGTACTCTTTCTTTCTAAAACACTTCTTGCCCAATCAAATCTAAGTAACCATGTAATCTGAGTTCATGACTTCAAAGATAATATAGACCAAAATCTAATGTACCCTTTAGATACCTCATTACATGCTTTGCAACTATTAAGTGAACATTTCTAGGTTCTACTAGATATTGACTCAGGGTATTTATATCTGGTCTGGTATTTGTTAAATACATCAATGACCCAATGATTTGTCTATATAGAGTCACATCCACTAATTCTGATGAGTCATTAACTAATAACTTCAAGTTGGAGTCCATGGGAGTGGCCATGGCTTTACACTCCAACATATCGAATCTTTTTAGAATCCCCACAGCATACTTACCTTGATTTAGAAAGATTCCTTTTGGTTCTTGCCATACTTCTAGACCTAAGAAGTAGTGCATTAATCCGAGATCTTTCATATCGAATTCTGAAGAAAGCTTCTTCTTGCATTTGATAATTTGATTCGCATTTCCTCTTAGAAATAGATCATCTACATACAATAGTAATATAATAGGATCATCATCCATAACCTTGAGGTAAAGATTAGGATCAACTTTACTTTTGGTAAAGCCCGTGCTTGTTAAGAAACTGTCAATCCTTTTGTACCAAGCTCTGGGAGCTTGCTTTAATCCATACAAAGCCTTTTTCAGCTTGCATACATGTGTTCTTCCATCTTTATCCTCAAATCCTTGTGGTTGTTCTATGTACACTTCTTCTTCAATCACACCATTCAGGAAGGCTGTCTTAACATCCATCTGGTGTAATTTCCACTTCATCATAGATGCAAGTGCCATGATAGTTCTAATTGAAGTGTACCTAGCAACTGGTGCAAATGTTTCTTCATAGTCAATTCCCACTTTCTGAGAGAATCCTCTGGCTACAAATCTTGCCTTATATTTTTCAATGCTACCATCTGTAGCATGTTTTATCTTGAATATCCATTTGGAAGAAACCACACTTTTATCTTTTGGTTTGGGAACTATATCCCAAACATCAATTTTCATTATTGACTGGTATTCGTCTGTCATTGCTTCTACCCACTCTTTCTTCTGAGCTGCCTCTTCATAGCTAGTAGGTTTTTGATCCACAAGATCACACATCAAGGCCACATAGTTGGATATTAGCTTTGGTTTCTTTCTTTCTCCAGTGGAGCCTTCAAGAGATCCATATTTTTCAGATCTTTGAATAATGTCTCTAGCCCATGTTGGCCTTCTTTTTTTAGATAAATTTGTAATGGGGGGTTTTTGTTGTTCTAACATGTCATGGTTCGCTGGTGCATCATCTGTAGGGATGGGTACAGCTTATGTGATTCTAGGAGATGTATCTTCTTCACAGATTTCTTCAAGTTGGCACTTCCTAGATTTCTTGAGAGCTACTTCTTCACCAAATGTTACATCTCTACTTATTTCCATATGATGAAAACCAGGTATGTAAATTCTGAAAGCTTTGGATGAAAACCAGGTATGTAAATTCTGAAAGCTTTGAAATCCAACAAATATTCCCTTCTTACCAGAAGGATCCAACTTGGTTCTCTTTTCTTTTGGAATGTGAATGTACACAGGACATCCAAATATTTTGAGATGACTTACCTCAGGATTCTTTCCTGTGAACACTTCTTCTGGAGTCTTGAATTCAAGAGCACTATGGGATTCTCTATTTTGTACATAGACTGCTGTCCTAGCTGATTCATCCCATAGATACATGGGTAGATCTTGGTCATGTATCATAGTCTTTATAGCTTCCATGGTGGTTCTATTCTTTCTTCCAGCAACCCCATTTTGTTGGGGATTGTAGGGAGTGGTTAGTTCCCTCTTAATTCCAGCTTCCTTACAAAAGTCTTCAAAATCCTTTGATGTATATTCTCCACCATTATCTGTTCTAAGAATCTTGATTTTATTTTCTGAGATATTTTCTATTAAGGCCTTGAACTCTTTGAATTTTACAAAGACTTCATTCTTTCCTTTTAGAAAGTATATCCAAGTCTTCCTTGAATAGTCATCAATGAATGTGAGATAGTATTCAAACCCACTTAGGGATGTGGGTATTGGTCCACATACATCTAAGTGTATTAACTACAGAATGTTCTTAGTCTTTTCACTCTTTGGAAAAGGGTTCTTGACATTCTTCCCCTTTTCACATCCTTTGCATGAGCCATTATGGTCAATCTTTAAGTCTGGTAATCCTATGACCACCTTGCTCACATAGGGTAGGGCCTTGTATTTAATGTGAGCAAGCCTTCAATGCCATAGCTCACTGGGGCTAGTGGTTTCATGGACAAGGGAAGCTTCTGGGTGACCCCTGAGTTTGTAGAGACCTCCTTCTTCTTCACCAATAACAATTGCATCCTCAATTGATTTTCCTTTGGGCCACATAAGTATTTGTCCATTAATAAATGCAATTCTAAAACCTTTCTTATCTACTACTGAGATAGAAAGTAGGTTCTTCTTCAAACCTGGTACATATAAAATTTATTTCATCTTTAAAGGTGTTCCAGAATGAAGCTTGTAGCTTGCTTCACCAATTCCCTTGATGGGATATTGATAATCATCTCCTAGAGATACCTTTTGTGGAGAAGAATTTTCTTCAAGTCTTGAGAGAGTTTTCTTTTGACCTGTCATGTGCTTTGAAGCACCACTATCAATGAGCCATGTATCTTTTCTAGGAGACACAGATCTAGAGAGTGCAAAAAATAGAACATACTCTTCTGCATCTTCTTCTTCATTCCTTCTAGATCTTTTCCTAGGGAGGGGTCTTTCTTCTTCTTCTTCTTCATCTCTTTTGGATCTTTTCCTATGAGGCCTTACTTCCTCTTCTTCTTCTTCTTCACTATCATCTTCTGCAAGATGTGCTTGATGTCTTTTATAGTGAATATTTTTCTTCTTATTTGAAGGACAAAATCTAGAAATGTGTCCTTCTTTATGAAAATTGAAACATTGGAAAGAAGAGAACTTTCTTCTTCCTTTCTTCTGAAATCTTTGTGGAGATTGAGACTCCTTGTGATTGTCCTTCTTGAAGTAAGATTGATTCCTCCTTATCTTAGTGTGTGTATACAAGGCTTGGTCATCCTCCTTGAGAAGGGCTTCTCTATTGGCTACCCTAGCTTCTTCTTGAACACAATCCTCCCATACTACATCAAACTTCATACTTTCTTTTCTAGCACACATAGTTTGTATAAATGACTCCCAAGGTCTAGTGAGACCATTTAGAGTAGTCATCACAAGTTCATCTTCATTAAGAGTATCACCAATGGCATCTAGTTGTTCCTTGATTTGGGAGACCCTTGAGAAGTAGTCTTGAATGGATTCTCCTTTGTGCATATTGGTACTCTTCAACTGTGTTCTTAGGTTCATCTTCCTATTGTTGTTCTTTCCTTCATACATTCTTCCTAGGGAATCATACATTTCCTTTGGGGTCTTCTTGGAAGCCACTTGGGGAATCAAGTGGTCTTTAATAGAATAAGCTATGATTCTCTTTTCCCTGATCAAATCCTTCCTATGATTCTCTTTGGCTTCATCTTTTTCAGGTTTTGCAACTTCATCCTTGATATATTGAGCAAGATCATTCTCTTCAAGAATGAGACCAATTCTGTATTTTCATGCCCGGAAATTCTCTATACCTTCAAAATTGTCTTCAAGCTTAGTGCTTGGAGCCATCTTCTCTTGGGGGAGTCCAAGAGATAAGAGATAGCGTAGTACTTACCAAGAAAATTTACCTTTTCACTTTTCTGGATCTGCAACAGAATTTTTGGTTTTTCACACTTTTGGTAAAAACTAGGGTTTGTCTTTCTCGGAGTTCTACCCAACCAAAAAACTTGATCCAGGGCTCAAAAGATGGATCTTTAGAAGGGCTATTCAGCCATGCAACCAGAATCCAAAAATACTAACTTTTGCAAAAACCCTAATTTTGGGAGAGAGATAGAAATATAATTTAACCTTGTGAAAGATGTTCTATTTAGGCTAGCTCTGATACCATGTTAAGTTTAAACTAATTTGACTAGTAAGATCACTGAAAGAAACATAATCACAAGATAGACAAATATTTTACCCTTGGAAACCCTCATGGGGGAGAAAACCCAGCAAAGCTTTCCTCAATAAGATGATCAACCAAAATACAAGATGTGCTCCAAGACTTGACCTCCTTCTCTACCTCCTATGCAGACCTCTCAAACACAAGTGCGGTACTTTCTGAGCTAAGCAAGTGTGATATAAGTGAGGAGCAATCTCCTCTACTTATACTAGTTCCTGACTAACTAATTCCTTTATGGGGCCGACCTCTCCCAATGAAGTCTAATAACCCCTAATTAATTAACTCAGGGCCGACCCCCAAATGGTGGATCTAATAACCCTGGTTACCACAATTCATCGGAGGAATAAACATCTCCAGATACATAATAGGATCACCTCGAAGGGATGAAACATATCCGAAATAATAAAGTACAAATATTATATTCTTAGAAGTTACAATATTCAACACCTCTCTGCACCATATCCCTGATATAGTGATACTTGATCTCAATGTGCTTTGACTTGTCATGGAACATTGGGTTCTCTGACAACTTCACACAATTCTGGTTTTCGCAATATATACAAGTAGCACCCAGCCGGAGATCAAAAAAATTAGACAGTAGCTTCCTGAGCCATACTACCTCACAACTAGCCGAACAAGCTACAACATACTCTGCTTCGGCTATACTCAGTGCCACGCAGGACTGTTTCCTACTAAACCAAGAGATCATACCATATCCCATACTGAAGCAGCACCCCAAAGTGCTCTTCTGATCAATGGCACTACCTACCCAATCCGAATCAGCATAACCCTCCAGATTAAACTTTTGATTCACCTCATACTTGATCCCATAGTCAACTGCACCCTTCAGGTACCTCAGAATATGCTTTGCAGCTATCAGGTGAACATGTCTCGGATCTGTCAAGTACTGGCTCAAGGTGTTCACCTCAAAGAAAATATTTGGTCTCGTATTGGTCAGGTGCATCAAGGACCCAATTATCTAACGATACGTCGTGGCATCAACCGGCTTAGATGAAGCATCACACAGAAGCTTCAATTTTGATGCCATAAGTGTGGCTATGGCCTTGCAGTCCATAATCCCAAACCTCTTTAGGATCTCTACTACATACTTCCCTTGTCCAAGGAAGATTCCATCTGTGATCTGCCACACCTCCATATCTAGAAAGTAGTGCATCATACCCAATTCCTTCATCTCGAACTCGGCAGTAGGATTCCTCTTCGTATCAACAATCAATCTATCCTCACCTATAACAGATAGGTCATCCAAATAAAGTAGTATCACTGGATTGCCTTCCTCAACCTTGTAGTAAAGGTTGGAGTCCGCTTTACTCTTGGTAAAGCCCAAACTAGATAGAAAGTTGTCTATCCTCCCAGGGCACTATTATATGCTTATTGCACAACCTGTCCATCGCCACAAAGTATCATCCTAATACTCATCATACATCATCTTGATGTACATCATCACATGATCAACCTAATGATCGTCATAGCATCGTCCTAATGCATATCATCCAGAGCATTGTCCTAATACTCATAATCAACGTATAATCAAATTGATCATACAAATCTCCACTTGATGCATATCATCACACATGATCATCCTGATCATCATATATAGCAGTAACTGGAGCATCATCATGATGCTCATCACACAACAGTTACATCCACAGTCACTGGAAGGATCCTCCTATCACCATGCTTGGCATGGTTTCTGCAAATGTGTCCCATCACTTCTTCCTCGAAGTATCGTCAATAGATAGTTTTCTTGAACTTCATTGCTTGGAACAAATGTTGTAATCCTTCTTTTGTAGGTGATTGTACATGATCTTTCCTACAGGTCGAATTCAATTGCATGATTAGAAACTTCTCATAGTTTTTCAAAAACACATTCTTATGCATAAAGACATATGTCATACAATCATGCAATTATCTTAGCCAATGCTTCAATACAACATTTATACATATCTCGTAACTTTCTAGATGCCTTCCATCTCTACCAGAACATTTGTTAAGAGTGTGCACAAATCCCAACATGTTAGCAAAGAGGTTTCATTCTAGTTAAGTAGCAATCGAATGTTGTACAGTACCATAGGCCACTTACCCATTACTTGCATATTAGTAGTATCTTGTTCATTAATGCAAATTCTCTAATATGCATAATACATAACCTAAATCTATAAACATAAGTATGTCCATGAATGGACAACATTATTTAAGTAATCATATATACAAGAAATGATAATTCAAATACTTATCATTGTTTGGTTGTAGGGTGGACTCCTTCTCAATCTTTGCTTCCTTGCAGGAACTACTGGAGTGTGCTCCCGCTTTATCTTTGCTTCCTGGATTTCCTGTCCTTGAACTTAAATCCATCCTAGACCACTATGCATGCTTAAGTGTGTGCTAGTGCCATCATTGTGTTATCCTCAATATCTCATACATAACCATACATATATTAGTATAATCTCAATACTATCAAAACATTATGATTCTAAATACTCTTAACATCTATGATCATTTCAATCACACATGTAATTTATCACAAGCATTAGTATTCAAGGTTTCAGGGAGGACTTCTATTACTCATGCATATTCGTATTTTACCATAGGACTCTTCTGGTTAGTCATATCATCAATCAAACTAAGAAACATAATATGCATAAACCCTTGATTACTTAAACTTCTAACTTCAAGAATAATCATTATCATTCATACAAAAGTATAAGATCCTAACACAGGGTAGGATTCTAACTTGATATAGGAAAAACATACTAGGTTATCATGTTTGCTAGTTATGTCTAACATATCCAAATAATGTCTTCTTGTTTTCTTCAATGACTTGTGCTTAGTAACCTGCATAACTCATAAGGTAATCATTGTAGAACCAAAATTATACATACCTCGTAAGTAGAGCTTCTATGTGATCCATGACTATGGATGAGTCTTTGTCTTCATATCACCATGGTCATATGTTCTTGATCTAGAACTTGATCTGTGCCTTTCATGTTAGCGGACAACATTAACCTCATAAAACACCACAGTGCATTAGTACAATCCTAAGTGTCATAACCCTAATCAATGAATATCTTCTATCATTCACATGCATTCATACTTTTACTAGGGTGATAAGACAAGTCTAAAATTAATCAATATTGTACTAACCTCAATAATATGAAGACAAACATATCATAACCTTAATCATGAACAGATTTCAAAAACATACCTACATCTCTTCAAGTCATACCTGTCGAGATTGCTTGTAGCCTTCTCATGTAAAGTCTCAGTCTCATCTCCCTCTGGAACTGGAACTTCTTCACTTATGCAGGTGTCCAATTCATTCTCTTCTAGGATTAACCCAATCTACTTTGATTTGCTGAAACTGGATTTGGAGATGGATTAGAGTTTGTTAGAGAAACCCTAAAAATTAAAACTTTGAATTTCAAACTTCTGAAAGGATAGAAAGATGTGCCTTGCTGAGCTGGTCGAGCTGGTATACCCAGATTTTTAGATTTGCAAAATTTGACCCCTCAAAATTGCCTTTGAAACTTCTTGATTCACTAGATAGGACCCCGAACTAGGGTTTGATAAATCCCACCCTTCTTCCCAACAAAAAATTTCGATCCAAAGCTCTAAACTTTGATTTTTCTGAGGAGCTTCCAGTCGTGGTCACCGATTTCAAAGATTCCAACTTTTGCAGAAGCCCTAATTTTCCATCTTTCCGATCAAATCTCCAAACTAAGGTTTGATCAAGCCCGGCCTTTTTCCCAACCAAAAAATAAGGTCTTGGTCTCTAAATTTTGATTTTTATGAGGAGCATTCAACCATGGTCTCTGATTCCAAAAATTCCAACTTTCTCCGAAGCCTTAAATTCCCACAGCAGTGACAAGCCAATAATAAAGGTGCTGAAAATCCAATTTTGTTTTGACAGAAATATGCACCTGATTGTTTCTGGTGCATCTCTGAAATTATGAATCCACGGGGTCTAAAACTTCATCCTGTGGTATCCTGACCTATCACCTTTCCAACCCCATAGGTCTGACCTTAATTGGATTCTTTGGAAGAGAGTTATTCCAAGTGTCACAACGTGACCTGTTTATGGCATAAAACATGAGAGTGAACTTGTATAGCGTGCACATGTCACTGGTTCAACTTAGGCCTCTAAAAAACCTACCTAAGAAACTAAACGTCGTGCTCTACCTTCCACTATTTACAAAATTTCATTTGGAGCATCCTAGCCCAAGTTGTGACCTTTTTTTCTAGGTCACCTGTTTATGACTAAGATCTAGAAGAGGTAGAAACCCTAGATTGTACTGATCATAAAACAAAAAGTACAATGAATCAGATGCTGTGCTTCGGACACAAGGTACATAGGGATATTTTCTGTGACCTGTAAACGTTTTAGATCTTGAAAATTCTCCAAAATAAATTTATAGAGAAAGTCCTACGATGATTGTTTTTTTCTATATCAAGCCCTAGCTTCCAATTTGTCGCAAGTGCAACAAGTCTCATAAATGCCATACCATGCCTTCCTTCAGGCTAGCTCTGATACCATGTTAGTTTTTCATAATCTAACTCATTCTGATCTAGGATCTTAACTAAAAGAAAAACATGTACAGCATATCAAGCATAAGAGACAAGAGACACATAACATTTCACCGAGGAAAACCAAGAAGGTGATAAACCCCACAACTTCCTCAGAGATAGAATAAGCATCAATACAAGGATCACCATGATCAAACCCAATATGTAGATATCTACAGCAGCATGCTCCTCCTCCTCCACTTATTTGCATCCTCCTCTTCTCTCACTAATGCGAAGTGAGTGAATAATAGAATGTGTAAAATGAGAGAGACACACTCTCTATTTATACACTAACTAGACTTGACCTTTACTCAACTAGGTCGGCCCCAACTTAACCATTTAATATAATGTTGAGTGGGCCGACCCCTCTAGGGTGGTCTAATAAACCTTTGACCCACATTACTCATATAGGGCTAACCCCATCGAGGTGGTCTAATAACCCATGAAGTATAAGTTACGACACTTACAATATAACTTGCGACACTTGCAAGTACACATGACAACACTTCCAATCGGAGGAATAATACATCTCTGTTGGGGATACAATAAGGTACAAATGTAATATATACAATATACAAGTGAATATATTCCAAAGTTACAAATACATCAATAGGAGGGGGGGGTAGAACCTCCCTTAAAAGTCACTTTTGGGGGCAGTTCTAAACCCCCCCTAAAGTGGCCTTTGGAAACGGTTGTGAACCGCCCCACAAAGTGACTTTATTGGGGGTCTCGAACTGCCCCCAAAAGTAACTTTTGGGGGTGGTTAACAACTTCCGCCAAAAGTCACTTTGGGGGGCGGTTTTCATCTCATCCAGAACCGCCCCTAAAAGTGAAAACTTTTAGCGTCAGTGCTATTAGGGGCGGTTTTGGAAAGACCGCCTCCAAATCCAAAACCACCACAAAAGTCACTTTTGGAGGCCGAAAAAAACCACCCCTAAATGTCAATTTTTTTGTAGTGTGCATAGCCTCTACCTGTGATGACATCTGTCATGTCTTTAACCACCTGCAATAACTGCCATTAACCTCGTTAGCAACCCTGAATTGTTGCCAAGTACTCTCCTTGACTTCCACGCGTCTTCTTGACAAGCTTCAGTAATTTGTTGTGTCGGCAATACTGTCCTCTGTCAGCTTCGACTCACCTATCGGCTTCAGTCTGCACTTAGGATTCGCCATTCCGCCTCATCTGTTTTGCTTGGCTCATGCCCAACCTGTTGATGTTGCAGTCCGACAACATGTTGACCTTGCTGCAACTCCGCGGCAACTTGTTTCCTCTCGACATCTGCATGTCTACTATCGACTGTCATCTGTTGACCATTGACATGTAAACTCTCGACCTATTTCCTCATGTCGATGCACCTCGACAACTTTTGCTCGACTAGTAGACTTCGACAGCCAACCTGCTCATCTGCACTAGTGGTCGTCGGCACTCCCTCTAGTCGGTCTCCTCATGTCGATCAACTTCAACTAATCTTCCTAGGCTCTAATGCCCCTACATCACATGAGAAGAGGGGGCCCACTCGAAGGGGACTCACCCTGCTCTGATTAGGCAGGTCTTCTACTTACAACTCATAGCTCTCAACCACTTAAGCTAACCCATTGGGATTTATTTTTGACAAGTTATGAGTTGAAATGAGAACTTTTTGTTAGTAACTTCTAACTTGAAAAATGTGACAACATCTTCCCCATATTGGGTTGTGAACACCTAGATTCTCTCAATGCAATAAATTAATCAAAATACTTTTTAGGAAATTGATTATTTTACTTTAGTGGACATTTTGATCACTTAGATTTGTTCTTTATAAACATATCCTCCATTTTTTCTACATAATTGGTATTATGACACTTCCAAAATAAAGTGATACTTATTTTTTGAAAATTATTTAACACCTTGCACTTTTGCAACAATTGTATGGTTTCATTGACATGAAAACATTTTTATAAAGAACTTGGCAATTGATATTATTAGGTTCCCAACAATCTCTCTATGCTTTGTGTGGATATATGAATACAACACACATTTCCATGACCACGATGTCTTACATGGGTGTTACTTAAGAAATATGATTATTTTATAAGGATGCTTCACATGCATTGTTAGAGAGAAAAGTTACCACACTTGGAATCCAGAAAAAATCACATTATTCAGGTTGGTAAGGAAATATGTCAAGAGTTTTGGAAAAACCTCGAGTAAAACATATATATAAATCACATTATTTGAATAAGAAAATGTTTTTCATATATATTCAATAAATCCATATCCATATAGTGCATAATTTCAACAAATATACAAAATTTCATATAAGAATAGTTTGTTGGAATTTGGAGACTACTATAAATAAATGTAGCATGGTAAAAATGACTCATGTAAAGTATATTCCTTTATTACATTCAAGTCATTATATACAATGGGAGTACTTCCCTATTATTTAATTCAGTAGGTAGTTTTATTATTGACATGATTAACTACCTCATCTAATTATATCTAATTAAATTAGGAATAATATTTATTTACATTTGATAACCTGACTTTGTATTACATTATATATATTATTAAAGAATTAATATTCCATCACCCCCTCTTAAAATTGCAATATTAAGTCACAATTAAAAGCTTGAAATGAAAACTTCTTAATAAATTCACTCCTCCATGATTTTGGAATCTCACAATTACTTCATTATTATCTCTCATCATTCTAGTAAGGGTCTAATTCCCCAGTTCCCAAATTTCTCAAATTTACAAATCACAAAAAATATCAAATTTGAGAACTATTTGGAAAACGTTTTATGATGAGTTAAAATTTTTAAAATTATACTAAGTCTTGGATATTCAACCATTAAGAAAACGTATTGACAATCAATTTTTCATTGACAATCATTGGATATCTTGTTTCCATGGGAAACACATTTTTGTTTCAACACTTTTAGTGGTTTCCATTAAAAAAATCAAATTCATGAAGTAAAACAACTAGAACTAAAAAAATATTTTTGAGGAAATACTAAACAAAAATTGTATGTGTATATTGTCTTCTTTAAAGTAATAAGGGGACTTCCTATTAATAGAACAAAAATAAAATTACATATCTAGGACTCGGTCTACATTGTTCTAAGAGTGCCATTTTTCCCTAGCTTGTGGGACCCAAAAAAAGAAAAAAAACTTAAAAGTTGCCATGGAACAGTGTACAAAACAAAAAACACATTAAAAAGACTAATTTATAGGCCCATTCTAAATATCATCCTTGGAAATGAAGGGAAACTAGGGATACAAACAAAGAAAGAAAAAATATATCACTAACATGGAATAAACCAATGAAACCATATCCCAATTGAGCATGCCTACTTGCCCCCTCCTCAGGATGGCTTGTCTTCCTCTTGGAGTTGGTGTAGTGCTCTGCAATAAGTAGGTAAAAGAAGCATTCCCCCCTCTCAGGTCATCCAAATAGAAATGAATAGTATCCAACACCTCTCTAATTCATTGAACATCGTTTTGACGAAATTCCTATTGACAAAGGACCCATGCCAAGATAGTCTTCATAGTCTAGTAGGGTTTCATTATTTCTCGTTCCTCCAAATCCTCCAGCTACTACTTAAGTGAATACACTTCCATGTTCTCAAGATTCAATTGGATATGCAAAGGGACGTCCTTAGAGAACACAACTTTTTGGTTGGTGTGGTTGAATTCTTTCTTGAACCACCCATTTCCTCAACATTTACATTGCACTCTTTGCCTCAGTACCATGAAAAAAAACCACCAACAAGTCCACTTACCTATCCTCAAAATCTAAACATGAGAAAATAAGAAAATAATATCAAGCTTGCACTGTTAATTTTTTAACACAAGAGAAACAGAAAACGACGGAACACAATTGGGCATATTTATTTCCTTCTCTTCATGAAGCATAAGCATATATAGGATTACATCACACCAAAACCATGGGATAATACCATGTGACATAAAATACTATGGGATAGAAATGATAACTAATTACTCAACTACTCTACTAATTAATGCACTAATGACAGGTAGTGGACCGTGTTAATTTTTTGAGCATCAATTCAATATACTCTAAGATCTTTACTGAGAGAATAACATGTACAACATATCAATCATAACAACCACAACAAGCAATCACATAAGACAATAGACACATAGAGTTTCACTGGGGAAAACCATAAAGGTGAAAAACCCCACAACTTCATCAGAGATAGAAAGAGCAATAATACAACCCAAGTACAAGAGATAGTCCTCCTAGAAGCTACTCCTCCTTCCTCACTTGTGCACCACTTTCTGATGAGTGTAGAAGTGAATAATGAAGTGATCAAATAGAGTGCCTCCCGCACTCTATTTATACATGAACTGACCTACCTAATAAAAAAGTAGGGCCGACTTGTCTAACTCAGTCTAATAACCCATGGTAATACTAATCAAGGCCGACCCCACACTTGGTGGTCTAATAACCCATCACATGCAAGTTGCGAAACTTGCGACACTTGTCAATACAAATGATGACACTTCTGTATAGAGGAATAATACCTTCTCTATAGGATTACAATATACATATGTGAAATACATTCCAAAGTTACATATACATCAACACTCCCTCTTAACTAGGAAGGTATTTATCGACATATATATGCTAGCACAAGTCTTCTTCTCTGGATCATCGTCACTGGATCATCGTCATCATCACAGCTGCTACTATGTCAATCAATCTATGATCTACTTGTCATAGGAATTTCTAAAGAGCTAGCCCTTTTTCATGCTGGATGTAGGCCCACCACTTGTAGGTCTTCATCATCAGTGGCCATACTATGGAACCTAGGACTGATTACATGCATCAACAAAACCTAGTGTAGACTATAGGATCTTTTACATGTTGATGTTCACAAAACGTTTAAAGAGCATCCCAGGATGTTATGAGCACACCGCTCTACCTGACTAGATCTCTATAGAGAATCCCAGGCTATTACGAGCATCCCACTCTACCTGTCTGGATATCTAGGATATTTTCTATGTGAACTTTCACAAAACCTTTAAAAAGCATCCCAACATGTTACGAGCACACCACTCTACCTGTATGGATCTCTATAGAGCATCCCAAGATATTACGAGCACATCACTCTACCTGTCCATATCTCCAGGATCTTTTCTATGCGAAACTGTAACAAAACCTCGAAAGAGCATCCTAGGATGTTACAATCACACCGCTCTACCTGTCCGGATCTCCCAGGATCTTTTCTATGCTACTTGCACAACCTGTCCACGGCCACAGATTATCAACCTGATACTCATCATACATCATCTTGATGTACATCATCACATGATCAATCTGATCATCATCATAGCATCATCCTGATAAATATCATCTAGAGAAACATCTTGAAACTCGCCATCTATGATCATCCTGATCATCATCATCACATCATCATGATGCATATCATCTGGAGCAACATCCTGAAGCTTGTCATCTGTGATCATCTTGATCAAACAATATATCCACCTGATGCATACCAAGTATTTACCTGATACATATCATCATACATGATCCACCTGATCATACAATGCATCCACCTGATATATAAATACATGATCCACCTGAACATACAATGCATCCACCTGATACATATATAAATACATGATCCACCTGATCATACAATGCATCCACCTGATACATACATAAGTACATGATCCACCTTATCATACATAAGTACATGATCCACCTAATCATACAATGCATCCACCTGATACATATATAAATACATGATCCACCTGATCATATCAAGCATCCAACATGATGCATATACAAATGCATGATCCAACTGATCATATCAAGCATCCAACATGATCCATATACAAATACATGATCAAACTGATCAAAGCATCCAACATGATGCATATACAAATGCATGATCAAACTAATCAAAGCATCCAACATGATGCATATACAAATGCATGATCAAACTTATCAAGGCATCCAACATGATGCATATACAAAGCAGTAACTGGAGAATCGTACTGATGCTCATCATCCAGCGCTTACATCCATAGCCATGGGAAGGATCCTCCTCTCACCATGCTTGGAATGGCTCCTGGAAATGTTTCCATCACTTCTTCCTTGAAGTGTTGTCAATCTGAAGAACACCAAGCCTCTCTCTGAAGTACTCAAACTTCACTCTAGCTAGTGGTTTCGTCAACACATCTGCAACCTGCTCATCCGTCGCAACATACAAGATCTTCACTACTCCTTTCTGCACCATATCCCTGATATAGTGATATTTGATCTCAATGTGCTTTGACCTGTCGTGGAACACCGGATTCTCATACAACTTCACACAAATCTGATTTTCACAAAAGATACCAGTAGCCTCCAATAGGAGATTAAATATCTCAGACAATAGCTTCCAAAGCCATACTACCTCACAACTAGCTGAACAGGCTACAACATACTCTGCTTCAGCTGTACTCAGTGTTGCGCAGGACTGCTTCCTACTAAACCAAGATATCACACCTGATCCAATATTGAAGCAACACCCAAAAGTGCTCTTCCTATCTACAACACTGCCTGCCCAGTACGAATCAACATAACCTTGCAGGTTGAACTTTTGATTCGCATCATACTTGAGCCCGTAATCAATTGTACCCTTTAGGTACCTCAGAATATGCTTTACAGCAATAAGGTGAACACTCCTCGAATCTATCAAGAACTGGCTCAATGTGTTCACCGCAAACCAAATATCTGGTCTTTTGTTTGCCAGGTACATCAAGGACCCAATCATCTAACGATACACAGTAACATCCACTGGATCAAATGAAGCATCACACAGAAGCTTCAAGTTCGATGCCATAGGTGTGGCCATGGCCTTGCAGTCCATCATCCCAAACCTCTTCAAGATCTCTACTGCATACTTCCCTTGTCCAAGGAAGATTTCATCTGCACTCTACCACACCTCCATACCTAGGAAATAGTGCATCATCCCCAAGTCCTTCATCTCAAACTCGGCAGCAAGCTTCCTCTTTGTGTCGGCAATCAATTTTTCCTCACCTATAACAAACAACTCATTCACATATAAAAGTAGTATCACATAATTTCCTTCCTCAACCTTGTAGTAAAGGTTGGAATCTACTTTACTCTTAGTAAATCCAAAACTGGATAGGAAACTATCCATCCTACCATACCAAGTCCTAGGTGTTTGCTTCAAGCCATACAAGACTTTCTTCAATCTGCACACATATGACCCTCTGTCATGTGTCTCAAAACCAAGTGGTTGCTCCACATACACTTCCTCCTCGACTACACCATTTAAGAAAGTTTTCTTGACATCCATCTGGTGTATCTTCCATTTCATCACTACAGCCAGGGAAAGTATTGATCTGATTTAAGTGTACTTGGCTACAGGAGCAAAACTCTCTTCATAGTCTATCCCCTCTTTCTGGGAGAAGCCACGAGCTACAAATCTCGCTTTGTATTTTTCTATGTTGCCATCTATAGCATGCTTGATCTTGTAGATCCATTTGGAAGTCACAACAGACTTCCCTTCAGGTCTTGGGACTACATCCCAAACATCATTTTTCATGATCGATTGGTATTCCTCGACCATGGCATCCTCCCATTCTTTCTTTTCCGCTGCTTCTTCATAATTGGAAGGTTCTTTGTTCATAATATCACAGAGTAGGGAAACATAACTAGTATGTGATCTAGTCCTCTTCCTTTCTCTATGTTCTTCTTTTGGAATGCCATATCTTTCTGCATCTTGAATGATCTCTCTAGCCCATGCAGGTTTCCTCTTGTGAGAGTTCTTCTCACGGGGTGGATCTACAGGTTCTTGCGGATCTTCAACTTCACGATCTGCTTCTAGAATTGATTAAGTGATGGTGGTGTCTTGGAATCTGTTTTCCTTTAGTTCTTCATGATCTTCAATAGGTGCCTTCTTTGATTTGATGTAAGCTGAGTCTTCATCAAATTTTACATCCCTACTGACATCAATCTTCTTGAACCCTGGAAAGTATATTCTGTGGGCTTTTGAGTTTTCACTGTAACCCACGAAGATGCCCTTCTTTCCTGAAGGATCTAGCTTTGTCCTCTTTTCCTTTGGGGTATGTGTATATACTGGACAATAAAATATTATGAGATGCCTAACTTCAGGTTTCTTACCAGAGAAGACCTCTTCTGGTGTCTTGTTGTCCAATATCTTGTGAGGTGTTGGGTTCTGCACATATACAATTGTCCTAGCTGCTTCTACCCAAAGATGCATAGGCAGATCCTAGTCATGCAGCATTGCCGTGCTACTTCAATGATTTTTCTATTCTTCCTTTCTGCAACTCCATTCTGTTGTGGATTGTAGGGAGCAATCATCTCCCTCTTAATCCCCGAATCACTGCATAGCTTCTTGAAATTTCCTGAAGTGAATTCTCCGCCATTGTTGGATCTGAAGGTCTTGATCTTCTTATCAGTTTTTTTTTCCATCAAGGCTTTGAATTACTTGAACTTATCAAACACTTCATCTTTGTTCTTCAAGAAATAAACCCCAAGTATTCCTAGAGAAATCATCAATGAAAGAGACATACTATACATACCCACTCAGAGAATTGGATGACATCGGACCGCATACATTGGAGTGGATAATTTCCAGGATCCCTTTAGCTTTTCTTTCACTACTTGGAAATGCCTTCTTAATGTTTTTTCCTTTTGCACATCTTTTGCAAACACCTTCATGCTTTGTCTTGATTTTAGGAAGACCCCCTACAGCTTTACTTGCAATTGGTAGTGCTCTATAGTGCACATGTTCAAGCCTTCTATGCCAAAGTTCACTTGGCTCCATGGATTCATGTACCATGGCATGTTCAGGTTGTCCCTTCAATTTGTACAATCCTCCCTCTTGCTCTCCAATCACTACTGCATCATCTATAGTTTTACTCTTTGGCCACATAAGGACTTGGCCATCTACAAATGCAACCCTCATGCCTTTTGCATCCAATGCAGATATGGAGAGTAGGTTCTTCTTGAGCCTAGGTACATATAGAACATATTTCATCTTCAAAGACTTCCTAGAGTCTAGGTTGTAGGAGGATTCACCACTTCCTTTGATAGGATATTGATAGTCATCCCCAAGTTTCACTTTATGGGGTGACTCATGTTCAGGTAGATCTACAAAGAATTATTTAATCCCAGTCATGTGTTTGGAAGCCCCACTATCAATAAGCCAATCATTACATCCATGAGAGATAGTACCTATGAGAGCAAAGATTAGCACATATTCATATTCACTTGATGAACCATCACTTTCTGTTCTATCCTTCTTCTTGGGAGGTTCATCATCCTCGGCAGCATGAGCATGAAATCTCTTCTTGTTGTACCTCTTATTCTTGTTGAATTTGTTGTTGTTGTCTTTCTTCTTCTTGATACAATTTGAAGCAAGGTGTCCTATTTCATTACATTCAAAATATCGAATATGAGAGATATCTTCAACTTCTTATGATGAGTGTGAGAATGTTTCTTGTTATGATATTTCTCCCTCTTAAACTTGCATTAGAGAAAAGTTTCAATTTAAAATGGGCCTTCCAAAAATAATACAATTTCCATGTCATCATGTATTAGCCAATCAAAATGCTTTAAAATTAAAAAAGGGAGCACCTAAGAAAATTGGAGGGAAAAATAGAAACTACTTTTTGGATCGTATTTTCAACTTATCTCCTTGTAAGTTTACTCAAATTTCAAGAGGGAGGACTCGTTGGATGCATAATTAAATTTTGCATCCAACGAGTACCCATGTTGCATACTTTTAACAACATCCACACCATGAAAAATGGAAAATACATTAAAAAACGTGTTTTCTCTCACTAGAAACATATTTTTAATGTGTTTTCAATTTTTTATGGTGTGGATGTTGTTAAAAGTATGCAACATGGGTATTCGTTGGATGCATAATTTAATTATGCATCCAACAAGTCCTCCCACTTGAAATTTGAGTAAACCTACAAGGATATAAGTTGAAAATACGATCCAAAAAAGTGGTTTTTTTACTCTCTCTCTACTATTATTTTATTATTTTCTTATTATTTTCCTTAGGAGGCCCATTTTTTACCCAAATTTCCTCTAATGTTTCCCTTGGTGTGTGTTGTGATACCTTGATCTTCATTCCCCATCTTCTCTTCTTAGGCCACAAGCCTTGCTTCTTCTTTTGAACATTCCTCCCATGGTCTACTGAAGGAGATCAACTTCCCTCTTTCACAGACTCCTTGGATGAAGGAGTCCCATGACCTAGGTAAGCCATTCAATGTGGTCATGACAACTTCACCATTATCCACTACTTCATCCATAGCTTCAAGTTGTTCCTTGATCTGAGAGACCTTAGAAAAATAATATTGAATGGTCTCTCCATTCTGAAGCTTCACCCCTTTCAATTGGTTCCGCAAAGACATCTCCCAATTTATGTTCTTCCATTCAAATAGATTGGTTAGGGAATCAAACATCTCCTTGGGTGTCTTTAGAGATGACACATGTGGTATGAGATGGTCTTTGATAGAATTAGCAATGATCCTCTTTTCTTTGGCCAAGTTCTTCTTATGTAAGGCCCTAGCCTCTTCTCCTTCTAGGACAAGGACCTCTTCACTTATGTAAGTGTCCAATTCATTTTCTTCCACGATTAACCCAATCCTATACTTCCATGCTCGGAAGTTATCAACCCCTTCAGCTTATCCTCAAGCTTGGTGTGGTGAGACATCTTAAAGAGTACTTCAAATAGAAATATAAAAGATTTAGATCTTACCACTTGATTTGTAGAAATCTGGATCTAGAGTTGGATTAGGGTTTGACAGAGAAACCCTAAAAATTCAAAATGTGAATTTGAAATTTATGAAAGGATATAAAGATGCGCCTTGATGAGATGATCAGCCTGGTATATTCAGAATTTTAAATCTACAAAGTTTCACCCTTCAGAAATGCCTTTTAGTCTCCTGGATTCACTAGGGGGGACCCTGAATTAGGGTTCGAGTTACCTGGCACTTCACCCAACCAAAAAGTTCGATCAAAAGCTCTAAAATTTGATTTTTCCAAGGAGCTTCCATCTATGGTCTTAGAATTTAGAAATTTCTATTTTTGTGGAAACCCTAATATTTAAGAAAAAAAATGAAAGTGCTCAGAATTAAATTCTGATTGGATGGAAAGATGAGCCTTAATGAGGAGAGTCAATCCAACCTACTGCCTATCAATATCTGTGTAGAGAAACCCAATAAACAAGAAGCCCTAGCTTCTGCAACTACATAGTGTCTTCTTCTCAGGTTAGCTCTGATAGCATGTTAATTTTTTGAGCATCAATTCAATATAGTCTAGGATCTTTACTGAGAGAATAACATGTACAACATATCAATCATATCAATCACAACAATAAATCACATAAGACAATAAACACACAGAGTTTCACTGGGGAAAACCATAAAGGTGAAAAACCTCACAACTTCCTCAGAGATAGAAAGAGAAATGATACAAACCAAGTACAAGAGATAGTCCTCCTAGCAACTACTCCTCCTTCCTCACTTGTGCGCCACTTTCTGATGAGTGTAGAAGTGAATAATGTAGTGATCAAATAGAGCGCCTCCCGCACTCTATTTACACATGACCTAACCTGCCTAATAAGCTAGCAGGGCCAACTTATCTAACTTAGTCTAATAACCCATGGTAATACTAATCAAGGCCGACCCCACACTTGGTGGTCTAATAAACCATCACATTCAAGTTGCGACACTTGTGACACTTGTCAATACAAATGACGACACTTCCGTATAGATGAATAATACCATCTCTATAGGAGTACAATATACATATGTGAAATACATTCCAAAGTTACATATACATCAACAGACCAATGAGATTACACTTCTTAACTCACCCCTTTAATCTCAACTGGGAAAATATTCTCAGCACTATCAATGCCTAAGTGTTGTCTCTGAACTCAAATGAAAGTGTTCCTAATGGTTTAGTAAACATGTCAGCCAATTGCTCCTTAGAGCTACAAAATAGTAAGATCATTTCTCCATTATTAACTACCTCACGAATGAAATGATAGTGAGTGTCAATATGTTTACTCTTTCTTTGAAAGACATTACGCTTGGACAATGTTATTGCAGAACTATTGTTACAAAAAAAAGAAGTTAGATCTTTTTCTATGTGTCCCGTATCCTTTAAAAGTATTCTCAGCCAAACTGTGTGGCATGCTATTGTAGTTGCTGCTACATACTCTAGTTCTGCAGAACACATGCTGACAATGGGTTGTTTCTGAGAGGCCCATGATATCAGATTAGTACCCAAATTGGAAGCATAGCAAGATGTGTTTTTCCTATCATCAATATTTCCTGCAAAATCATTGTTAGTGAGATTATTGTCTGGTGAATGAGAGTACCAAATTCCATATCCAATTGTACCTGCAACATATCTCAAAATTATTTTATTAACTTTCTAGTGAGAGTCTTTGGGAGACTCCATAAAATTGGATATCAAGCTAACAACATACATCGAATCAGGTCTAGTTGTAGTCAAATACATTAAACTACCTACAATTCTTTTATAAATTTTAGAGTTCACTGCTGGTCCATCATCATTCTTACTTAACTTGGTGGCTGTAGCAATGGGGGTTTCTGCTGGTTTGAATTTATCCATTCCAAATCTCTATAGAATGTTGGTAGCATACTTATGCTAATAGATGAAGATGCCATGTTCACTTTGGTTAACTTCCAAACCAAGGAAGCACCTCCTAATGCCTAGATAAGTCATTTCAAATCCCTTTGTCATGAATTTCTTAAATTATTCTAACATCAAATTTCTAGTATAAATCATATCATCAACAAAAAGACATACAATCAGAATGCTACCTCGCATATTTATTTTTACATATAGAGTGGGATCATTACTGATTCTATTGAACCCATTGTTGATGAGGCAGGAATCAATACTACTATACCAAGCTCAGGGAGCTTGTTTTAGACTATACAAGACCTTTTCCATCTTTCACACTTTGTTCTCGTGACACTTGAATGCATATCTGGGTGGATGGTTTACATAGACTTCTTCTTCAAGTATTCCATTGAGAAAGGCATATTTCACGTCCATTTGATAAATATGCCATTGATATTGAGCTTTTATTGCAAGTACAGATATGATGGTGTCCATCCTTTCTACTGGAGCAAATTTTTCATCATAATCCAACCATATTGCTGAGCAAATACTTTGGAAACCAACCTCAATTTATGATTCTCTATCTCTACCTTTTCATTCAGTTTGGTCTTATAGACCCATTTGACTCCAATACTTATTTTCTATGGTGGTATATCAATAAGATGCCAAGTTTGATTTCTTTCTATAGCATCAATCTATTCATTCATTTCTTGTACCCATTATGCATCATTTATTGCTTCCTCAAAAGATGTGGGCTGACAAAAAAATAGAGCATATTGTAGTTGCTTATCAATAATAGGAGTCTGCTCATATATCTTCCTCAAACTTCTGGTTTTCTGGTACTATGATGGATTGTCTGTGGGTGTTTCTTCTTGTTGCTATACCTCCAATCTTGGAAATCTGAGTGATACTTCTGAACTTTCCTTCTGCTGAATATCTATTGAATCATTTTGAGGAACACTACAACATTTTTCTTCAAGGAACTTGAAATCTCTGCTCACGACAACCTTTTTGGTGACAGGGTTATATAGCTTGTAATCCTTGTGATGTTCATTGTAACTAGTGAATATACATTTCTCACTCCCTTTGTCCAACATTTTTCTCAAATCTTCAGATACATGTGAAAATGCTACACATCCATTAAATCTGAGATGTGAGACACTAATCTTAGTGTCATTCCAAGATTCTTCAGGAACTTTGTCTTTAACACTCACGGTAGGAGATATGTTCAATAAGTCAAATGAACATGCAACAACCTCAACCCAATAATCATTTGACAATTTATTATATAAAAACATGCTTCGGGCTATGTTCATGATGGTCTAGTTCTTCCATTCAACAACTCCATTATGCTGTGGAGTGTATCTGGTAGTGAATTGGGGTTGGATTCCATGTTGTTTTCAAAACTCTGTAAATTCATGTGAATCGTATTCACCTCAACCATATGACCTAATCACTTTTATGGATTTACCATACTTCTTTTTAGTCAATGCCTTGAATTCTTTAAACTTGGAAAAGGTATATGATTTGTGCCTCAGAAAGTAGAACCAGAGTTTCCTGCAGTCATCAATAAAATTCAAAAAATAAAGACTACCTCCTATGGATTGGGCTTGCATGGTTCCACATAGATCTGTGTGAGCTAATTCAAGGTGTTCTTTGGCTCGAGATGTGGAAGTGGGGAACTTGTCCCTTTGATTTTTCCCTAAGATACAGTCTTCAAAAGAATTGGTATGTTCATTCATGACCGGTAAAAGCTTGACCATGGATTGTTTTTACAAAAGACTGAGACTCTGGAAGGGTAGATGACCAAACATACAATGTCACAACCAAGTTTCATCTAGAATCGAGACAGTATGTGCATATTACTATGACAATATAGCACTTCTGAGACTGAGAAGGATTATTCTATTCTTGGTCATTTCTACTTTGGATAAGGGTCTTCTACTAGGGGATTTATCATATACAATAGAATAAGTATCAATAAACCTAACATCATACTTATTCTAAATCAGTTGACCCACATTGATCAAATTATCTTTCCCATTAGGAACATTGAATACATCATGTATAAACTTCTTCTCATTTTGTTTAGTAAGAATAGAAACAATTCATTTTCCTTGAGCAGGAACAATATAATGATCACCTAGATTGATTTTTTTATTGACACAAAAATCTAAGATAGAAAATAAAAATGTGTTTCCTGTCATATGATTGGTATAGTCACTGTCCAGTAACCATGCATCTGAGTAATACTCTTCTTCAGTTACTTGGCATGAGAGGAACATGAGTTCTGATGATCCTTCTTCAACATTGGATACATGGCCTTTGCCACTGTTTTGGTCTACTTGCTTCTTTTTGCAGTCTCATTCATAATGGCCATACTTCTTGCAATAGTTGCACTGAATGTTGGACTTATTATTCCATCTCTTGCCTCTCCCCCTCTTCTTCAATTATTCCATTGAGAAAGGAATATTTCACATCCATTTGATAAATAGTCCATTGATTTTGAGCTTCTATTACAAGTATGGATCTGATGGTGTCCATCCTTTCTACTCACTAGCATTTTGTACCCCAAAATTCGACAGCATAGATGTCCGATTTTTGACATCTTATTGTCGACTATCCAAAAAACCCCATCTTTTTTTAACGTCGGTTGCAATCTCGTTACAATCCGACATCTAAATTCTCGTTGGATGTCCAACACCTTATCCGTCGCATATCCAAGGCCAACATGTTTTCCAGTAAATCGGATATACGATGACAATTTCATGTTAAGATAGCCGATATCCGACGTTCTTAACCGTCGGTGGTATGGCACAAACGTTGGATATCATGGTGGGTGGCGTCGAATAACCGACTTACTTTTCATGTTAAGATGGACAATATCCGACGTTCATAGCCGTCGGTGGTATGGTAGGACCATCGCATACCTTGATATGTAGAGTCGGATATCCGATGGAGATAGGTCATTTTTAAAAAAAATACACTATTAATTTGTCATCGTGATCATGCCATCCATCAAATTGAAGACAATTCCCGAACTAATTTTTTTTCTATAAATTTTATTAATAACCATTTTGGTACTTTGGTCTAAATGTTTTTTCTAACTCACCATTTCTCCATATTGTGTGCCTAGTGCCACCTCTCTATATCAATGCATAAATCAACCTTTGCTTGGTTTATGGTTCTAGCTGCATGCTATTATTTGTAGTTGCATGCCATTGAGTGTTGTTTAGAAATGAAGTCTTGTATAGGAGGACTAGTATGTGGAAAATATATATTGATTCTTTATGGTTATCTCATTCACTACTCGATAGTCAGTGCACATGCACAAACATTCATCCTGCTTAAGCACTATGATGATAGGCAACCCATAAGGTGAAACACTGGGTTATATGACTCCTTTCTCCAAGAGCTATTATAATTGCTTCTTCACATCATTGATTTCCAATCAAAATTGTTGATACAATCCAATATAGGGAAATGGAGATTCTGAAAACTATATGGTGGAAACTACAAAATATTTGTAAGATGCTACTAATTGCACATGACATATCTCATTCAAATATATCTAGAGGATTTGAGACATATCTCATTCAAATATTCTCAAGGAGATTCCAAGGAAATTAAAGAGAAGGTTAATGATATTGGTTCCAGTGCATCATTTACTCATCCTTTGAAGTTGTGGAAACTCGAAATTGGTTATGAGGAGCAACCAAACATCACAACAAGCTCCAAGAAATTGTCAAAATTTAGATGACACAGGAGTGGGTTGTAGAAAGGCAGCATCATTGCCATTCATTGATCTCCTCTCTATTTCAAGAATAATTTAATATTATCTACTGAACAGGGCCAACCACGTGAAGGTGGAAGCTCTTATGCCCCCCCACCCCTCACATCACTCTCAATTCCCCATACCCAATGCATGTACTTGAAAAAAAAAATTACGTGCAAATTCATGCATATTTAATCATAAGCAAACATCTACCATTCATTAAATAAAGGCTAACATTCATTAAACCATTGTTTCATTCCGTCAACACATTCATTAAGTAAAAGATAAACTTCAATAAACCATTCATTCATTCAGTGAACACATTCATTCAGTAAAAACTAACATTCAATAAAGATAACTGTTTACTACACTGAATCATTAAACCATTTCTTACCTTGATTTGAAGACACGGCTGTGAAGACGAATAGTCATAAAGCATCGTTTCATATATCTCTGATTTTCTCAAAACTCAAGAATGAAGATAAAGAGGTTTTCCACAGTAATTTTTCCATCCAAACCTATCTAGTGTACTTTTAGGTCAGCAGTATTACTGTCTCCGAACTGTAGCAGTTTTTTGGCCATTTTCACCTTGTAAATTGAAGGATTCCGCAAACACAAACCACTATGTTACGCGAACTTCTTTCTGGGCTTTATTACATTTGCTTCTAAGATATTTTAGGTATTTGTTACATTTAAACAAAGCCCTGAAAAAAGTTGTGCGATGGTCTTTAAATATAACAAAGCCCTGAAAGAAGTTCGCGTAACATAGTGGTTTGTGTTTGTAGGAATCCTTCAATTTACATGGTGAAAATGGCCAAACAGTTGCTACAGTTCAAAGACAAGAATACTTCTGACCTAAAAGTACACTTGATAGGTTTGTATGGAAACCATTTTCAATGTTGATGCCACTACCCTCCTTATTGTCTTACAAACGCATGAGAATGAGGAAGAAGACTTAAAAATGTGGAATTCACCTTCAAAGAGTGCCTTACAATCACATTGATAAGGAGTGATAAGCAGATCATGACAATCCAACGTGTCAAATCTTAGTTGATATTGTTAATTAAATACTTATATGGTAAATTTATAATAAGACTTACTTATAGTTGTCTCTTTCTCTTTACATCTTGACACATTTGATATTTTATGGTTGTCTCTTTGTTCTGACAAAGGAAATTAAAGAAAACATATAATTTGCATCGAAAAAATAATAGGGTACAAACTAAATTGAGGAAATTCGAACCTGTGACCTATGTCTAGTCCAAAGGCTACCACCTTCAAGCTTGAAGTGTAGCTGACAATGGAAGACACAAGTGTATTTTATTGCCACCATGTGAATTTAATTTGAACTTATAAATCAATTGCCATCGCCATTTCCTCTCATACGACGTCCCACAACCATTTCTCTCGACACCCACTCTTCATTCATTCTGCATGCATTTGAATATGCAATTGTCTCAGATTCTCACTACGTTTTCCCTCAATTAGTTTCTAAATTCAATATTGCCCATGCCCGTTGTCTGAGGAGTGTTGCCAGCGGTCTTGAGTTTCATCCTGGCAACGGTGACAATTCATGGTATTATGTTTCCCTTCGGCTGCAATATGGAAAACTCATTGTTCACTACGAAGGTTTGTCTGACAAATGTGATGGTTTGGCTTCCATAACCCCGAAGCAATTCCTCAAAGTGTCCCTAAATGGAACTGGGGTTACGGAACCCAAACCGTCACATTTGTCAGACAAACCTTTGTAGTGAACTTTGAGTTTTCCATATTGCAGCCGAGGGAAACATAATACCATGAATCATCACCGTTTCCACGTTGAAACTCAAGACCACTTGAAACACTCCTTGGACGACAGGCATGGGTCATACTGAATTGAGAAACTAATTGAGGGAAAATGCAGTGAGAATCTAAGATGATTGTAAAGTGAAATGCATGCAGAATGTATCAAGAGTGGGTGGCGAAAGAAATGGTCGTGGGACATTGTTAAATTTTCAGAATTTACTTCAATCTGATCTAGGATCTTAACTAAAAGAACAACATGTATAGCATATCTACAGCATATCAATCATGGACACAATAATGCAAGCACACAAGAGACACAAAGATTTACTTGGGGAAAACCATAAAGGTGAAAAACCCCAATAACTTCCTCAAAGATAGATAGAGAAATGATACAACCAACCATAAGAGATAGACATATGCTAGCAGCAGATCCTCCTCCTCCATAAGTGCGCCACTCCTCCTTGAGTGCATGAGTGAGAAGTGAGTGAGAAAATAGAGTGCCTCCCGCACTCTATTTATACTTGACTTGACTTGCCTTTTTTTTACCTAACTCATGTAGGCTCGAACTTAACCACATAACATAATGCTGACTGGGCCGACCCCCAATAGGGTGGTCTAATAACCCTTTGACCCACATGACTTATACAAGGTCGACCCCAACAAGGTGGTCTAATAACCCATCAAGTATAAGTTACGACACTTACAATATAAATGATGACACTTCCGTATAGAGGAATAATAACATCTCTATAGGAATACAACCACTTCCGTATAGAGGAATAATAACATCTTTATAGGAATACAATATACATATATGTGAAATACATTCCAAAGATACATATACATCAACACTCCCTCTTAACTAGGAAGGTATTTCTAAGCACAGTTCTTCTAGCACAAGTCATCTTCTCTGGATCATCGTCACTGGATAATCGTCATCGAGTCATCATCATCATCACTGCTGCTACTATCTCAATCAATCTCTAAATCTACTCGTCATAGGAAGTTCTACAGAGCCAGTCCTTTTTCATACTGTATGTAGGCCCACCACCTGCAGGTCTTCATCATCACTGGCCATACTGTGGAATCCTCAGGACTTATTACGTGCATCACAAAACCTAGCTGCAGCATCCCAGGCTATTACGAGCACACAGCTCTACCTGTAGGATCTCCCAGGAGCACATTACATGTGACCCATCACAAAACCTGGCTGAAGCATCCCAGGCTGTTACGAGCACTCAGCTCTACCTGTCGGATCTCCCAGGAGCACATTACATGTGATCTCACCACAAAACTTGGCTGAAGCATCTGAGGCCTTTTTCATCCTGTCCAGATCTCCCAGGAGCAAATTACATGTGGTCATGGAAAAACCTGGTTGAAGCATCTGAGGCCTTTTTCATCCTATCCAGATCTCCCAGGAGCAAATTACATGCCATAGGACAAAACCTCGCAAGAGCATCTACCAGATATCCCAGGGCACCGAATTACATGCCATAGGCAAAACCTCGAAAGACTATCTGCAGATCTCCCAGGGCACAAATTACATGTCCTCTCAAAGCAAAACCTTGAAAGAGCATTTGCCAGATGTCCCAAGGCACCGAATTACATGCCATAGGTAAAACCTTGAAAGACCATCTGCAAATCTCCCAGGGCACAAATTACATGCTTACCTGCACAACCTGATCCATGACCACAAAGTATCATCTGATACTCATCAAACATCATCCTGATGTACACATGATCATCCTGATCATCATCACGGCAACATCCTGTTGCATGTCATCTGGAGAAGCTCGTCATCCACGATCATCCTGATCATACAATGCATCCATCTGATGCACACCAAGTATCCACTTGATACATACATAGATACATGATCCACACAATGTATCCATCAGCATACATACATGATCCACACAATGTATCCATCAATCATACATGATCTACCTGATCATACAAAGATACATGATCCACACAATGTATCCATCAACATACATGATCTATCTGATCATACAAAGATACATGATCCACACAATGTATCCATCAGCATCCAACATGATGCATACATCCATAAATGATCCAACTGATCATATCCAGCATCCAACATGATGCATACATAAATAAATGATCCAACTAATCATATCCAGCATCCAACATGATGCGTATACAAAATACATACACATGATCCAACAGATCATATCCATCATCCAACATGATGCATACATATATACATATAATGATCCAACTGATCATATCCAAGCAGAAACCAAAACATCATCCTGATGCTCATCATCCAATGCTTACATCCACAGCCATGTGAAGGATCCCCCTTCCAACATGCTTGGAATGGCTTCAGCAAATGTGTCCATCACTTCTTCCTCGAAGTGTCGATCTGAAGAACGCCAAGCCTCTCTCTGAAGTACTCGAACTTCACCCTGGCTAGTGGCTTCATCAACACATCTGCAATCTTCTCATCCGTCGCAACATACAGGAGCTTCACAGCTCCTCTCTGCACCATATCCTTGATATAGTGATATTTGATCTCTATGTGTTTAGACCTGTCATGAAACACTGGGTTCTCGAACAACTTCACACAACTTTGGTTATCACATAAGATACCAATAGCATCCAACAGGAGATCAAATAACTCAAACAGTAGCTTCCGTAACCATACTGCCTCACAACTAGCTGAATAGGCTGCAACATACTCAGCCTCAGCTGTACTTAGTGCTACGCAGGACTGCTTCCTGCTAAACCAAGAGATCACACCTGATCCCATACTGAAGCAACACCCATATGTGCTCTTCCTATCTGCAGCACTGCCAGCCCAATCTGAATCAACATAACCCTGCAGGTTAAACTTTTGATTCACTTCATACTTGAGCCCATAATCCACTGTACCCTTCAGGTACCTCAGAACATGCTTTACAGCAACCAGGTGAACACTCCTCGGATCCGTCAGGAACTGGCTCAATGTGTTCACAGCAAAGCAAATATCTAGTCTCGTGTTCGTCAGGTACATCAAGGACCCAATCATCTGACGATACATGGATACATCAATCGGCTTAGATGAAGCATCACATAGAAGCTTCAGATTCGATGTCATAGGTGTGGCCATGGCCTTGCAATCCATGATCCCGAACCTCTTCAGGATATCTACTATGTACTTCCCTTGACCAAGGAAGATCCCACCTGCACTTTGCCACACTTCCATGCCAAAATCAAATAGTGCATCATCCCCAAGTTCTTCATCTCGAACTCGGCAGTAAGCTTCTGCTGCATGTCGGAAATCAATCTATCTTCACCTATAACAAACAGGTTATCCGCATACAAAAGTAGTATCACTGGATTTCCTTCCTCAACCTTGTAGTAGAGGTTGGAATCCGCTTTACTCTTGGTAAAGCCCAAGCTGGATAGAAAGTTGTCTATCTTACCATACCAAGTTCTGCACATATCTGAATCCCTATCATGTGTCTCAGAACCAAGTGGCTGCACCACATACACTTCTTCTTCAACTACACCATTCAAGAAAACTATCTTGAAATCCATCTGGTGTATCTTCTATCTCAACACTTTTATATTTCTCTATGCTACCATCTGCAACATGCTTAATTTGATAGTTCCATTTGGAAGTCATAACAAACTTCCCTTCACGTCTTGGGACTACGTCCCAAACATCATTCTTCATGATCGACGGATCATGGCATTCCATCCCAGATCCTAGGAACTTCAATATCTTCAATAGATATCTTTGTTGCTGGAACAAATGTTGTAGTTCTTCTTTTGTAGGAGATGGCATATGATCTTTCCTACACAATAAGTTAAATTGCATGATTAGAAAACATCTCATAGTTTTTCAGAACAAATTCTTACACATAAAGAAATATGTCATACAGTCATGCAATTATCTTAGCCAATGCTTCAATACAACATTTATCCATATCCCGTAACTTTCTAGATGCCTTCCAATCTCTACTAGAACATTGTTAAGAGTGTGCACAACTCCCAACATGTCAGCAAAGAGGTTTCATTCTAGATAAGTAGCAATGGATGGAATGTTGTACAGTTCCATAGGCCACTTACCCATGTATATTAGTAGTATATTTTTCATCAATGCAACTATTCTAATATGCACAATACATATCCTAAGTCTAGGAACATGAGCATATACATCATTGAACAATTTTATTTAAACAAACAAATATGAAAGAAGTTAAAACACTTATCTTTGTTTGTTCGTTGGGTGGACTCCCTCTGAGTCTTTGCTTCCTTACAGGAGTTGCTGGAGTCCTAATCTGAAGTAGTTTCTACTACACCTTTCTGTTTGTGGAATGTATAGAGATGGTCAACTCCCTCTGAATATCTGCATCCTTGCATAAACCACTGGAGTGTACTCCCTCTTGATCTTTGCTTCCTGGATTACCCGTTCTTGAACTCATATTCATCCTTGGTCCCTATGCATTCTTATTAGTATCATGATTGTGTTATCCTTGTGAGCTCATATAAAATCATACATTCATTAGCATACTATTAAAACACAATATTCTCAAGCATGTATAGTCATGATCATTTCAAACAGAAATAATAAGCATTAGCATTCAAGGTTTATGTAGGATTATTATGGTTAGTCAAATCATAAGAAGCATAACATGTCTAAACCTATAATTACTCAAACCTATGACTCTTTGGATTAGTTGAATCATTAATCAATATAAGAGATATAATATGCATAAAACCTATGATTATTCAAACCTATACCTTCATGATTCTTCTGGTTAGTCATATCATCAATTATGGTAAGAAACATAATATGCATACAACCATGATTATTCAAACCTATGACTTCATGAATAATCATTATCAACAACAATATAAGATCCTAACACAAGGTAGGATTATAGCTCGATATAAGAAAAACATACCTGGATTAGCATGCTATCTATTTATGTCTAACATACCTGCATAATGTCTTCTAGTTCTCTTCAGTGACTTGTGCTAGTAACCTGCATATCTCATAAGTTAACCATTATAAAACCAAGTTATACATACCTCGTAAATGGATCTTCTATGAGATCCATGACAATGAATGAATCTTTGTCCTCATGTCATCATGATCATATGTTCTTGAACCAGAACATGATTTGTCTTTCTTGGTGTACCTTTCATGTTAGTAGACAACATAAACCTCATACAACACCATAATGCATTAGTACAATCATAAGTGTCAACACCCTAATCAATGAATATTTTCTATCATGCATTCATAATTTTATTAAGGTGATACGACAAGTCTAAAATCAAAATTGTACTAACCGTAATAACATGAAGACAAACATACCATAAACTTAATCAAGAACAAATATCGAAACATACCTTGATGAGTCATACCTGTCGAGATCGCTTGTAATCTTCTTATGTAAGTCCTTAGCCTCATCTCCCTCTGAAACAGGAACTTCTTCACTTATGCAGGTGACCAATCCACCTTCTTCTAGGATTAACCCAATCCACTTGATTTACAAGAACTGGGACTGGAGCTAGATATGGGTTTGTCAGAGAAACCCCCAAAACTCAAACTTTGAATTCCAAACTTCTGAAAGGATAGAAATATGCGCCTTGATGATCTGATCAAGCTGCTATATTAAGAATTTGAAAACTGCAAAGTTTCACTCTTCAATTTTTCCTTTGAAACTTCCAGATTCACTAGACGTGACCCTGAATTGGGATTTGATGAAGCCCACTCTTCTTCCCAATCAAAAGGTTTGATCCAAAGCTCTAAGCTTCTATTTTTCTGAGGAGCTTCCATTCATGGTCACAGATTTAAAAAATTCCCATTTTTACAGAAGCCCTAATTTTCCACTTTTCTGATCAAAGTCCCGAACTAGGGTGTGATCAAGCCCGGCCTTCTTCCCAACAAAAAATTCTGATCTTGGTCTCTAAATTTCTATTTTTATGAGTAGCATCCATCCGTGGTCTCCTATTACAAAAATTTCAACCTTCTCCAAAGCCCTAAATTCCGGAAGCCATCAATGAAGGTACTCAAAAATAATTCTGTTTTGACAGAAATATGTACCTGATTGTTTTTGGTGTACCTCCAAACTTTTCAATCCATAGGGTCTAAAAAAGTTTCCTGAGATAGCATGACCTGTTATCTTTCCATCCTGATAGGTCTGACCTCAATTGGATTCTCTGAGAGAGATTTATGCCAAGTGTCGCAACGTGAACTGTTTTGGGATAATACAGGAGAGCGAACTTGTACGGCATGCCCCGTGTCATGCTTTGAACTTCGGCCTTTGAAAAACTTACCTGAGATAGCTCGGCCTGTTGTCTTTCCATCCTGACAGGTCTGACCTCAATTGGACTCTCTGAGAGAGAGTTATGCCACGTGTCGCAACGTCACCTGTTTATGGGATAATACAGGAGAGCGCACTTGTACAATGTGCCACGTGTCACTGGTTCAACTTCAGCCTCTGCACAATTTATCTAAGATAGTACAGTCTGTGTAATAGCTGTCACTTTTTACAAAATTTCATTTGGAGCTTCCTAGCCCAAGTTATGACCTTTTTCCCAAGGTCACCTAATTTTGACTCAGATCTGGAAGAGGCAGAAACCCTATATTGTACAGATCATAAATAACAAAGTACAACGAATTAGAAGTTGTCCTTTGGACACAAGGTACCTGAAGATTTATTCTTCGACCTGTAAAGATTTCATATCTGAAACCATCACCAAAACGGATTTATAGCAAAAGTCCTACGATGACTGGATTTTGCTATCTCAAGCCCTAGCATCGTAAGTACAACAAGTGTCATACATGCCATATCATGCCTTCTTTCAGGCTAGCTCTGATACCATGTTAAATTTTCAGAATTTACTTCAATCGGATCTAGGATATTAACTGAGAGAATAATATGTACAACATATCAATCATGGATATAATAATGCAAGCACACAAGAGACACAAAGATTTACTTGGGGAAAACCATAAAGGTGAAAAACCCCAATAACTTCCTCAGAGATAGATAGAGCAATGATACAACCAACCATAAGAGATAGACATATCCTAGCAGCAGATCCTCCTCCTCCATAAGTGCGCCACTCCTCCTTGAGTGCATGAGTGAGAAGTGAGTGAGCAAATAGAGTGCCTCCCGCACCTTATTTATACTTGACTTGACTTGCCTTTTTTTACCTAACTCATGTAGGCTCGAACTTAACCACATAACATAATGCTGACTGGGCCGACCCCCAATAGGGTGGTCTAATAACCCTTTGACCCACATGACTTATACAAGGCCGACCCCAACAAGGTGGTCTAATAACCCATCAAGTATAAGTTACGACACTTACAATATAAATGACGACACTTCCGTATAGAGGAATAATAACATTTCTATAGGAATACAACCACTTCCGTATAGAGGAATAATAACATCTCTATAGGAATACAATATACATATATGTGAAATACATTCTGAAGTTACATATACATCAACAGACATCGTATGAGAGGAAATGGTGATGGGAATTTCCTTTGTCAACTTTACATATCCATTTATATGTTTTCTACAAAACATATGAAAAATGTGGAGTAAGTGAAAGACACCTAAAATCATAATTACTATGCAAAACATATGAAAAACATGGAGTCAGTGAAAGACATGTTCACTATGAGCTTCATTATGTTCTTTTGTAGGTGACTTTGATTCTTTGATCCACACATATTCCATTTCCACGTATCTAGGGGTTTCTAAATTGTCTCTTCTTGTTGTGCTTCATTAAGGACTAACGCAATTGACATTCTTTAGTAGAGAAACTATAAATTTCGAGCTCTAATTGTTTGGTTTTTGGTTTTAATAAATGTTTAATCGTTAAGAAAAAAAAATAGTTATTGAAATGTATTATTTTAACCACGTCACTTTTTGAAATCAAACTTAAATAACCAAACAATTAAACTGAAATATTCTTAAGGAAAAGGATAAACTCAATGAATATTGGCCATAAATCCATTCCCTAAGTTACAAATGGCCAAAACCCAATGCTATGGGACTATGTGAGGTGATATTGGCAGTTTAGGATAAGTGTTCGTTCAATCCCCTTAGGACTAAATTTTTCGAGGCCAGTTTTGAGTGATAAGAGAACCATAAACTGTATTTTCTCATTCACTATCATCAAAATGTATTGTATTGAGTAATATATACGTTGATATTAGATACAGTGGATGGGAATTCCAATGAAAAAAAATGTAGAAGAAACTCATAGCTGATTAATGATCCTCCTTTACATCTCATAATCAAATTCATTTGGATCACCACCACTAGCATTACCATAGTGCTCTCCTTCCTCCTCCTTCACCTCCTTGTATCTAGTCCAATATTTTCATATAACTATTCTGAGGGATCCCCAATCAGATCACCATCATCAAAAGTGATTCGTTATAGGAATGGTGCAGTAAGATCCATGTTTCCCAAATGCAACTCAATTATACTATCCAAACCCATATCGATAGGAAATACCTCCATCTATGTCCTTCCCTTTGACCACTGTTCCCTTGTCCTATATATAAGATAAAGATTTCTATGAACATACGTGAATACCTCTTCTCTCTTCTCTTGACTATTCAAGATGGTTTTTTTTCAAAGTGTTCACCTTCTCATATGTGCACCAATTCCTATTGTAACAAAAGGATGATCTAGCCTAAGAAAGGAACCTTGTGATGACTTATTTTAAAAGAGTGTATGCTACCCCATGTGTATGCTACCAATGTTTCCCTCTCTCAACCGGAACCTCCTTACTCATCACTCATAATGATCTAATGCAAGATGGTATAGGGTAATGTCACCCCACTCAATTCACAAAATTGATATCATTTATGCACTATGGACCACTTTTTGTACTAATTCAATAAGGTGAAGGTGCAACAAAATCCACCTATGTGGAACTCTTTGAGTCAACTCATATTTACCTTCTAAAAAATTAGGTAGATTGAAATTTCCAAAATGGTATTGCTTCTTAATTCGTTACAACTATAGTTGAGAACATCACACTTGTCCTTGGTATCATATTGAGGTTCATCTACTCATGAATCCAACTTAGGGAGAAATACCAGTTCCTCCCTCCTAGGTAGCTCTTTCTCGACATCAAGAATTATAACATTCATATTGTTAGTGGACGCTTCAATAACCATTAATGACGCAGGAGCATGTTACGAATTCCCACAATGTATTTGAGGCCTCTCAAGAGCCAAGTAAATTGTACCCACTTCTTGATCACTGAGTATTAAATTATTAATACAATACTTTTCATTTGTGATCTCCGTGGGTGTGTATCTAGCAAGAAACCTTTTGAGAGCATACATCCAATCAAATTGTCATAGAAATTTGTCTTTAAACTCATCATGAGGAACATGAGAGGTGAACAAGATGACATAATAAATACAAGTTTGAGGACAAGGTCATGGATGGACAGGACAAAGACATTCTTGATGGCACAAAGGGTTGGAGGACATGGATAGCAAGAGTGACAAATGGTAGCTTGGGCATTGGAATCCATGAAAGGTATGAATGGAAAAATGGCCCATTCTGTGGTCATTTGTTGGTTTAATGAAGTCATGAAGACCACACTCTAGTGGATGGACATATGCTTGATTGATGATGATCCATGAGACCATGGACTTGACGATGTCGGCTCAAAATAATGAGTGAAAACCAGTATAAATATGAAGTCAACGTTTTCATTCTAAGGGAAGAAAATTTAGGACAACTCCAAGGAAATTCGACTGAGTAATTTTTGGGTCTTTGCATTGAGGCAACAACATTAAACTATTTTTTGGGGGGTCTAAAATTTTAGAAGCAGCCATAGTGAAGTTTAGCAGTAAATGAAGTTTACAGCAGTAGCTAGTTCATGGTCTTAGGCACCTGTAGGCAAAAGAAAACAAGCAAGTTTGATCTCTGAAATTCTTGGGCTGCCTCAGTACTCAAGATGATAGTGTGAGGAGTTCAACTTGTTAGACATAGTTGCATTTGTCAAGGATGTATTATGCTAGAAAAAGAGGGTATCCTTGGGAGTTGGGACAACGGTGAAAATTCTCTTCAATAGGAAATTTTTTCATTAAAAAATAAAATGGTAGGTCCCTCCAGCAAAAGGTGCAACATGGGAACCCTAACAAAATAAATATGCCTAGGAAACTAACCATATCTGTGGACCTGTTGTTATAGAATGATTTTGAAAATGTATGAATGCCATGAAACACTAACATCTATGCCATGACTGCTAATGCTTATTTATCGAGCTGGTAATCAATGCATTTCACAATCATCATCCATTTGATGTGGGTTCATAATTATGCCTAATCTAGGGTCTCTAAATTGAATTAAAGTGGATGACAATGTCTCATTTAGGGCCTCTAAATGTCAAATTAACGCTCTTCAAGAAATGTGTATAGTTTCAACATCCCAAAGGACAACATATCATGGAAATGAATAGGATCAAGTAATAGACATACCCACACCATTCAAAATGCCATTTTCAAATTAGGAGATGTAGTTATGTGTCTCCAAGATACAATCAAACATTGACCTCCTACCAAATTTAGGTCAAATATTTCATTATATGACAATATTTTAGGAGTTATATTGCTTGAGCCTTTCTTTGTTATGGTTAGTATGTCTGGTTGTTTGCTTATGTATATTTTGGGTGCTTCTTGCATCAAAGATATTGCAAATCTGTCTTCCAGTATTTATACAGTCTAGTCCTCCATTTCCTTGATTTTTAGCTTGACAATTACCTATGTCTATGTAAAGAAGGATTAAATGTGCAATATATGAACATTAAATTATCCTGTCAAATGCAACTCAAGGCATTGAACTTATGGTTGCCACGACATAAGTACATTTTGTAGTTGAAATTTACTTAGAAGAGCTATCAGATCCAAGCCTAATTTTCAAAAAATTGTTGGGGTTATGGATGTCAAGGGCATCGCTATAGTTCGCTTGTTTGATTCTACAACAAATAGATGGAGATGGATGTTGACTTAAATTGTGGAATTCCCTAGCATACATGGAGTTATTATGCACTAGTATGACATCGTAATATCATTTGTATGTGGTTTCAAGAGGGTACTCCTCATGTGCACTCTTTCCTAGATGGATCTATCCCTTTGAAATGTTAGTTGGCATGTTGTTGACTTTTTCTTGGAGCTCTATGTCATTAATGCGCTAGATAGGATGGAGATTGTTAGTAGACGTGTCGATTTTTTATGATATGGACTCACGAAATAAATGCAATTAGATACGACTTTTGATTTCTGTTGGGTGTGTGAGCTATCTCAAAGAAAACACCTAATATTTAATTATTGACCGAGGCTGGTAATCTTAGAGTTGAGGCAAATTATATGCTAAGGTAGAATGGAACCTAAGTTTTTTCGGCTTGTCAGACCTTAAAAAGATTTAATAAAGAAAAGATTGAATGATCTTTCAAAATGAAAAACCGAGTCAAACTTCAAAAAAATAGTAAAAGGAACTAAATTAGATTTAGTTAAACAAATGAACTGGAATAGTATTGATTCATACTACTGTATCTTGTACTTAAATAATAGAAATTGATTGAAAAGCAAACTACTGAATATGAAAATGGAAACTATACAAATTCAGATTCTAGTTAAGAATTAGGAAACAACTGTAAACAAATTAAAGACTATTAAATAACTTCAACAATTAATTCAAGAGAAACATCTATTCCCATGTAACAGGAACTGGAGTGAGTGTATCATAATGGCTCTCAAATGAAATAGCAAAACAAAACGGAAGTAAATCTAATCCAACTTCAACAAAAAGATGTAAACTACAAAAATACAAGTTACAATTAACTTTAAACATTATGATCTATCTACTATCCATGAGAAGAAATATAAAACTAATGACAACTAGAAGCAAGCAGAAAACTTGATAAAGATATTTACTTATGAACTTGATTTGGAAGCAAGTAGAAAACCGTACACGTTTAGCGTTTGGTTTTGCTTGGGTATGATGAAGTTCTTGAGAAGGGGAAGATTTGACAGTAGATAAATGAGGGTTTAGTATCTCAAAAACAAAATGATCCGAGGTTTGTCTTTCCTTTTCTAACTGGTGAATGATCAAAATCCTAATAAGAAAATGGTGATACAAGCTACCAGAAGGGTTAACTGTATTCTTTCTGACTTGGATAGACATCTTCTCCAAACTATTTAGGAAATAAAATGGGAAGTTAAGGGTTTGATTATTGACAAAATAAGCTAACAACCTGAAATGGAAAGCTTTAAAGATAATGAACTTACCCTCGCAGGTAATTAAGTGGATGATAACGGTCAAGAGATCTAAGTACTCCAGCTTTATCCATTCTCTGTGGAAACCTTTGGTACCAACAACGTGTTGAAAATCAGTCTTGAAGGCAAATTCATGGTCCTTCCATGGAAGGAAAAGATGCTTATGCCATCGGGCACCTTCCCTCGGGAGCTTGGTAGCTAGTGCGATTGACTCTTCTGTCACGGAGAAAACAAGATGGCCAACCTTGGCCGTCTTTCCATAAAAACCTTTGGCGAATAGAAATGAAATCTCATGGTCTTGGCCTTGGAGAAGGCGGAGAAATGGTTCCCAACCTGCTTGTAGAAACACTTCACGGTAGGATTTAAACTCATAAATGTGTAGGAGATCCTGGTAGCTACCAGGCTCATAACGCATTGGCATTGTTGACAAAGGACGGGGGAATGCAAGTGGATACAAGAGGTGCAAGGATTTGTAGAGGACGCGGCTCAAAAGGAGAGCGAATAGACCGAGGCAAAATTCATGCAATTACCAGTTTAAACTAAGGTCCATTTGATTGTTTGAATGACAGAGGTCGAGAGCTTAGCATGCTTGAAAAGATCACATTTTTCATTCGAAGATCTTAAGTTAAGTTACAGCGTAGAGGTGCGTGAATCTAGTGAATATGTGTGGTTTAAAGACTATTCAACCATGTACAAAGCCAAGCTTTGGACAGGTTGAATGTAATTCACGTAATGAAAATAGATTACACATTAGAGATAATGATTCGACTCATATGGTGGCAGATCATATAATAGGATAAGTGAGACCAAATGACGGTCATGTAATGATTCGAAATTATGCATAATCCATTCGTTAATGGAGGCGAGATGGATAAGAGATCGAAGCCATGTGTGAAATAGACATTTGATTAATCCTTGTCATGATTAGCCAATAAAACTTATCAATAATTTTCAGATTTGAACATCTTGGCATATTAAATAAAACTGTTATAGGCTATGGTTTCATTCAGCACTCCATTCAAAACGTTGTTTATTTGCCTCATTCGGATTGGAATTCAGCGCGTCATTCAGTCCTTTATACAGACTTTTGTCTATGCAAGATCCTATTTTTGATGCAGACCAAAGCTGATTTTGCAGAGAATTTCTGAAGCTGTCAGTGCACAAAAGATGATGTAACTTTGCTTTTCTAGATCTTTGGTTGCGTTCCTCTTTTTTTTCGTAATTAGATCAATTTCCTTCTGCTTTTGCATCAACTTGAAAACACCTGTCATTGTATCAGAAATAAATAAATAAAAAATTTCATAAGAATTCAGAGAGTAAGAACAATTCTAATCATCCCCCCAAACCAAAAATATGGCTTGTCCTCAAGCCATCAGAGAGAAAATGATTGAAATTTTCAATTTTCAATTGAAAATCTTACAGATAGCTTTTTTTTTTAAATATTGTGATAATTTTCATAAGGAAATGAAATATTAACTTAACAACGTAGATGATTCAAATATGTACATTCATAAAAAAGAATACAACAATGCCTAAAAGACCATATAAAGAGTAGTAGTGTAAGAGATGTGAAAAATGCCATAGGGAAAACTAGTCGTCCATGACTCATTGTAAAAATTTCTTGTCATCCAAAGAATATAGATAAGGTTCACCGTAAAATTTGTGAGATCTACTATAATTATGGGTCCCATTTCTAGGATAGTTATATCCTAGTTATTGTTTGAATTACATGACAGGGTCCAAGTTCAACTTACAGCCATTATCTAATGACAATATACATAATCGGCCTAAACATATGTTTGTATACTCTGGTTTTTATGAGTTATGTGAATAGCAATGCATTAACCAAACCTCTTTAATCGATATTGACCCGCTACCAGCAGGACTGTTCAGTACCCCGGCGGGTTTATCTTTGTTGAAATATTGTAACTTCAAAGAATATTATATTTGTACTTTATTATTCCGGAGATGTTTCATTCCTCCGTAAAGATCTTATTGTATATCCGAAGATGTTTATTCCTCCGTTGGAATGTGGTAACTTGGGTTATTAGACTTCCCTAGTGGGGGTCGGCCCTGTATGTGTTATGTGGGTCAAAGGGTTGTTAGACCACCCTAGTGGGGTTGGCCCAGTCAGTTATAATAGGGTATTTAACCTAATGGTTAAATACGAGCCTACATGTACTTGTGTAAAAGATATGTCAGAGTAGTGTATAAATAGAGGAGGTGTGTTCCTCATTTGATACACTCACTCACTTGAGGATAGCGCATTTGTGGAGGAGAGGTCTGCTATTGTGGAGGAGGAGATCATGTCTCGGGGTTTCATCTTTGTATATTGCTGGTCATCTATATTGAGGAAGCTTTACTGGGTTTTCTACCCCATGAGGGTTTCCCAGGATAAATCTGTGTCTCTTGTGTTTATGCTATGCTTGTTGTTTCTTCAGTGATCCTATATATGCTACTAATGTGAAATGGAATGTAATGCTGCTATTTTCTGTCTAAGCATATTAAATATTAACATGGTGTCAGAGCTAACCTGCAGGAAGACAAGGTATGGCACTTACGACACTTGCTTTACTTATGACAATTTGAAGGTTAGGGTTTTATATAGCAAAAAACAATCATTGTGGAACTTTCGCTATAAATCCATTTTGGCGAAGGTTCAGGCTCTGAAACCTTTACAGGTCGTAGATAACATCTCCAGGTATCTTGTGTCCAAAGGGCACCCTCAGATTCGTTGTACTTTGTAAGTTATGATCAGTACAACTTAGGGTTTCTGCCTCTTCCAGATCTCAGTCAAAATCAGGTGACCTAGGAAAAAAGGTCATAACTTGGGCTAGGAAGCTCCAAATGAAATTTTGTAAAACGTGATAGGTAGTACACAGACTGGACTATCTTTGCAAATGTGTTCAGAGGCCGAAGCTGAACCAATGACACATGGCACGCCGTACAAGTTCGCTCTCCTGTTTTATCCCATAAACAGGTCACGTTGCGACACTTGGCATAACTCTCTCTCAGAGAGTCCAATTGAGGTCAGACCTATCAGGATGGAAAGATAACAGGGCGAGCTATCTCAGGAAAAGTTTTCAAAGGCCGAAGTTCAAACAGTGACATGTGGCATGCCGTACAAGTTTGCTCTCCTGTATTATCCCAAAACAGGTCACGTTGCGACATTTGGCATAACTCTCTCTCAGAAAATCCAATTGATGTCAGACCTATCAGGATGGAAAGATGACAGGTCGAGCTACTACAGAAAAAGTTTTTAGACCCTGTGGAGCGAAAATTTCAGAGTTATAGTAGAAACAATCAGGTACATATTTCTGTCAAAACAGAATTATTTTTTGGAGCACTTTATTCATGGCTTCCGGAATTTAGGGTTTCGGAGAAAGTTAGAATTTTTGGAATCGAAATCCATGGCTGAATGCTACTCAGGAAAATCGAAATTTAGAGACCAAGATGGAATTTCTTGGTTGGGTAGAAGACCGGGCTTGATCAAACCCCAGTTCGGGATTTTGATCGGAAAGATAGAAAATTAGGGCTTCAACAAAAGTTGGAATTTTTGAAGTCTGTAACCACGGCTGGAAGCTCCTCAGAAAAATAAGAGTTTAGAGCCTTGGATCAAACCTTTTGATTGAGCAAAAGGGTGGGATTCATCAAACCATAGTTCGGGATCCTGTCTAGAAGATCCATAAGTTTCAAAGGCAATTTTGATGGGTCAAATTTTGGAGATTTCAAAATTGAAGTATGCTAGTTTGATCAGCTCAGCAAGACACATCCTTCCATTCATTCGGAAGTGTGAAAGTCAAATATTGAATTTTTAGGGTTTCTCTAGCAAACCCTAATCAAGCTCCATATCAAGTTTCAGGGGGAGTTGAGACTAAGGCCTTACATAAGAAGACTACAAGAAGTCTCGACAGGTATGACTTAAGGAGGTTCAGGTACATCACAAAAGACAAATCAAGTTCCATGACCATGACAACATGAAGACAAAGACTCATCCATAATCTTTGTTTTACTTACGAGGTATGTATGACTTTGTTATATTATGTTTAACCTATGAGACATGCAGGTTCTAGCTCAGGATCTCTAAATCATTGAAGAGATTGTTTAGGTATGTTGTACATAACTAAGCAGGTATACTAATCCAGGTATGTTTTCCTATGTCATGTTAGAATCTTACCCTGTGTTAGGATCCCTTATATAAGTATACTTGGTATGATTGGTTATGCTTATTCATAAAGTTAGTAATCAAGGGTTTATGCATAGTATGTCTCTTATATTGGTTGATGATTTAACTATCTAGATCAAACAAGAATATGAATGAGTAAAAGAAGACTTCCTTGAAACCCTGAATACTAATGATCATGACTATACATATTCAAGATTATTTAGAATTAGAATGTTTTGATAATAATGAGAATATACTAATGAATGTATGTTTGTGTATGAGATCATGAGGATGACACTAGTGCACACTTGAGCATGCACAGTGGTACAGAATGAATAGAAGTTCAGAAGACATACAAAAGATCAAGCGGGAGGCAACCACACAAACATAAAAGATAAGTATTTGAGTTGTTATTAGAAATAGGAAATGATATTGCTTGTATGCATATTTGTATTCCTAGAATATATCATGCTACTAATATGCATATGATTGGTAAGTTGGACAAACATTCCATTGTTGCTTGTCTAGAATGAAACCTCTTTGCTGACATGCTGAGAGCTGTGCACACTCTCGATAGTATGTTTTGGTAGACATCGAAGGCATCTAGATAGCCACTGTATGCATACAGGATATGGGAAAGTGTTGTGCCAAAGTATTGGTCAAAATAGTTGCATAACTATGTAAATGATATATGTATGCATAATAGGTTATCACGTCAATATGATTTGATGATTATGAATTATTACTAGTCCTGTACTTAATTTTGATTTGTAGGAAAGATCATGATGAATGATGAACACTGAACAAGCGATGGATGTTCAACAAAAGATTTACAAATCAAACACACAATAGAAGGCTTGTGGCTAGAAGATTCTCTTAGAAAGAGGAAGAGAATCCTGATGAGATGTTTTTATCCAAGTGGCTAGATAAGACCATTCTCTTAATAGTGTAATTAAAGAAGAAGTGTGAATCAGGTTCTGTATGGGTTCCCAGGATCGATAATCAATTGATGAGCTTAATGATCACCATGGGTGATGTGGATCTCAACCTTTGCTACAAGGTTGAATATGGTTTCTATACATAGATGACATGGATACAAGAAGGAACTCACCTCAGAGTTCGAATGATGTTGAGGTTCATATCAGTAGACCCATCTAATGAGAGATGGCACAGATAGATGGCTGCATAAAAGAAAATGAAAGATCTTAGATTAATGTATTACTTCCTAGGTCTAGAAGTATGGAAAGGCTCAGAAGGAGTCTTTCTCAACCAGGGAAAGTATGCCGAGAAATATTAAAAGGACTTGATATGTTGGAATGTCCACTCTCATGGATTCCAACTTGAAGCTGTTAGTGAATGAATCATCAAAGTTAGTGTATATAACTCTGTACAGACAAATTATTGGGTCATTGATGTATCTATTAAATACTAGGTCAGATATATGCTTTGCTATGAATACCTTAAGTCAGTATCTAGTGGAAACTAGATGTGTTCACCTATTAGTTGCAAAGCATGTGACCAGGTACCTAAAGGATATGATAGACTTTGATCTATGCTATTTTGGAGATCATGACTTCAGATGGCTACAAAGATATTGATTGAGCAGAAAGTGTATCAGACAGGAAGAGCACATCAAGAAGATGTTATTGTCTGGGATCAGCCATGATCTTGTGGTTTAGCAGGAAGCAGTCTAGCACAAGCGGAATATATGGCTGCTTGCTCTACTAATTGTGAAACGACATGGCTTCAGAATTGTTTGACTTAGAGATGGACCCAACTATGATCCTATGTGACAAACAGAGTTGTACTAAAATGGCAAAGAATCCAGTGTTCCATGATAAGTCAAAAGCACATAGAGATCTGGCATTTCTATATACGAGATATGGTGCAGATAGGAATTAAAGTTCGAATTTGTAACAAGTTACCAATGTACTAACCAAACCTCTACCGATCTGATGTACTAACCAAACCTCTACCTCAAGTAAAGTTTTCTGATACAAACTTAATATAGTCCAGAAGGACCCTCCTCGAAAGGGGGAGTGATGTGATCACTTATGATGAGATTGCCTGCATCGACAGTGAGGTCGATGATGTGAATACCTATATTGGTGATGCCAACAGAGAGGTTGGTGGATGGTCCTTAGACAGGGTCTAAGGTGACAAGGGGATTGCATCATCCTTGAACACATGTTCTAAAAGGAGCCGTAGACATATGTCTTTGAAAATGAAGTCCTTGGTGGACATATAGGATTGCATCATCCTCAAGAGAGTCGTAGACGTATGTCTTCGAAAATGAAGTCCTTGATGGACATATAGGGGATTGGATCATCCCTGGACTTCATTCCTAAAGAGAGCCGTAGACGTATGTCTTCGAGAATGAAGTCCTTGGTGGACTTGAGGGGATTGGATCATCCCTGGACTTCAGTCCTAAAGAGAGACATAGATGTATGTCTTCGAGACTGAAGTCCTTGGTGGACTTGAGGGGATTGGATCATCCCTGGACTTCAGTCCTAAAGAGATCCGTAGACGTATGTCTTCGAGAATGAAGTCCTTGGTGGACTTGAGGGGATTGGATCATCCCTGGACTTCAGTCCTGAAGAGAGCCGTAGACGTATGTCTTCAAGAATGAAGTCCTTGGTGGACTTGAGGGGATTGGATCATCCCTGGACTTCAGTCCTAAAGAGAGCCGTAGACGTATGTCTTCGAGAATGAAGTCCTTGGTGGACTTGAGGGGAATGGATCATCCCTGGACTTCAGTTCTAAAGAGAGCCGTAGACATGATGTCTCCGAGAACAAAATCCTGAATGAATAGGTAAGGGGATTGGATCGTCCTCGGACTTTAGTCCTTTGAATTGAGCCGTAGGCATGATGTCTCCGAGAACAAAATCCTGAATGAACAGGTAAGGGGATTGGATCGTCCTCAGACTTTAGTCCTTTGAATTGAGCCGTAGACATGATGTCTTCGAGAACAAAATCCTGAATGAACAGGTAAGGGGATTGGATCGTCCTCGGACTTTAGTCCTTTGAATTGAGCCATAGACATGATGTCTCCGAGAACAAAATCCTGAATGAACAGGTAAGGGGATTGGATCGTCCTCGGACTTTAGTCCTTTGAATTGAGCCGTAGACATGATGTCTCCGAGAACAAAATCCTGAATGAACAGGCAAGGGGATTGGATCGTCCTAAGACTTTAGTCCTTTGAATTGAGCCGTAGACATAATGTCTCCGAGAACAAAATCCTGAATGAACAGGTAAGGGGATTGGATTGTCCTCGGACTTTAGTCCTTTGAATTGAGCCGTAGACATGATGTCTCCGAGAACAAAATCCTGAATGAACAGATAAGGGGATTGGATCGTCCTCGGACTTTAGTCCTTTGAATTGAGCCGTAGACATGATGTCTCCGAGAACAAAATCCTGAATGAACAGGTAAGGGGATTGGATCGTCCTCGGACTTTAGTCCTTTGAATTGAGCCATAGACATGATGTCTCCAAGAAAAAAATCCTGAATGAATAGGTAATGGGATTGTATCGTCCTCGGACTTTAGTCCTTTGAATTGAGTCATAGACATAATGTCTCCGAGAAAAAAATCCTGAATGAACAGGTAAGGGGATTGGATCGTCCTCGGACTTTAGTCCTGTGAATTGAACCGTAGACATGAAGTCTCCAAGAATTGAATGATAGGACTGGATCGTCCCTGAGCTTTGGTTCAAAAGGTACATGATAGGACTGGATCGTCCCTGAGCTTCGGTTCAAAAGGTACATGATAGGACTGGATTGTCCCTGAGCTTTGGTTCAAAAGGTACATGATAGGACTGGATCATCCTTGAGCTTCGGTTCAAAAGGTACATGATAGGAATGGATCGTCCCTGAGCTTCGGTTCAAAAGGTACATGATAGGACTGGATCGTCCCTGGACTTTGGTTCAAAAGGTACATGATAGGACTGGATCGTCCCTGGACTTCGGTTCAAAAGGTACATGATAGGACTGGATCGTCCCTGGACCTCATTTCAAAAGGTACATGATAGGACTGGATCGTCCTTGGACCTCGGTTCAAAAGGTACATGACATGATTGCATCATCCATGGACCTATGTCCTAAAGAGAACAAGATTGATCATCTTGTAATATGATTGTGTGTGTTGATGTGGTTACTTGTATCGGTATGGATACTCGTATTGATGATGTGGTTACTTGTATTGGTAGGATACTTGTATTGATGATACTTATATTGGTATGGATACTTGTATGATGATGATGCTGATGATCATGTGATGACGATGCTGATGATCGTGTGATGACAATACTGATGATCATGTGATGACGATGCTGATGATCGTGTGATGACGATGCTAACGATGCTGATGATCGTGTGATGACGATGCTGATGATCGTGTGATGACGATGCTGATGATCGTGTGATGACGATGCTGATGATCGTACGATGACGATGCTGATGATCGTGTGATGACGATGTTGATGATCGTGTGATGACGATGCTAATGATCGTGTGATGACGATGCTGATGATCATGTGATGACGATGCCGATGATCGTGTAATGACGATGCTGATGATTGTGTGATGACGATGTTGATGATCGTGAGATGATGATACTGATGATCGTGAGGATCCAGATGTTGATGTTGTTGTAGCTATTCGAGTGCTGCAGAAGATAAAGACTCAGTACTGAAGATGTTGATGTTCCAGTAACTGCTTGAGTTACTGATGATGTTGAGAAAGCTTCCAATGATTTATAGATGTATCATGTATGATGTTGATGACTCCTTGCTCATGCAGATATTGTTATAATATCCTTCTCGTTAAGGGGGAGTGTTGAAATATTGTAACTTCAAAGAATATTATATTTGTACTTTATTATTCCAGAGATGTTTCATTCCTCCGTAAAGATCTTATTGTATATCCGGAGATGTTTATTCCTCCGTTGGAATGTGGTAACTTGGGTTATTAGACTTCCCTAGTGGGGGTTGGCCCTGTATGTGTTATGTGGGTCAAAGGGTTTTTAGACCACCCTAGTGGGGTTGGCCCAGTCAGTTATAATAGGGTATTTAACCTAATGGTTAAATACGATCCTACATGTACTTGTGTAAAAGATATGTCAGAGTAGTGTATAAATAGAGGAGGTGTGTTCCTCATTTGATACACTCACTCACTTGAGGATAGCGCATTTGTGGAGGAGAGGTCTGCTATTGTGGAGGGGGATATTATGTCTCAGGGTTTCATCTTTGTATATTGCTGGTCATCTATATTGAGGAAGCTTTACTGGGTTTTCTACCCCATGAGGGTTTCCCAGGATAATTCTGTGTCTCTTGTGTTTATGCTATGCTTGTTGTTTCTTCAGTGATCCTATATATGCTACTAATGTGAAATGGAATGTAATGCTGCTATTTTCTGTCTAAGCATATTAAATATTAACAATCTTGGTACCATGCAAGCATAGCCCCACTGCCAGCAAGCCTGTTTAGTACCCCGATGGGCTTACTTGCATTTACCGAGCTTCCTTGTTTAAGATTTTACTTAGCATGGACCCGTTGCCAACGAGCCTGTTTAGTACCCTGGCAGGTTTGCTTCGTATAATGATATATATATAATTTTTTTGTAAGGAAGTTGGTTTGCACTAGAGTGTGCTAAGCTTGTTAAACACATAATTCAAAATTCAGCACATTGACCTTATGAGTAACTTTATTTATAATGGCCTAAATTACAGATCATGTCAAAAGATAATAACCTAAAGCTGTTCTTTGACTTCACAATCTATCTTCTTCATAAAAAAGTCAGTAATGTTCCCCACAAAATAGAAAATATCACCCATTTGTAGCTACCTTTTAAAGGTGCTTCGGAGACAAGTTTTGATAATGAGCCAAAGATGAACTAACATTCCATAGGTGTAAGATAGAGTTTTGTGGAGATCATAATAATTGAAATAGGTCTTTTAACAACTGTTCTAATGATAAATCAAAAGTGAACATGTCTGAATCAAGTACTATAAATAGAATCATAAAAGAAAGTGGTTATAAATGATATAAAAAATGCTTTATCTTTTCACTAAAAATTTCAATTTTAGCAGTAACTGAAAGAGAGGGAGAACTAAAATTTCTTTTTAGAGCACTTCCCTTTTCGCATAATATCATATGAGCTGATTACAAAGATAGGGTTCTTGTGATTAAGTTGCAAAACCACTTGTCAGATGATTCAAATTTTTATTCAAAACCAAACATATGTACAAAACAAGTCATGTAAAATTTTGAAAGGAAAAAGAGTCTTCCTTTTTTATTGACAATGCTTTTACAAACTGATCATAATAGATTTCCTGTAAAAAAAAGAATGTAATCAGTTGTTTTTAGAGGCGAATCATTATTATTGAAAATCAAAAACATATTTACATATATACAAAATAATATAACTCATAATGATTCAAGGACTCGGAGGACGAGGAATGACTTCCTCTTCTACCAATTCCATTTCTTCCTGTCACAGGGCATTCTGCACAAAATATTGTTTAGATATTGGTTGATAATAAAGTATAAGTCTATGTCCATTTACAACAAAAGAAACTTGTGAATCATTTATTGTCTTAATTTTAACGGATCCATTATCAAAGGCTGTGACAATTTCATATGGACCCATCCAACGAGTAGTTAATTTACCTTTAAAATTTTTGTATCTTGAATCAAAAAGTAGTGCCCAGTCTCTAGTTTTGAATTGTTTTTGTTTAATGTATCTATCATGCCACTTTTTGCGTTGATTTTGTGTTAAGATTGTACGTTCAATAGCATCTTGCCTAATCTCGTCTAATTCATTTATTTGCAGGATTTGTTGACTCTGTGCTTCTTCTAAGTTCATCCCTAATTGTGCAGCCATACGAAAAGTTTTGACTTGAAATTCAATGGGTAGAAGAACTTGTTTACCATAAACGAGTTCATAGGGTGTGTGACCAGTGGTGTTCCTCGAAGTTATTCTATAAGCCCATAGAGCTTCTGGAAGCCTGTCTGCCTAGTCTTTGTGGTGTAACTGGATAATTTTAGTCAGGATGGCTTCTAATACTTTGTTGGTGGATTCCACCTTACCATTGGATTCCACCTTACCATGTATCTGTACAGACTAGAATGTACTTCTTCTTGGGAGAAATCAGGGAAATTGGTCCAACGAAATCTAGAGCCCATTTTTAAAATGGCTCAATCATAACTTGAGGTTGCAAAGGCATCTCATCGGATGGTGTAGGTCTACCCATCCTTTGGCAACTGTCACATCCCTTGACATATTTGGAAACATATTTAAAGATGCTTCGCCAATAGTACCTAGAGTACAATAATTTGTATGCTGTCCTTTTATCAGAAAAATGCCCACCTCAGAAAAATGCCCACCACAGGGTCCACCATGACATGCATGTAGGATCTTTGCCATCTCATCCTCTCATACGCATAGTCTAATAAAAAGATCAGGACCAGTACGAAAGATATGATTATCTACCCCAGAATAATTGGAACTTTGAACTATGATCCTGCGTTTCTCAGGTGGGGAGAGATGGTTAGGTAGCTTTCCAGCTGATAAATAATTGGCTATATCTACAAACCATGGGGTTCGAACAGATACAATGAACAAATGTTCATCTGGGAAGATATCATCAACAGGGCTGGCATTATCATCAATTTGAATTCGAGAGAGAAAATCAACTACTACATTCTCTCTATCGGGATGATCAACAATGGTGATATTGAATTCTTGTAACAAAAGAAGACACTGAGTCACTCTTCCATTGGTGATAGGTTTATTCATCAAAAAACTGATTGCGGAGTGGTCAATGTGTATAAAAATATCATATCCTGTGATATAATGACAAAACTGGTTGATGGAGTAGACTACTGCTAGAAACTCTTTTTCGGTAACAGTGTACTTCGATTCTGCAGGAGTCAAATTTTTACTAGCAAAGTAGATGGCATGTGATTTCTTTCGCTCTTTTTGACCTAAAATTGCCCCTATGGCCATGTCGGAAGCATAAGTGGGTATATGGAAAGGAAGGCACCAATTTGGGCCCCTAAGAATTGGTGCCACTGATAACTTGGCCTTCAAAGTTTTGAAGGACTATTGACATGGCTCAGTCCATTGAAATTATGTGTCTTTCGTGAGTAGTCTGAACATAGGTGTGGCTCTCTTAGAAAAATTTTCAATTAAATGTCTATAATAGCTGGCATGGCCAAGAAAACTTCTTACTTCCTTTGGAGTTTTTGGAGGAATATTAACAATTATTTCGATCTTGGCAGGATCCACCTTGATACCTTGAAGAGAGACATGATGTCCAAGGACTATGCCCTCGGTCAGTAGCATTTTACATTTTTTATGACTAAGAGCTAAGTTCATTTCTTAGCACCGAAGAAGAACTGTTTTGAGGTTATCAAGTGCTTCCTGGAAGGTGTTACCATAAACTATAAAATCATCCATATAAACTTCTACACAGTCGTGTATGCAGTCAGCAAAGATTCCTAGAATTGCATGCTGGAAAGTAGCAAGTGCATTACACAGGCCAAATGGTAACACTCAATAGGCATATGTCCCCCAAGATCAAGTGAAGGTTGTCTTGTCTTGATCTTCAGGTGCTATAAATATTTGATTGTATCCACTATACCCATCAAGAAATGATAAATATTATTTCCCTGATAAGGTATCTAACACCTGATTGATGAAAGGTAAAGGGAAGTAGTCCTTAAGAGTGGCCTTGTTCAGTTCTCGAAATTCAACACAGATACGCCATTTCCCTATGACTTTCTTTGGAACTACCACCAAAGGAGAAACCCATTTACTGTTGGAAATTGGGTAAATTAATCTAGCCTAAAGGAGTTTTTGTAATTCATCCTTTACTATGTCTTTTAGTGCTAGGTTCATTCTTCTCTAGGGCTTCCTAACAGGAGGTATGTTCGAGTCTATGTAAATGTGATGGATACATGTGTCTGGGTGTATACCTTTCATATTGGTATACTCCCATGCAAATGCGCCAGTTTGACTCTTGAGAACTTTTAGTAATTGTTTTTGCTGACTCTCATCTAAACCTGCATTTATATGCAGAATTTTGTTGGTACTAACCTCACACGGAATGGTATAGGATCCTAAGTGTTCTTCTATTTCAAAGACATAGGGTGTACTTGTAAATGTTGAGAGGCTCATGTTTTCTTGGAATTCGTCTCCAAAGATCTGGTCAAATTGGGAAAAAGATTGAGGAAAATCTACACATGTTGTGGAAGAGATAAATTGGTTCAACACGTTCTCGGTATTTTGATCTTGGAGTGCCCAAGAAAGATCACTGACAAGGGAAAGTTCTTCCAAGTTCTTGTCTCCAAAAGGACAATCTAACCAAAATAGGTTTTCAGCTATTGGCTGAGCTGGTGGGTATAATGCTAGTTTTCTTGTGGATAACCCATCAGAGATAATCATCTCTCCATCCCTACGTCCTATGAATGCAATGGCAGTATCCAACCAAGGTCTTCCCAAAATAATGGGGTGACCTTTCGAAGGGTCTTTTGATTCGATGACCATGAAGTCTACAGGATATTCCCATGAGGCTACTGATACCGTGATGCCATCTAAGATCCCAGTAGGTTGCACCATAGTACGATCTACTAATTCTAGCATCATTGGGGTAGGGAGAAGGAATGGTCATAAATTGAGAGTTTCTAAAAATGTGGTAGTCATTAAATTGATAGCAGCTTTAGATCAATAAGTGTGTTCCCTATGGCGGTGTTATTGATGATAACAGTCACCACAGGGTTTCATGGGTTTTAATAATTTGGAATTCTAGGTTGGTTTGCTATGCAATCTGAAATTTCTCCTACTACATGAATCGTCAGAGGGTCTTTTTGTTTCCTCCCTGGTCTCTTAATACAGAGTTCCTTTATTACCTTACTATAGATGGAATGTCCTTAATAGCTTGTAACAAAATGATCTTAATGCAAATATTTTTCAATTCGTTAATGATATCATACTTTGGATAAGTTACAGGTTTTTCTATTACTAGACGCTCCCGGTATGGAGGTGACTTTTACCTTGAAATTACTTCTTTAGGTTAATGGTTGTGTGTTGAATATATAGAAATAACCACGTCTTCAAGGATGGCATTATTCAAAACTTCACTAGGTATGTCTTCTTCATTCTCTTCTTGAATAACAACTGATGACTTGGGCTTATCTTGCACAACTCTTCCAGACCACAGTTGTATCTCATGTATTGGTGCGGTCGAAATAACATATGATGGAAGAGGTAACAACCCAATGCTATTAAGAGCTTGGGTTGTTTTGTTGTTAGGATTCTGTATCGGTTTTGTAGGTGAAATTATGGGTCTTCGAGGATTCATGTTCTGGAAATGGTGAGGTTGATTCGGGATAGGGGGTAATGAAAAAGGTACAAATCCAGGCAGAAGGTATTGAATATTAGGTGGATAAGGATAGTTAGGCATAGGAGGAGATGTTTGAGCATAACCTTTCCCTCTCCATTGATGTGGCCATTGCTGTTGTTGAGCATTCTGAAGAGCATACTACGGTGGCCAGTTTTTCCAACCTGATGTATTCCATTGTTGAGGAGGTTGATAGCGATAGTAATAAGGTGGAATTTGTGATGAATCTTGGTACAATGGTTTATCTCTAGGTTGCCAAGGCCTCCTAGGTATTTCACCAAAATTTCCACTCTTTTACACAGCTTGTAATCCAGGCAACGATGGACAATCGTTGGTTGGATGTTCCTCTGTACATAGGTGACAGGGAGAAATATTATTTAATGGAAATTCTCATTCAGGATGTTTAGTTCTAGACCTAGCAAAAAAAACACTCATTTTTGCATGCTCTTCATCTTGTCTCTTTTTAGCTTGTAGTGCATCTAATTGAGAACCCATGGCCCCTAAAATATCTATTTTGAAATTTTCCAATAGGTCTCCCAATTCTACCCTTGTAACTCCACCAGGACCGGATGTGTTTCCTTTGGGATTCCTAGCATAAGACTCTCGAAAGTGTCTTCCACCTTTCTTTCTGCTCCTAGAGTAATTCCTACATAGTTCACAAATCTATGCAAAAGATTTGTGAGAAATGTCTCCTGCTGCCATGAGATTAAGGTTATCTAAGAATTCTTCTGATATTCTTTTGAGGAAGAGTGTTCTTACTGCATCCTCTCGAAGATCACTATACTTAGATTTGTGTAACACATAGTTAAATCTCTCAAGATAGTCTTCTAAGCTCTTGTTTTCAAGTTGTTGAATTTTAAAAATATCATTACGAGAGTTCTTAGGTCTACAGTAATCTTGATATTTTTGAAGAAATGCATTCTTCATGTCTTCCCAAGTTCTAATACTAGATTCTCCTAATCCCATGAACCATTTAAGAGAAGAATATTTTAATGTGGCAGGAAAGAGTTTTAGTTTTTGGCCGTCTTGTAGGTAATTATAACTCCTACACAAAATGTCAAACTCAAACACAAATGTATCTGGGTCCTCACTACTCTTCTCATATAAGGTTGGTAGTGAGGAAGGAGGGATGTTTTTCATAGTAACATCTTGTGCAGTGTCTAATAAGATAGGGAACCCGAAGGTACCTTCAGTTCTAACTTCTCCATCTTCTTCATCTTGTCGGACACGATCTTCATTTTAGTCCCCCATGAATATTCTATTATCAAAGAGAGAAAATCTAGGTTGCTCCTTTCTTGGTGAATATGGGATGTCCCAACATTTTGTTTTAGGAAGGGTATTCTACTTTTTAGGAGGAGAATTATCAACTACTTGGGAATCTAGATTTGGAGGTCCTACTGTTTTTGTATCAATCTGTGAGACAACTATGTTCACAGAGCTCTCAAAAAGAGCGTCTACTTGTGCAATATCGACAAAATCTACCAAATTTGGACCACCTACTATTGAAAAAGTAGTGTCTTTGGTTTTTTGGACTAACAGAGAGTTAAGAGGTCCTGAAGTTTTATCCTTTTGAGTTTCCTCTTGTCTAAGTTCAGTCTCAAAATGATCTTGAGGTTCTTCTAGTGGAATTTATTTATGAACAGACTGTTCTGATGTCCCAATGTTTTCCCCTAATTGATTTCCAGAAAGGATTTCCTTTTCTTTCCAAATAGGACTATCCCCTTTAGGTGTCCTCCAATACCTTCTGTTGAGTTAGTAGTTTGGGTGGCACCCCCCCCGTATAAGCTAGTTGGAATTTTAGTGGGAATTTGAGTAAGGGAATTAGTTTTAATAAATCTACCTTGTGAATCTCTGGACCTATTCATGAAAGCAAATTATAACTTAAAATAAATCCTAACTGCATAACTGCTACTGCTGGGTTTTGGGGATGTCTGTAATAACCGATGCATAGGTTCTTACCTCTCGTCTTACTGCTCACTCGCCACCAGCCTATTTTCAAAAGAATAAAATTAAAAATGATTTTCACTTGTCTACAACTGAATTCTACTTATCTTCTACAACCGAATTCTACCTATCTTCTACAACTCCCCGGCAACGGCGCCAAAATGTTGGGTCTGTGAGCTGTCTCAAAGAAAACACCTAATATTTAATTATCGACCAGGGTTGCTAATCTTAGAGTTGAGGCAAAGTATATGCTAAGGTAGAATGGAACCTAAGTTTTTTAGACTTGTCAGACCTTAAAAAGATTTAATAAAGAAAAGATCGAAAGATCTTTCAAAATGAAAAACCGAGTCAAACTTTAGAAAAATAGTAAAAGGAACTAAATCAGATTTAGTTAAACAAATGAACTGGAATAGTATCGATTCATACTACTCTATCTTGTACTTAAATAATAGAAACTGATTGAAAAGCAAATTGCTGAATATGAAAATGGAAACTATACAATTTCAGATTCTAGTTAAGAATTAGGAAACAACTGTAAATAGATTAAAGACTATTAAATAACTTCAACAATTAATTCAAGAGAAACGTCTATTCCCATGTAATAGGAACTGGAGTGAATGTATCATAATGGCTCTCAAATGAAATAACAAAACAGAATGGAAGTAAATCTAATCTAACTTCAACAAAAAGATGTAAACTACAAAAAGACAAGTTATAGTTAACTTTAAACATTTTGATCTATCTACTATCCATGAGCATAAATATAAAACTAATGAAAACTATAGGCAAGTAGAAAACTTGATAAATATATTTACTTCTGAACTTGATTTGGAAGCAAGTAGAAAAATTGATAAAGATATTAATTTATGAACCCAAATCCTATTCCATAAACATCTTCATTATTTATTAAGGTAAGAAACTGATCCTAATCTAAATGAAGAAAACTATCAAAACTATAATGCTTGAAAAATGAAATTATTAACTTTATTCTAACTACGTCTTAAGAGCATGTAATAAATTAGACTAGGAATAATATCGATAAATTTTGAAACAACATGTTAGCAAGATAAAATATGAAAGACATCATTTGAAAGATAGTTAAAGCAAACTAAGAAAAATAACAAGAATTGAATTAAAGCTTTATGAAATGTAAAACAAAGGCCTAATTATGTTTGAAAAGACTAATTAAGAGAAGGAAAGATTACAATAAGGAAAACTAAGAAACTGGATTCAAACTAGCATAAAACAATGCAGAAAAAAGTAAAAATCCGAATGACGATCCGAATCCCAGTCCGAACGACAGTCTGAATGATAGTCCGAATTGTAGTCCGAATGGAGGGAAAACGAATTAAACTAAGGAAAATGAGAGTTTTGATGATCTTGACGTTAGCTAGCGAATGTAGATGAACCTACAATGCAAATAAATTAGTAAGAAGGCTTGTTGAGAAGCTAAGATAATAGAAAGTAACCTTTTCTAATCATGGTTGAAGAGCTAAACTATTCCTATTCTATGCTAAGGAAAGAGTGATATGAGAGAAGAAAATTATCCTACAGCTACAGAGAAGAAGCTAACTGAACTAATTCTAATTATTAACAGAGCTTAAAACAGAGGCTAACTAAGTTCTATTTAATTATAAGAAACAAACTAGCTAATTATAAAAGATTGGAATTAAACTATCAAAACTATGTTGTTGGTCAACCATTTACTAATCTTGTAAACACAAGTTATGTTAGCAGCACAATACAAATTACATAAAAGAAATATCATATACAAAAAATGAATCAATGACAAATACAGGAAAATAAACTAACTAATTGCAGAAAAGGAAATACAGAAAACAAATACAAAACCTCCGATTGATGAAGGGCCCTTCCCAGCATTCAAAGATGGAAAACAAAATTGGTTTAGCTACTTAGAATATCAACAAATTGGAACTTCCATTAATCTTAATAAAATTACAGACTATCAGCTATCTGCTTGCAAATCTACGAACTCTCTGCGGTCTTCTCCAACTATAAGCTACAAAGACTAACTTTGTTTCTATCTGGAAGCGTCTATTTATACATTTTACAAATGGATGAGAGGGTCGACAGAGTCGCCCTCTCTAATAACAGAGACATTTAATGCATAACTGGTTGCTTTGAATGGTGCGTGACAGTGTAGGGAGTATACACCAGGCTGAACGGAGTTGATTCCTTCACGAGGCAGCTGCAGCGTTGGTTTTCCTTGGACGTGGGCAGAGAGGTAGCATGCTAGCGAGCTGAGCGAATGGAGGAGAGGCAGCTAGAGCAGTGTCATGGCACGGAATTGTGCTGGTAGGCTAAACGTGTGCAACCTGGACTCCTTCCAGAACAATGGCGTGAATAGGTAGCGTGATTTCAGGCTGAATGTGAGGCTGAAAGACAATCTGGAGTGTTGACGTGGATGTTGGATGCGCTGTCGAGCTTGGAGAGCCTAAGGACGGATCTTCTAGAGCAATGGCTCATTAACCATGCCCATGGCGTGGCAAACAGAACCCACATGCCCTCTTTTGCATTTAACGGTCTGCGATATACCAACCGTGGATTTCGGGGGCTGAACGCGAGGCTAAACGATGAGCTGAATGCGATTGAACTTAGCATCATAAGAACGCAATCTGAATGAAGGGTCACTTCAAAAACACAGCCTATTAATCTAAGCTTAAATAACATGCATGACTGGAAATGTCACTTTAATCATTAATAAATCGTAATATAACAATATTTGACCAAAATTTATATGATAAATGAATACATGCATACCTGGTCTGTTTGATGGGCTGAATGGCTAAAAGCATAACTTATTAGATCAAAAATAGTAAAATTAATGCCATTCAGAATAGATTTGATGATAAAAAATAGTGACAAAATATACACCAACAATTTCATCCTTCAAGAGATTTTTTGGACTTCACAATGACCCTTCACACTCTTGGAAAGGTGGGTTACATCATTTTGATAACAATTTGATGATTTCCTAGCTACTATTGGTGGACTAATGAGTCCTTCCATCCCTATGAAAGGTAACAAGATCCATTATGGGCAAGTTGCAGCCGTAAAAAATGATGAACATTGACAACAAGTAGCATGTTTCTAATTGTTGTTGGTGTATGCTAGATTAGTTGCAAATATCATGCTTTAGAAGCCAAACTTCAATGGTAAATATACCATTTTGGAAGGGTTTAATGTGAGGGATTAGTGTAAATAGAATTGTAACCAACACTTCACCTTACTCTACACCAAGATGTCTATCACCATACCTACAACAAGTCTGCAACTACCATGTGCATCACATTCAAATCAATATATTTAAGTAATAAATTCAAAGAATTACAATGCAAGGTGTTTGAAATAAGTGTGTATATTTAGTTTCCACAATGACAAGCAATTCAACCATTATTCCCTATTTACTTCCCTACCAATTTTTAAGGGTTTCGATCTTTTACCTACTATGGTTTACCACAAAAATAATACCCATGAGAGTGTGGGGTGTAAACATGTGGGATATAAACATGGTTACTTTCATGAATTGGAGAAAAAATATGTTTTAATTCCTACAAGGGTGGAGGAATTTTCCTAGCCTCCAAGCTGATGTGCTTATAGGGTGGTTCTAGAGGAATGGGGTTGCACTCAATGGATTTGATGCTCCACATCTAATGGAGGTGGATACATAGTGCATGGGTTTAATGTGACAAATACAAGATGAGCTTCTTCCATGTGAAATAGGAGAGGGGGAATTGCAGTGCAAGACTCAATCAATGGTGATGATGCACCCATCAAGAGGGAATATAATGATGTGAAAGAGTAAAGACACCATAGCATTAATGGCATATATATAATTGCATTCAAGGAAGATATTGTATTCTATGAGGATAATCATGACTGCTACATCAATCAAAATTAAAATGTTAATACCCCTTGCCAAATCTACCAAATCTATTACTTGAATCCTTTTGTAGTGTCCCAAGCTTCGAGGAATTTTCCCACCTAAGTCATTTTTTCTTAAATCCATAAAACTCATAATTTTAAGCCTTCCAAGAGTGATTGCCATGATACTTGTAAAATGGTTTCCAAAGAAATCTATCTCAGTTAAACTAGAGCAATCACCCAATTCTATAGGGATGTTACTAGATAGTTTATTTTCATAGAGAAGAAGCAAGCTTAGGTTTTTCATTTTTTCGAGTTCATGAGGAATTGCACCAGTGAGTTTATTGTAATACAGAGAAAGATTTTTGAGGATGCTAAGGTTCCTCAATTTAGGAGGGATGGTTCCTGAGTTGCACAAGAAATATAAGGAAAATTGGTTCTCAATTTATTGCTAGAGGAAATATAATAAAATCCTATCCCCAACCAAATTCAACTAATGTGCCAAATGCATGTGAAAAATGGGAAGTTGATGATGGTTCCTGAGTCGCATAGGAAATATAATCAAAATTGTTTCTCAATTTCTTACTAGAGGAAATATAATAAAACCCTATCCCCAACCGAATTCAACCAATGTGCCAAACGTGTGTGGAAAATGGGCAGTTGATGAATTACTAGATTTCTTGACATTGTGAGGCTATTGGAGTATCCTCTGCTAGCACTGCATCCTCTTCTCAATGATGGATGAAATGAGGGATAGCATGAGATCCTATTATCTCCCTTGTCTCCTCTACTAAGATCTTTGCAAATGGAACCCACGATTCGGGTTAACTGTGCAAATGGAACCCGCAGTCGTCTCCTGGGCTATTTGTGCGAATGGAACCCGCAGTCGTCTCCTAGGTTATTTGTGCAAATGGAACCCTCGAACTCCTTTGCGGCCTCCTCAACCTCCTCCGTTACTACCTCAACCTCCTTCACGACTGCCTTAGTGACCTCTACGACCTCCTCACTGACGGCCTCTACAACCTCTAGTATTGGTTCTTGCAGGGTGAGGTCAGTGAAATTTTCACGTGGGCTGGGAGGGAGGTAATTTCTATATTTTGAAATGTTTTTCTTAATGTGTTATGTCTATTATTGTTTTATGTTTTTTATTTTGTTTTCTTTATTATTGTTTTTTTTATTTTGTATTTATATTTATTGTTTTTTTTATAGTTAGTATTTATGTATTATTATTTATTTATTTATATATGTATGCAAATGTGTGTGTATAAACCTAAAATAAAGAATACAATTAAGTTTGAAAATAAATTTTGATTAAAAAAACATATTAAAATTGTAATGATGATGCTAGTGATGATGATGCTAACAACAATGATGATGTTGATGGAAATCATCATAATCATCATCACCTCCATCCTTATCATCATCATTAACATCATCATCATGATAATCATTGCCATCACTATCATCATCATCATCAGGAACATCATCGTCATCATAAGAATCATCATCGTCGTCAGTAATCACCATGATCATCATCACAAACAACACCATCGTCGTCGTCATCACCATCATCATCAGTGATGATGATGATAATTAAATCATCGGCATAGTCATATTCGACATGACCATTATCGCAACTTTCAACACTATCTAATTAGATTTAACTGGCCCCTCATATATAACCGATGAGACCACAATCCTAAAAATCTTTTTATCATTTTCCCATTGGGTGTATCTTACAAAGCCATTACGAAACAGAATACAGAAACAAAATAAATGTCAATGATGTTATCACATTATCTAAAACCTGTGCATCCGGTAGCCAGGAAACATAATCGAATATTATCTTAATCATAATTCAACATAGCAAACTCATCAACGTGTGTGCATCCAAATGGTCATAAGTGTGTACAACAATTTCATTATGTTTATGCCTCCAAATGGTCATAGTCAAACAAACTCATCAACGGGTGCACATCCAAACGTTCATAAGTGTGTACAACAATTTCATCATCTCTGTGCATCCAAACGGTCACAATCACAATGTGTCTTTCGATCAATTTCGACTCCTGAGTCCCTACATAGATTGTCACTATTTTGGATGGCGATTTTCCTTCCTTCATTTTAATACTATGCAAGTTACAAGTAGTTGCTAAGTGCTAAGTTGCCATAGCTATAAACAACCATGCAACATATTTTCAACATAAATGGACTATATTTATCTTGTTCGATTGTGCTTACGTAGAGTCCAAGAGCAAACACAACGTGCTTTCACACATTAAGCAAATATCATTGTCCTCAAGCATAAACTTTACATTAATATGTTTAAATTTAATTTAATAGTGTATCTTTCAACAAGGAAGAGTTGCGTTAGTTATGCAATTAATAGCACCAACAATAGCCGAAGTGAGAGAAAAAGTTAGAAACAAACTGGTTTCAAGCTCAGTTGCTATCATATACTTGTTTGTAGTTGTTTAGTTTAGATTCAACTTCCATATTGTCTTAAACCAACCTATATTCTGGGTCTCAAATTTGGACAACCAACATTACGGTCTTTGGTAAATGCTCATTGAAATATTTTCGTTATTTTCTTGCAAAGTGAATGCCATCAAAATGATATTTGTGTTGGCAGGGTTTTAGTACATTCTTGGAAAGTGCATTAGATAAAACAAGATTTGCCAAATCTTTTTTATATATATTTTGATATTTTCAATAGAAACCGTTGGATATCTGACATCTTCGGGCATAATATGATCTCGGATATCTGACGTCCTAGAGCATAACATTATGTCGGATAGCCAACGACACTGGTCACTATTCGACAGACATCATCGAATATCTGAAGTCCATTGGATATCCGACAGGAAATTCTATCAATTTAAAAAAAATTATGAAATTTCATAATTTTGAATGTTCAATCTGATGACACATTCCTTTTTGTTGGATGTTGTCGGATTTTCTCGTCGTATTTTGGGTTCAAATATTGTAGTGACTGGAGCAAAGGTTTCATCATAATCCACACCATATTGCTGAGCAAATCCTTTGGCAACCAACTTGGATTTGTGATTCTCTATCTCTACTTTTTCATTCAGTTTGGTATTATAGATCCTTTTGACTCCAATATTGATTTTCTATGGTGGGAGATCAACAAGATCCCAAGTATGATTTCTTTCTATAGCATCAATATCTTCATTCATTGCTTGTACCCATTATGCATCCTTTACTGCTTCCTCAAAAGATGTGGGCTGACATGAAAGTAGATCATATTGTAGTTGCTCATCAATAATAGGAGTCTGCACATATATCTTCCTCAAAATTCTAGTTTTTTGGTTCTATGCTGGATTGTCTGTTGGTGTTTCTTCTTGTTGCTATACCTCCAATATTGGAAATCTGAGTGATAGTTATGAACTTTCCTTCTGTTGAATATCTACTCCAACATTTTTCTTCAAGGAACTTGACATCTCTTCTCACCACAACCTTTTTGTTGATAGGGTTATATAGCTTGTAATCCTGGTGATGTTCACTGTAACCAATGAGGATACATTTCTCACTCCATTTGTCCAATATTTTTCTCAATTATTCAGATACATATGCAAATGCTACACATCCAAGAAATTTGATATGTGAGACACTAAACTTACTGCCACTCCAATCTTCTTCAGGAACTTTGTCGTTAACACTCAGGGAAAGAGAAATGTTCAATAAGTAAAATGAGCATGCAATAGACTTAGCCCAATAATCATTTGAAAACTTGTCATATGACAGCATGCTTAGGGGTCTGGTTCTTCCGTTCAACAACTCCATTATGCTGTGGAGTGTATCTGGTAGTGAAATGGGGCTGGATTCCATGCTATTTGAAAAACTTTATAAATTCATGTGAATCGTATTCACCTCCACCATCTGACTCGGGCACTTTGATGGATTTACCAAATTGTTTTTCAGTCAATGCCTTGAATTCGTTAAACTTGGAGAAGGTATCTAATTTGTTCCTGAGAAAGTAGAACCATACTTTCCTGCTATAGTCATCAATAAAATTCAAAAAACAAAGACTACCTGCTAAGGATTGGGCTTGTATGGGTACACATAGATCTGTGTGAACTAAATCAAGGTGTTCTTTGGATCGAGATGTGTAAGTGGGGAAGTTGTCCCTTTGATGTTTTTTTAAGATACAGTCTTCATAAGAACTGGATTGTTCATTCATCACTGCTAAACCCTTGACCATGGACTATTTTTTCAGAAGACTGAGACTCTGGAAGGGTAGAAGACCAAACATACAATGCAACAACCAGGTTTCATCTAGAATGGAGACAACATGTTCATATGACTATGACAATATAGCACTTCTGAGACTAAGAGGGAATATTCTATTATTGGTCATTTGTACTTTGGATAAGGTTCTTCAAATGGGGGATTTATCATAGACGGCACAATAAGTATCAATAAACCTGGCAACATACTTGTTCTGAATCAACTGACCCACATTGATCAGATTGACTGTCATATAAGGAACATAGAATACATCATGAATAAAATTCTTCTCATTTTTTTAGTAAGAATAGAAATAATTCTTTTTCCTTGAGCAGGAACAAGATAATGATCACCTAGCTTGATTCTTGTATTAAAATATGTCACGTCCCCATCTCGACCCCATTGCAATAAAATAGTAAATGATGTAAATATCATTATTAAATCATGGTGAGGAGCTTAAGGCCAAGCCCCGCCATTGATTTATTGTTTTATGTATCGACAATTAAAAATCGATGGATATAGTTCTTGTGATAACTATGCACAATAGAAATTAAGACATCATGTAAATATGAATTTTAATGAAATACCCACAACTATCTATGCAATGCAACAAAGAGATGGGGGCATGATTCTACAAGGAATACGGAGGGAAATTATTCAAACCCTTGAGCCAATGGTGATAAGCCAAATGTCAATGAATGAACCCCAACTACCCATTCTGACTTATGCACCCAATCATTTAATTCTACAAGGAGTTGGTTGAAGTAGTTAATGCTTTGGGAATGAAAAGGTATGGTAGCCAATTTTGTGCATAGGGAAGCCATCAACCTGAGAAAACATACTATTTCTTCTGGGGCAAGAAAACACCCACAAAATTGTGCCCAAATCCATTCTTCACCCATTGTCTTTCCTCTCTCAGGAAGTCTGAGCTAGTTGGGTCTCTCTCCTTCCCATTTTCTACCATTTTCCTGCATTTTTCCATGGTTGGGAGCTCGTTTTTGTATTGCACAGTGGCTGGGAAGAAGAGAGTCACGATTTTGGGGTTTATGGAGGCCACTTCTGTCCCTGAAATGCCCATGAACGTTTTCTGAAAATGAATTTGCTTCCCAGGGTTGAATCCCCATCCACTAGTTCGTTTTTGGTTGCCCACATCTTTCAGCACTTGCATTTTTGCTGTTGAGTGCATCCCTATTTTAGTTAAACTTGTGAGCAAGATCTAGGAGTGGAAGTGGACCAGAATTGGCTTGATAAACCTAGTGAGGAGGCAATCTCTCAAGAATATCAAAAGGGCTGGCTACTCTTCTATGCACACCTTGAAGAACACTAGAATGGAAGGTATGGCTTGAGGGACTGTGTAGTAGTGAAGGGAATACTTCCTTGTGTCAAGTGTGTAGGTATTGTGAGGACCAAGCTAGATCTATCTTGCAGAGGGTGTCCATATCTCTGGGGTTGAGCTCACTAGCTTAGCAATTATCCCTTTCCATTGCCTTAGCAGCCTGATAAACCCAACTGTAGATTGGCTTGGCTGATTTTGGTGGATATTGGGCTATGTGTGAGCCTATTGTTCCCTTTTTCCTTGTAGAGATCATGCCCAGCTTGGGGGTGGAAGTTGTGATGAGAGATTGATGATCACAACTGGCCTATGGTTGGGTGGAACTGTTCGGATATCCACATCATCTTTTTCAGGATCTTGCATGCAATTAGGGTTTTCATGCAAATTCTAGGGTTTGCATGCATCCCAGTCACCAAGTTGATGCCTCCAGCACCTTAGTCACCTTATTCTAGCACCTGGGAGCTTCTTACATCAGTTCATTATCCCTCCTAGTCAGGAAGGCGCCCACTTCTCACCTACTTCCAGAGAAGGGCGCAATTCTTCACCTACCACTGCAGTTCCACTTCAGTTACACTCAGTTAGCTCCGATTCTCTCTGATTTGAGGCTAGTTTCACTCTCGACTGACTGTTTCACTCCTTTGGACCTCCATATTGACTAGATGACTTGTTCTGACTTCAGTTAGCCTCCCATGCACCCTCGACTGAGCCCACTTCCCTATATCAATCCTACACACTTCAGTTACACATGTTACACTCAGTTAGACTTAGACTGACACCTGGATGACTGGTTCTTGTGCATTGATGACCACCACTGATTAATGATGAGGACTCCTAGTTGGAGTCAAGCTACTCCATTCAGTGATTCGAATGACCTCCTTAGGAAATTCGAATTGCTCAGTCATTTTTACTGTATTGTATTGTAATTATTCACCCTCATTGGGATATTGAGCACTGATGCATGTTTTGCACAGTTTTACACCGTTTTTCTAAGTTTCATCTATTGTGATTGATTTACTTGTTCATTAGATCTGTTGTGACTAATTTTACATGGTATCAGAGCCATTGCAAGGACAATATCTCTTTTCTATAGGTGTTTCTACAAGAGGATTTGAGTGAATTTGCTCAAAAATTACAAAAAAATTTGGCATGAAAGATCTCAAGGGAATTCGCTCCTGTGCATGCAAAGCTTGAAAGCACTTCCAATACCACTCTAGAAGCTTGAGTTTCCACATAAATATTGGATCTGATACATTGGACCTATTCAACAATGCTTGATCTCCAATCCCAGGTGTGATGCAACTCTAAAAGGGTGGATTGTTTGACCTCATTGTTCTTGGTTTTATTGTGATTTGCAGGTTATTGTCTCCATCAATTGCATTCGCTACTTTGCCCTTGCAAACATTTCTACATTAGTGTGCACTCGCTCCTAGAAATGGAATACTCTTCTTCAAAGCCTATCCTCGCCCCATTCAATTATTTTGATTGGAAAGATGATATGGAGATCATATTACATTCAAAAGGTTACTATCGAGTCACTCTTGGTCTTGAATTGGAGCCCAACACCTTGTGAGATAGAACCAAACACTACAGCAAGCTTGATGAAGCTTATGGTCTTCTTTGTCTCTCCATCTCCAAAGATCTCACTTCCATCTCAGTGGATTGAAGACTCCAAAAGATATATGGGAGCAACTTGAAACACTATTTGGCAAGCAGGACGAGCTTAAAGCTTTTCAATTAGAGAATGAATTGATTGCCCTTAGTTCTGAGAATTTCGAGACCATTAATGAATTCTTCAGAAAATTCAAGAACTTGAACATGCAGTTGAAGAACAGTGGAGTTATCAAAGAGGATAAGCAATTGATCCTCTCCATTCTCAGAAAGCTTGGTAAAGATTATTCGGTATTTGTCTCTACTTTCAATTCCGGTTGGCTAACTACCCTGAATTGGAAGATGCCTACCTTGAATGCCTTCATTGAGTCCATCACAAAAGAGCATGATAAGTTGATTCAAATGGGGTCCATAAGCTCCAAATATTCAGCCCTATATGTTCAAGGACCCAATATCTCGAATGGTAAAGGAAATCAAAAGAAGGAGAAGCCCAAATTCGAACCTCACAAGCAAAGAGAGAAAGGAAAACAGATGGATGCACCATCCAGTTCGAAGTTCAAGCAAAAGGGAAAAGAAGGTAAACAAAAATCTAAATGTACTTATTGCAATCATGGCTTTCATCCCGAAAGTTCATGTATGAAGAATACTATAGATCAAATGGCCCTCCTTTTGGAAAAGAACAACATAACTCTTCCTGACGGTGCAAGGAAGAAGGATAGGAATGATGATCATGAAAGACAACAAGCACTCATGGCAACTGTTTCAAAGCCCACTATTCTCTTGATAGATTCAGGTGCATTGAATCATATGGCTGCAAATATTGATTCTTTTTCTTCATTCCATCCAAACAGCTCCATCCCCATCCATTTGTGAGATGACTCAAAAATTTCTTCAAAGGGAAAAGGTACGATTCATGCAGATCATGGAAGCTTTCAGAATGTTCTCTATGTGCCTTCCTTGGCTTCAAATCTTCTTTCTGTGTATCAAATGACACACACTGGTGAACTGAAGCAAGTTACATTCAACCCTAATACAGTTGAAATTTCCGATATCAAAAGTGGAAGACTTGTTGCAGTCGGAAAGGTGAACCACATTGCAAAATGCTATGAATTTTCACACTTTATTCCGCTTGCAAAGCCCACTGCTCTTCGCACACATGGCAATGAGGTTAGTTGGCTTTGGCATGAAATATTTGGACATCTTAATTATAAGTATTTGCTTCTGTTAACAAACAATTCCATGGTAGATGGTCTTTCACAACTCCATTCCTCAAAGGGAATATGCACTGGTTGAATTATTGGGAAGCACCCCGAGCACAGATTCGACTGCGGAAAAGCTAGCGGAGCTTCTACAGTTTTGGGGCCGATACATTCTAATATCAGTGGTCTGCTGGCACATACGTCATTAAATGGTTCAAGGTATGTTTTGACATTTATTGATGATTTTTCCCGCTTTACATGGGTATTTTTTCTCAAAAACAAGTCAGAAGTCTTTGGAAAATTCAAGGATTTTAAGGCTTCTGTTGAGACCGCCACTGAGAGCAATATCAAAGCTCTTAGATCTAATAATGGTGGAGAATATATCAAGGATGAGTTGCTACAACTTTGTGCCCAAAGCGGAATTCAGATCCAACATACAGTTCCCTACACACCCCAGCAGAACGGTGTAACGGAAAGAAAAAATCGGTCACTGAAAGAGATGGCTACATGCATGATTGAATCAAAAGGTTTGGCTGCAAATATTTGGGCTGAAGCAATCAATGTTTCTGCATACATACAGAACCATGTTCCACATTCATCCGTGAAAGGTATGACTCCTTTTGAAGCATTCTTTGGTCACAAACTGGATGTGTCAAATTTGAGAGTTTTTGGCTCTACTGCATGGGCTAGAATTCCTTCCAAGAAGAGACGAGCTTTGGATCCACAAAGTATTGAGTGCATACTGATAGGATATGGGGAAGAATTAAAAGCATATAAACTCATGGATATCAGATCTAAAAAGATATTCATAGAGCACAGTGTGCAATTTGAAGAACCGGTTCAAGAATTGCAACTAGTTGAGGAAGAAACTGTCGTTTCACCGCCTTCACCAGAAGAAGATCCGTGCAGCGATAATGAAGGTATGAGTTATGATATTTTAGTAGAACATGATGATCATGACATATCAAGTTTGAAATTCAACCATTAAAATCCTCCTCAGTTACCAAAGTGGGCCCAAAACACTCTTCAATCTGTTGGTTCGAACCTTGGAAATCCTGTTGATCCGAGACGAACAAGAGCAGGCTTTCAAAGAGCAGGTATGGATCTTTCTATTTCCTATCCAATACTTCCTGAGATTTTTTATTTGATGACTGGTTCAGATCCCACATCATACTATTCTGCCCACCGAGATCCGAGATGCCAAAGTGCCATGGATGAAGAGTACAATTCTCTTCAAAAGAACAATACATGGGAGCTAGTTTCTCTTCCACCTGGAAGAAAATTAGTGAAGTGTAAATGGGTCTACCGCATGAAAGTTGATGCTGATGGATCTATCAGCAAATACAAAGCAAGGTTGGTGGAAAAAGGTTTCTCCCAAGTCCAAGTAGTGGACTACACTGAGACCTTTGCACTAGTTGCAAAGATGGATTCCATCCGCCTTGTTTTGGCTATTTCCGCATCCAAGCACTGGGAAGTGCACCGCATGGATGTGAAGAGTGCATTTCTACATGGAGACCTTGCTGAAGAGGTATATATGCAGCATCCAGAGGGATACACATCAGATCCATCATTAGTTTGCAGATTGAAGAAATCTTTGTATGGGTTAAAATAGGCCCCAAGAGCTTGGTACGCAAAGATGGACTCCTTCCTTCTTTCTCAGAATTTTCAAAGATGCAAATCTAATCCGAATGTGTATCTTCAATGAGTTAAAGGTAATTTGTTGGTTATTGTACTTTATGTTGATGATATTCTCATTACTGGTAGCACTCTTACTTCAATAAACAAGCTAAAAACTACCTTAAATCTAGCTTTTGACATGATCAATTTGGGCTTGCTGAGTCACTTTTTGGGCTTGGATATAGCTCAAAATTTTTATGGGATCATTATATCTCAGCAAAAATATGCTTCTGACCTGTTATTGAAGTTTAATATGGCTGAATGTAAGGCAGCCCCATTCCCATTCCTCTCAGGAATCAGTCTTGAGGAGGGAGATTCTACACCGCTTGCAGATTGCAGTATGTATCGACAATTGATTGGTTCACTACTTTACTATACACACTCAAGGCCTGATATTTCATATGCCGTGAGTGCCGTGTCAAGGTATATGCAGCCGCCCCATGAGCTTCATTGGCGAGCAGCCATGCGGATCTTGCAGTATGTGCAAGGTACGAAACATTTTGGCATACATTATGCTACAGATTCTGAGCTTGATTTCATTGGTTTTACTGATTCAGATTGGGCAGGTGATAGCATTGATCAGAATTCCACTTCCAGTTATGTTTTCATGATTGGTCATGGTGCTATTTGCTGGTCCAGCAAAAAGCAGGCAGCCATTGCACTTTCTTCAGCAGAGGCAGAGTATCGAGGGGCAGTCAATGCCTGCATTCAAGCAGTTTGGTTGCAGGGTATTCTTTCTGAGTTTGGTTTTGGTGGCACTACTTCGACTGTCCTTTTTTGTGACAATCAAAGTGCTATCAAGATCTCCACAAATCCAGTTTAGTGGCAGAGGACCAAACAAATTGAGATTCATATGCATTACATTCGACAGTTGGTGCATGATTGCACCATCATTCTGCAATATTGCCCTACTGATGAGAAAATTGTAGACATCTTCACCAAGATGTTCACTGAGAAGAAGTTCTCTTACCTCCGTTCACTATTGGGGGTGATTTCCAGCATGGTGGAGACAGATTGATCCATTATTATGCTTTAGCTTGAGGGGGGGATTTCTTCCCACTAGGTTTTCCCTCTTTCCTCACTTAGTTTATTTTCAACATTTTTTGGATTATTGTATTGGGGTGACCTTTGGTCTTAGTTACCAGGGCCCCACATTATTTTTTGCACATCATAGTCTAGCTTGAGGGGGGGTGTTTGGATATCCACATCATCTTTTTCAGTATCTTGCATGCAATTAGGGTTTGCATGCATCCCAGTCACCAGGTTGATGCCTCCAGCACCTTAACCACCTTATTCTAGCACTCGGGAGCTTCTTACATCAGTTCATTAGCCGTCCTAGTCAGGAATGCGCCCACGTCTCAACTACTACCAGAGAAGGGCGCACTTCTTCACCTACCACTACAATTCCACTTCAATTACACTTAGTTAGCTCTGATTCTCCCTGATTTGAGGCTAGTTTCACTCCCGACTGACTGTTTCACTCCGTTGGACCTCCAAATTGACTAGATGACTTGTTCTGACTTCAGTTAGCCTCCCATGCGCCCTCCACTGAGCCCACTTCCCTATATTAGTGCTACAAACTTCAGTTACACATGTTACACTCAGTTAGACTTAGATTAAAACCTGGATGACTGGTTCTTGTGCATTGATGACCACCATTGATTGATGATGAGGAATCCTAGTTGGATTCAAGCTACTCCATTCAGTGATTCGAATGACCTCCTTAGGCAATTCGAATTGCTCAGTCATTGTTACTATATTGTATTGTAATTATTCACCCTCATTGGGATATTGAGCATTGATGCATGTTTTGCACAAATTTACACCATTTTTCTGAGTTTCATCTATTGTGATTGATTTACTTGTTCATTCGATCTATTGTGACTAATTTTATAGGAACGTTGCAGTTGCATAGCCAGTTGCTCAAGACTACGTAGTTAGAAAATAAGTACTCTCTTGTGTTAACTCTGCAATGTATTTATTTGATGTTATCATGAATATCTTGAATGTATGATAGATGTGTAATTGAATTTACTTCTGTTGTGTTTCTTACATATATACATCTGCATAGGTCTTTTTATATTATGTGAATCTTTATTTACTTCTCATGAGTCCAGATGCCTCATTTTAGCATCACGTTCTCTCCATCGCACTGGTATGATGGGAGGGGACGTGACAGAATGGTATCAGTGCCATAAGCTACAACATTGGGCCTCTATGGGCCAAATATTGTCACAATTACAAGGGAAGATCCCTTCCTAATCACCACAGGTTATAGCTTCAGGCCTAAAATGGGCTAAGTTGAATAATTTGCAGAGGTAAGATCACCTCCTATTGAACAGTGATCATCATAGAAAGAAAGAAAATTTTGAAAATTTTTCTAAGTGTTTTTGTTTGGTTGAGACGACATGTTTTGGTGAGTCTCGTGGAGTTGAGCTGATACGTTTCAGTGAGACTTGCTGAGTAAAGCTGACACAGTTGGAAAATTTGGCTGAGTTGTGCCAATGGAGTTGCAGAAATGCTCAGGGAAAGGAAGAAAAATTTCAAATTTTTTTTAAGTGTCTTTCAGTGGCAGAACTTGGCGAGTTGGTCTGCAACAGGGGAAGAACTCGGCGAGTTGGTCCATAATGGCGAAAGAACTCAGTGAGTTGGTCCAAAATGGTGGAAGGACTCGGTGAGTTGGTCCGAAAAAAATAATTTCTAAGTGTTTTACAATGGAAGAACTCGGCGAGTTGGTCTGAAATTGTGGCAGAACTCGGCAAGTTGGTTCGCAACTATGGCAGAACTTGGCAAGTTGGTCCGAAATGGTGGAAGAACTTGACAATTTGGTCCGAAATGGCAGAAGAACTTGGCAAATTGGTTCGAAATGGTGGAAGAACTCAGTGAGTTGGTCTGAAATGGAGGAAAAGACAGATGAGTCCGCCGACCGGGGAAACTCGGCAAGTTGGTACACAACGGGTCCGAAGAGAATGGAGAAGTCCACTGAAACAGAGGATTTCTGCAGTTTTTCAGTGAGATTTTCAAGTGCCAAAAATGGAAAAATTTCCATGGAACTTATGCGCCAGATTGCGCAAAATTGAAGGGAAGCCACAAGGGGGAAAGCCCCCTTAACCCCCATCGTCCCCCTCATATGTCGTTGATTGTGAAAAAATTCTCTGATTTGACAAATTGTGAATATAATATCTCCCACGTGCATGAAAGTAATTTATGAATTTATTAGAATAAAATGCAGCTAACAATTGTGTTGATGAACACATTTTGCAGAATCACAGTTACATCAGGGCATCCTTCTAGATAGTGCAGTTGGAAATTTTGATCTTGGTTGGACCAAGAAAATCAACATCATGGATGATGCATATGATCCCTATGAGCCTGAGACAGATGCCATGGGGGAAAACATACATGCTGAAAATGATGAAACATAATCTAATGGGAGGAGAAATCAAGAGACTCCCACAGGTATTGCAGCCACCATGAGAAGCCTGAGGGTGGAGTTGCAAAGCTGTAGAGAAGATAATGAAAGGATTATTAAAGCTCAAGAAGAGAAAAATCAGTTGAATGCAGCCATGCTGTAGAGCTTGATAGACATCCAAAGGAAATCAAACTCTGGGCATCAGACATCAAATCCAGAAAGGGGTGGGAGTATTTCTAGGAGGAATTCCCGCAAGAGGGCCAGTAGCTCAAGAAGAGTTTCTATAGATAGAACTTATACTCTAGAAATATTTTCTAGTGGATCACCTGACTCTGAAGAATCCATTGAGGGTTCAATCTCTTCATCTCACAGAAGTAAGAGGAAGAGGCACTACAAGAACAATTCGCAGGGCGAATTTAAGAAGGAAAAACCTCCTACATTTGATGGAGAGATAAATTCTGGTCAAGAAGTTTAAGCTTGGCTTCTTGGTATGAGAAAGTATTTCCAAGTTCAATACTACTCTGGAAATATGAAGGAAAGGGTAGCCATCTTCAACTTGAATGGAACAACATCTATATGGTGGGATCATATCAGGCAAGTGAGGAAGATCAATGAAAGAAAGATTGTGTGGATGCAGTTCAATAAACACTTCAAGCAGAAGCACCTCTTTGTTAGGTACTATGATGATAAGATCAAAGAGTTCCATGAGCTGAAATTGGGACAATTGACCATGGAAGAATATGCAAACAAATTCTTGGAGTTGTTGAGGTATGTCAGGTACATTCAAGATGATAAGGTGAAAATTCAGTGCTTTCTAAGTGGGCTACCTTATTCATATAAAGACAGGATTGAGTTTGATGAACCCCGGACTCTAAAGGAGGCGATAAGGAAGGCCAAGTATTGCTTTGATCAAAACAAAAGCAAACCTGATTTCCATAAGGCATGGAAGGACAAGAAAAATGAGAAGTTTGACCAAAGGAGGAAAGGTTTCAAACCTCCTCATATCAGAAATTAACAAAGGAAGCCATCACAGGTTGTGACTAAGCCAACTAGGATGATGGGAGACAAGCCAAGAGATCCAAAGGAGCCAAGAGAACCACTTCAATGTTGGGGTTGTGGAGGAGACCACATACTTAGGAACTTTCCACATCGGAATGGGAATGCAAATCAAGTCCACAACATCCAAGGAGTTGAAACTGTGGGTCAAGTGGCGAGGACAATCCCTAGAATCTATGCAGCACTAGACGACCACCAGGCATATCATCAATCAACTATGGTTGAAGTTGAAGGTAAGATTGCTAAGCAATCTGTTTCTATTTTGATTGATCCTGGATCTATTCACAGTTATGTCACTCCTAAAATTGTTTAGATTTGTGCTTTTAAGAAATTAAAGCATAGTAAATCTTGGTTAGTTCAACTAGCCACTGGAACCAAGAGAAAATTTAATGAAATTGTAGAGAAATGTCCATTAGAGATGGATGGGATATTCACCTACTCAAATCTGAATATCTTACCACTGGGTTCCTATGATATTCTCATTGGAATGGATTGGTCAGAAGCACATAGGGTTAAACTTGACTGCTACAATAAGACGTTTGAATGCATGAACGAAGAAGGAAACCAAGGGTTGTAAAAGGAATTCCAAAGGTGACTTCTGTTAGGCAGATTTCAACCATGCAGGTGAAGAAGTTCTATAGAAAGGGTTGTCAATTGTATGTAGCCCATGTTTTAGAGGAAGCAGAGAAGGAAACTCTTAAATTGGAGGACTATCATGTATTGCAAGAATTCAAGGATGTTTTTCTGGATGAAATTCCAGGACTTCCTCCAAAGAGAGACATTGATTTCACAATTGAACTTGTGCCAGGAGATGCACCAGTGTCTAAGACACCCTACAGGATGAGTACACTGGAATTGCTAGAATTGAAAATGCAATTACAAGAGTTGTTGGAAAAGAAATCTATGAGGCCAAGTGTGTCCCCGTGGGGAGCACCTGTTCTATTTGTGAAAAAGAAAGATGGGACACTCAGGTTATGTATTGATTACAGGCAGCTGAACAAAGCTACTGTGAAGAAAAAATATCCATTGCCCCGAATTGATGGCCTTTCTTATCAAATTAGAGGAGCAAATGTATTTTCAAAGATCGACTTGAGGTTTGGTTACCATTAGGTAAGAATCAAAGAGGAAGATATTCATAAGACAGCCTTTAGAACAAGGTATGGGCACTATGAGTTTGTGGTGGTATTGTTTGGTCTCACAAATGCACTAGCTACATTCATGTGTCTCATTAATAGTGTTTTTAGCAAGTATTTGGACAATTTTGTTCTTGTTTTTCTAGATGACATTCTTATCTATTCTAAAAATGAAGAAGAGCATGAAGAATATCTAAGAATGACACTGCAATTGCTAAGGGAGCATAAGTTGTATGCAAAGTTGAGTAAATGTGACTTTTATAAAGATAGAATTCATTATTTGGGTCACATTATCTCAGATGAAGGAATATCTGTGGACCCTAAGAATATTGAAGCCGTCATGAATTGGCCAACTCCAAGAAATGTGACATATGTGAAATCTTTTATGGGCCTCGCTGGTTACTACAGGAGGTTTATCGAAGGATTCTCCAGAGTCACAAACCAGATCACTTCTTTGCAAAAGAAGGGGATAAAGTTTGAATGGTCACCAAGATGTGAGGAAAGTTTCCAACGGTTGAAGAATCTTCTTACGAGTGCACCAATTTTGAAAATTGCAGACCCAAAAAAAGACTTTGTGGTGTGTACCGATGCATGCAATCAAGGACTTGGAGGAGTTCTTATGCACGACAACCACGTGATAAGATATGAGTCAAGAAAGTTGAAGGAGCATGAGAAGAACTATGCTACTTATGATTTAGAACTTGCATCCATAGTACATGCTTTAAGGATGTGGAGGCATTACTTAATGGGAAGGAAATTTGAGCTAAGGATAGACCATTGTGGACTAAAATACTTATTTGATCAGCCAAATTTGAATGGCAAGCTAGATGGCTGGAATTTTTGTGTGAATTTGACTTTGAAATCAAACACATAAAAGGGAAAGAAAATAAGGTGGCTAACACACTTAGCATGAAAGTACATGAAATGCATTTGGCAGCACTTAGTACTTGCCAACCAGATTTGAGGAAGTGGATTGTTAACCATACTATTGAGGATGAAGTGTACATGCAGATAAAGGACAAATTACAGCAGCAAGACCTTGGAATGAAGTATGAGGGCTATCGTTTGGAGGAAGACAGACTTCTTACCTATAAAAATAGAGCCTATATTCCAAATGTAGTAGATTTGACGAGGATTGTTATGGATGAAATCCATAAAGCTCCATACTCTGGTCACCCAAGATATCAGAAAACAATTGCTACAGCAAGAAAATATTATTTATGGTCAAGGATGAAGAAGGATGTCACTGAATACATTTCTAAGTGCATGAAACGTCAGTAGGTGAAGGTTGAACACCAACACCCCGCAGGTTTATTGCACCCAGTTCCAATTCCATAATGGAAATGGGAAGTAATTTCCATGGATTTTATTACAAGATTGACAATGACTATGAGACAACATGATTCCATCATGGTTGTGGTGCACAAGTTAACAAAGGCAGCACATTTTATACCGGTTAAGTCCAGGCATAAAGCCGATGCCATTGCAAATATTTTCATGAAGGAAATTTTTAGATTACATGGGTTTCCTAAGGCAATAATTTCTGACAGGGATACCAAGTTCACTTCCAATTTTTGGAAAGGTCTCTTTGTAGATTTGGGTACACAGTTGAACTTTAGTACTGCGTACCATCCTCAAATAGATGGGAAAATGGAAAGAGTAAATTAGATGCTTGACGACATGCTCCACATGTATGTAATGGGAAAACCATTGAAGTGGGAGGATTATCTACACCTGGTAGAGTTTGCGTATAACAATGGGAAGCAAGAATCATTAGGAATGAGTCCATATGAGGTTCTGTATAGCAAAAGGTGTAGGACACCAGTGACTTGGGACAATCCAGTGAACAAAATTGTACTTGGGCTAGAATTGCTTAAGGAAATGGAACAAGAGGTTACAAAGATCAAGCATAATTTAAAAGCAGCCCAAGATAGACACAAAAGCTATGCAGATAAGCATAGGGTGCATAGGGAATTCAGTGTTGGGGATCATGTGTATCTTAGAGTGAGGCCAAGGAAGGGTTCCTTGAAGCTTGGTATTTGTGCCAAGCTATCACCTAGATATTGTGGGCCATTTGGAGTGCTTGAAAGAACAGGGCCAGTTGCATATAGACTTGCATTTCCTGCTAGCACTAGAGATCATAATTTTTTTCATGTCTCTTTGCTTAAGAAATATGTACATGATCCTAACCATGTGATTAATTGGGATGTGATCTAGGTGGAGCCCGACGGAGAGTTCCAAACCGATCCATTGCACATCCTAAACAAGAAAGTAACATTGCTCTGAAACCGAGCCATCAGACAGGTAAAGGTACAATGGAAGCACTACGGTCCCGATGAGGCTACATGGGAGCTGGAGGATGCCATGAGAGTGGCATATCCATTTATGTTCAATTGTGATGAGCATTGATGACAGTGCTAATGTAAGGGGAGGGGAATGTCACATCCCCATATCGACCTCATTGCAATAAAATTGTAAATGATGTAAATATCGTTATTAAATCATGGTGAGGAGATCAAGGCCAAGGCCTCGCCATTGATTTATCATTTTATGTATCAGCAATTAAAAATCAATGGATATAGTTATTGTGCTAACTATGCACAATAGAAATCAAGACATCATGCAAATATGAATTTTAATGAAATGCCCACAACTAGCTATGCAATGCAACAAAGAGATGGGGGCATGATTCTACAAGGAATAGGGAGGGAAATTATTCAAACCCTTGAGCCAATGGTGATAAGCCAAATGTCAATGAATGAACCCCAACTACCCATTCTGACTTATGCACCCAATCATTTAATTATTCCAGGAGTTGGTTGATGTCGTTATTGCCTTGGGAATGAAGAGGTATGGCAGCCAATTTCATGCATGGGAAAGCCATCAACCTGGGAAAATCTATTATTGTTTATGGGGCAAGAAAACACCCACGAATTATGCCCAAATCCATTCTTCACCCATTGTCTTTCCTCTCTCAGGAAGTCTAAGCTAGTTGGGTCTTTCTCCTTCCCGTTTTCTACCATTTTTCTGCATTTTTCCATGGTTGGGAGCTCGTTTTTGTATTACACAGTGGTTGGGAAGAAGGGATTCATGATTTTGGGGTTTATGGAGGCCACTTCTGTCCCTGAAATTCCCATGAATGTTTTCTAAAAATGAATTTGCTTCCTAGGGTTGAATCTCCATCCATCAGTTCATTTTTGGTTGCCCACGTCTTTCAACACTTGTGTTCTTGTTGTTGAGTGCATCCCTATTTTAGTCGAACTTGTGAGCAAGATTTAGGAGTGGAAGTGGACCAGAATTGGCTTGATAAACCTAGTGAGGAGGTAACCTCTCAAGAAGATCAAAAGGGCTGGTTACTCTTCTATGCACAGCTTGAAGAACACTAGAATGGAAGGTATGGCCTGAGGGACTATGTAGTAGTGAAGGGAATACTTCCTTGTGCGAGGTGTGTAGGTATTGTGAGGACCAAGCTAGATAGATCTTGCAGAGGTTGTCCATATCTCCGGGGTTGAGCTCACTAGCTTAGCAATTCTCCCTTTCCATTGCCTTAGTAGCCTGATAAACCCAACCGTAGATTGGCTTAGCTGATTTTGGTGCATATTGGGCTATGTGTGAGTCTGTTGTTCCCTTTTTCCTTGTAGAGATCATGCCCAGCTCGGGGGTGGAAGTTGTGATGAGAGATTGATGATCACAACTGGCCTATGGTTGGGTGGAATGTTGCAGTTGCATAGCCAGTTGCTCAGGACTACTTTGTTATAAGATAAGACATGGGGGAGTCACTCATGGCATATGAAACAATACCCCTAATTTTACTAAATATTGGAAAATTAATTGCGAAATCGTTTTTAACCCCCTCCCAATATGGCTTCCCAATTGTAAAAAACCCTTATTTTCACTAGATATTGTATGTATCAATTTTTTCATTCCCCTTTATATTTCTACCTAGTATATTGATATGATACCCCTCTTATGACCCCACATGCATTCTACAATGCACCTTGCTTCTTTCGATGTATATTATGGATGCACATTACTTCATCCACAATGCAATTACTCAACCACATATCATTATGATTTGCAACATCTAATGGTCTAATGAAGAGATAGGAGATCACTTCTTGCATGTCACTAGAGCCAATGTACATAGTACAACATTTAGATTGCATGTCACTAGAGCCAATGCACATAGTACAACATTTAGATTGCATGTTACAGTTCCCCAATTGCTGAATAAGCCTATTGTGGGCTAGGTATATAAGCTCTAGGAGGCTAACTAAACCTCCCAAGTCTTGTAATAGGAACGAGTGGTTGGGTATTCAAACCCCCAAGGCCTATTGAGGGCCTATAACATGCCCTAGAGACTTAGAGCCTCCCAAGGCTATTGGTAACAACTGGTTGAGTGCTATTCAAGTAACAATTAGCTTTCAATGACCACTGTCTCTCGACTACGATCGAATGGAAACCCACTTCACCACAAAACCCCCTGGCCTCAAGCATGCCTCAAGACACAATTTTCCTGCGTACTGGTAATCCCGAGCCTTGCCTCAACCCGATTTCTCATCTGACCATGATCCTTCCATCTCCATTTGGCGTATATTTGTCATCCCTCCCATATAATAAAGACCCCAAAGTATTTTTGTATTGTTACATTAAATAAAAAAAACCCTTTGCCCCTTAATATATAAGCAATATAATTTTTAGGTTTTCATGAATATTTAATACCGCAATATGAATGAACATGGTATTATATTGCCTTCTAGTGAAGTCACTGTGTTATAAGATAAGTACTCTCTTGTGTTAAATCTACAATGTATTTATTTGATGTTATCATGAATATCTTGAATGTATGATAGAGGTGTAATTGAATTTACTTCTGTTGTGTTTCTTACATATATACATCTGCATATGTCTTTTTATATTATGTGAATCTTATTTACTGGTATGATGGGAGGGGACATGACAAAAGAGGAATCTAAGCTATAAAATAACAATTTGTTACCTGTCATATGATTTCTACAGTCACTATCCAACAACCATACATTTGAGTAATACTCTTCTTCAGTTACTTGGAATGAGAGGAACATGACTTCTAATGAAATTTCTTGAACATTGGAGACATGGGCTTTGCCACTGTTCTCCTCTACTTGCTTCTTTTTGAAGTCTCGTTCATAATGGCCATACTTATTGCAATAGTTCCAATGAATGTCGGATTTATTAGTCTATCCCTTGCCTCTACCCCTCTGAATTTGAGATTTGTGAGAGTGATTGCAATGATCTAACCGCTCATGAGTGGTTCCATCCATTTTCGAATGAGAACCTCTTCCTCTTCTGCCTCTTCATGTACCCCCTCTGCCTCGACCTTTATTGAGGGAAGCTTGAGTGTTGAATGCATTTTTCAAAGACTCTTCTTCTTGATTGAGTAAATCTTCATGGGAAAGAAGGGACCCCCTTAACTCTTCTAGGGTAGATTTGGATATATATTTAGCTTCTTCTATAGTAGTAACAACCATGGAAAAATTCTTAGTGAGACATCTGTGAAACTTTTGGACAGTTGAACTTTTTGTTCCGAAGCTATTCCATAGGTTTGGAGTTGAGTCATAATGCCCAAAAGTCGATTCATAAATTGATATACAGTTTCTGTTTCCTTCATTTTAAGACTTTCAAACTGAAGTCGAAGAGTTTGGAGTTTTACCATTTTGACTCTATATGTTCCTTTCTATGCAGATGCAGGGAGGTTCTAGGCTTGATGTGCGGTGGTGGCTCTTGAGATGCATGGGAAAATGGACTCTTCGATGCATCTCTGGATCAACCATTTTGCAGTAATATTTATTTCTCAGAGAGCTTCAAGGGCATTGTTTTGAGAATTAGACATATCGACCAGAGAGGTTGTATCCAGTTCTGTGAACTCATTTTCAACCATATCCCAAAACTTGTTGAGTTTAAGAAACATCCACGTCTTGATTGACCAAAATTCATAGTCGGTGTCAGCCAACATTGGTCCAGCTATCTGCTTCAAATTTGAGTTGCTTGAAGTGGTAGTAGCCATATTTTTATGATTGTTTACATGATCAGACTGGTTTTGGATATTTGATCAAGAATCAGATCCTTTAACTCAATGTTGTAGCTTGTAAAGGTAGTACAGTGTGTCACACGGTGCGTCGGGAAAAAATGTTGTAAGTGCACAGTGATTGCCGTGGATTTCCTTAACAACAAGTGCGCTAGTGACATGTTTCCTCTAAGCAAAGAGTGCATCAGTGACACGCTTCTCCTTAACAATAGGTGCGTCGATGGAAGAGTGTTACAGTTCCCAATAGGGATAGGGTGCATCATCATTTTCAGAGGGAAAAAAAGGTACGACCTGATTATTCACTCTATGAAGAAAACCTCATGCCTCCGCGCTGATGTGTTCCTATCTTGATCTACAACCTCCAAAAGGTGTGAGATCGGATCTATGCATGTGATTTTCACTTTGTGAAAATTCTTACCCAAAACATTCATCGAGAATGGATCGAACCATGAACTCTAATACCATGTTAATGTTTGAACACAAGAGAAACATAAAAGGACGGAACACAAGTGGGTATATTGATTTCCTTCTTATCATTAAGCATAAGCATATGTAGGATTACATCACACAAAAAACCATGGGACAATACCATGTGACAGAAAATAATATGGGACAGTAATGCTAACTAAGTACTCAACTACTCAACTAGTTAATGCACTAGGGTTAATCCATGAAGGTGGTTCACGGATTTTGGCAAGTGAAGCGCCAAAAATTTTAGGTGCAAAACCTTTATGGAGGTCTTTTAAAGCCCTCGATTGAGGTATTAAAACCTCGATCGAGGGTTTTAAAAGACCACGACCAAGGGATTTGAAATACCTTGATAAAGATTTGAAACAAGACCTCGATCGAGCTATCAAAACATCAATCTAGGGCTTGGTTAATCCCTCAATTGAGAAATTGCTCGATCAAGTTGTTGAGACAAAACGGAAAAAAAGAAAAAAAAAAGAAAAAAAAAGAAAAGACCCACGACCATCCTGAGCCCGTTTCAACGAAAGAGACCGCAACAGGAGCTCGACCGAGGCAATTATCTTGACCAAGGATCTCAGGCCACAGCCACACAACCACGCCACGCAACCATGCCACCACGCCATATCATCCACTCCACCAGGTAAGTAGACCATAAAACCCACCTATTTATTTTTTAAATAAAATATATTTCTTGTTTTTTTAATAAATTTATATCAACCGACGGCATTTATGCTGTCGGTTTTATTTCTAAATGTGTTTTGGCAAGCAAAAATGTTGTCAAATTACACATTTGAAAATAAAACCGGTAACATAAATGTTGCAAAATGTTGCCGTTTTTTTTTAATAAATTTAACCAAATTTTGTAAAAAAAAACCATTGAAACCTTAATTTTTTAGACCTACGAACCTATCAATTACAAAAAACCATTTGAAAACTGATTGAAAATACAGATTGAAAACATGTGTAGCAAAACCATTTACAATTTTACATTACGTAAAATATGTTTTAAATTTTAAATTTTTGTTGTATTTATTTTTTCAAGTGATGAATATTTATGTTTATATCAAAAGGTAGTGTTTATGGTGCCTATTTTAACATGTGTTTTGGCAAGCAGAAATGTTGCTTGTTTTTTTTAATCTTCTGAGAATGCTAGGAGGATTGAAAAAAATATATACATATTTCAAAATAAAACTGGCAACATAAACGTTCCAATTTTTTTCTAATATAAGGTCATATAACCATGTAACAAAAACCATTAACATTAAAAAAAACATTTGAAAACCTTTGAAATTGAAATTGAAATTTTAATTACAGATTTCACTTGCAATTTCAATTTGAATTGTAATTTGCAATTTCAATTTCAATTTGATGAAATTGCAAATTGCAATTGAAATTTGTAATTGAAATTGCAATTGGATTTTCCATTGCAATTGAAATTGGAAATTGAATTTGAAATTTGAATTTGATATTGAAATTGGTATTGAAAATTGGAAATGGAAATGGAAATGGAATTGAAATTGGAATTGGAATTTGAAATTTGAAAATTGAAAATTACAATTTGAAATTTGACTTGTGACTTATTGGTGTTCACCGATCACAACTGCAATTTGAAATTTCAAATTTGAAAATGAAAATGAAAATGAAAATGAAATTGATATTGAAATTGAAATTGAAATTGATATTGAAATTGAATTTGAAATATGAAATGAAATTGAAATTGAAAATTGAAAATTGAAATTGAAATGGAAATGAAAATTAGAAATTGGAAATGGAATTAGAATTGGAAATCGAAATTGAAATTCGAATTTGAAATTGAAATCCAAGTTTGAAATTGAAATTGAAATTAAAACTGATTTGAAATTTGAGATTGAAAACTGAAGTTGAAATTGAAATTGAAATTTAAAATATAAAATTGTAAATAAAAATGAAATTGAAATTGGAAATTGAAACTGGAATTGAAACTGGAATTGGAATTGGAATTGAAATGTAAATTTGAAATAGAAGTTTGAAATTGAAAATTGAAATAAAAATGGAAATGGAATTGAAAATTGAAATAAAAATTGAATTTAAATTTCAAATTGAAATTGAAATTGAAACTTGAAATTTGAAATTGAAATTTGAAAATTGAAAATGAAAATCAAATTGATATTGGAAATTGATATTGAATTTGAATTTGAAATTTGAAATGAAATTGAAATTAAAAATTCAAAATTGAAATGGAAATGGAAATTAAAACTGAGAATGGGAAATGGAAATAGAATTCGAAATCAAAATTGAAATTGGAATTTGAAATTGAAATTGAAATTGACATTAAAATTGATTTGAAATTTGAGATTGAAAACTAAAAGTTGAAATTGAAATTTAAAATTGGAAATAAAATTGAATTTGAAATTGAAACTGGAATTGGAATTAGAATTGAAATTGAAATTGAAATTGAAATTGGAAATTGGAATTGGAATTAGAATTGAAATTGAAATTTGTAATAGAAATTTGAAATTGAAAATTGAAATAGAAATGGAAATTGAGAAATGGAAATGGAAATGGAATTGGAATTGAAAATTGAAATTGAAAATGAATTTAAATTTCCAATTGAAATTGAAATTGAAACTTAATTTGAAATTGAAAACGAAATATGAAATTGAAATTCCAAATTGAAAATTGAAAATGGAAATGGAAATGAAAATGAAAATGACAAGAAAATGATATTGATATTGAATTTGAAGTTTGAAATGAAATTGAAAATTGAAATTGAAATGGAAATGAAAATTTGGAATTGGAAATGGAATTAGAAATCGAAATCAAGATTGAAATTGGAACTTGCAATTGAAATTTGAAATTAAAATTGACATTAAAATTGATTTGAAATTTGAGATTGAAAACTGAAGTTGAAATTGAAATTGAAATTAAGATTTAAAATTGTAAATAAAATCGAATTTGAATTTGGAATTGGGATTAGAATTCAAATAGAAATTTGTAATAGAAATTTGAAATTGAAAAATGAAATAGAAATGGAAATTGAGAAATGGCAATGGTATTGGAATTGCAATTGGAAATTGAAATATAAATTGAATTTCAATTTCAAATTGAAATTGAAATTTAAACTTGAAATTTTCAATTGAAATTCAAAATTCGAAATTGAAAATTGAAATTGAAACTGGAACTTGAAATTGAAATCGAAATTTGAAATTGAAATTGCTATTAAAATTGATTTGAATTTTGAGATTGAAAAATGAAGTTGAAGTTGAAATAGAAATTGAAAAGTAAATTGAAATTGAAATTAAAATTGGAGATTGGAATTGGAATTAGAATTGAAATTGAAATTTGTAGTAGAAATTTGAAATTCAAAATAGAAATAGAAATGTGAATGGAGAAATGTAAATGGAATTGGAATTGGAAATTGAAATAGAAATTGAATCTAAATTTCAAATTGAAATTGAAATTGAATCTAAATTTCAAATTGAAATTGAAATTGAAACTTGAAATTTCAAATTGAAAGCTGAAGATGAAATTGAAATTAAAAATTAAAAATTGAAAAATGAAATTGAAATTGATATTGAAATTGATATTGAAATTGAACTTGAAATTTGAAATGAAATTGACAGTAAAAATTGAAAATGGAAATGAAAATGGAAACAAAAATTGAGAATTGAAAATGGAATTAGAATTTGAAATTGAAATTGAAATTAAGATTAATTTGAAATTTGAGATTGAAAACTGAAGTTGAAATTGAAATTGACATTAGAAATTGGAAATTGTAAATAAAATTGAAATTGGAATTGAAATGTAAATTTGAAATGTAAATTTGAAATAGAAATTTGAAATTGAAAATTGAAATAGAAATGGAAATTGAGAAATGGAAATGGAATTGGAATTGGAAATGGAAATAGAAATTGAAATTTAAATTGAAACGTGAAATTTGGAATTGAAAAATGGAGATAACATTGAAATTGAAAATCGAAATTGAAAATCGAAATTGAAAATGAAATTGAAATTGAAATTGTAATTGTAATTGTAATTGATATTGGAAATTGAAATTGACATTGGAATTAGATGTGAAATTGAAATTTGAAACACAAATTTGAAATTAAATTGAAAATGAAATTGAAACAAAAATTTGAATTTGAAATTTGATTTTGGAATTTAAAATTTAAAATTTGAAATTGAAATTGAAAGTGAATTTGGAATTGAATATGAAATTGAAATTGAAATTGAATTTGAATTTGAATTTGGAATGTGAAATTTGAAATAGAATTTTAAATCGAAATTGAAATGTGATGGAGAGAGTTCTCAAGAGAGACCTTCATTGTCACGTGCTCGACGGAGCATGAGAGGATTCGATGTCGCCCAACAGGGTGGCCATCGGCAGTGCTCTCTGTTGGTCTCCCTATATGCTAATTAATTACAACTAACACATAGGATGCTCCATATAAATTGTCAATTCAGGGAAGTATTTTATTTCAATGGAAATAAGTACAATCTATGCATAAACATTTCAAGTAGTTGACTAAATAAATGGAGATGAATGATCCTACCTATCGGCTAAGCCAAATGCATTCCCTAAGTGAAACTAATCTAAATTATCCATATAGGAATTCAAAATACAATTATCTTCCAACCATCAATCCAGGAGTTACTAATCTAAAGATAAAATGAACTAGACTTTCTTTTGCAAGAAGTTGAATCCTATAATTATCAAACTTCAATATTCAATCTCTACCAAACTGATTCATCTAGCATATATTGTAACTCGATTACAATCTTTCTAATCTAATAAATTTAGGAAAGATTCAACATCAACCAGAAACTAGAAATAAGTTTGAACTCTAATTTCATTAATATTGGAAATCCTAGAAAGCATAAATGACTGAAAGGAATTAAAGCTGAGCTTGGCTGTAACAGCTAATTCTAACACACCATGCATCAATCAAACTAAACTACACAGTCTACTGTCACACCATAAAGTTGGAGCTCTTCGGAATGCAATCATAAACTACAGGAAAGAATGCAAGTGTTAATCTACTGTTGCAGCTTACAGTAACACATATAATACAATTCCACACCACACAACATAAAGGAAATTAACTATCTACTTAACTCGGCTATCTCTGTGAGAAGGTGGGCCCTGGACTTCTAACAGAGACGCTGTGAATTACCACAAATTAAGACACAGAAATATGAAAAACTCTTCTCTTTATATTAAAGATGGTAATCCATAGTTTCAGCTCTCTGTTACAGCCTGTACAAAATGATAATCAACCAACCCAAGAATCTAAAATCCTTCCCATATTTATATATGGAAAATACAATTCATGATCCACTAATTTCACGCAGCAATGAAGATCTATGATCTTCATGCTGCGGAGTTACAACTGAACTGTTACAGTCATATTGAATGAGGTCGTTGGACATGAAGGATTTTGTTACTCTGGAAGTCGATGGGTCAACGGATTAACCAATTGGGAGGCATCCTGTCTGTTGCAACAATGCTATGTTTCAGCGAAGTCCTGTTACAGCTTCACGTGGGAAAGTGTGTTGTTCCTATTAATATGAGGAACTAAATATGAAGAGTAATAGCTGGCACCACGTGTGATTCTTTCCCAAGGCATTGTGGTTGATACACCTATGCTTTGATCTTGACTTAATGAAATCAACACAAGTTAGCATAAATCAAAGGCTAGAATTCATAACCATAACAATCTTATGCATTAAATAAATAAAGAAATAATGAATTATACCTTTTCATGATTCTTGATTGATTTGGAAGAAAGGAATATATATGGTTTATCGAAATAGGGTGTAACAGGGAAAAATGATGTAATAAGTGTGGTAAAAATGGGGCAATTTCAGGGCCCAACATCTCCCCCCAACTATCCAATTGCATGTTCTCATGCAACATTCGACTAGTCTGAATCTGAATTTGATCATCATTCATATTGTGCAGATGAATTGGAGGGGATAGCAGAATCCTGACCTGCACCCAAGATTTCACTAAAAACAACCCAACATCCCTATTCATGTTTTCTCTTTTGCTTAGCCAGTGTGTAATTATCCCTTTATTGTTCTGTTAGCCATCTTATGAGTAGGAATTGGACTCGAGTCTCAACCAGTGAATTCATCATAGCAGTTTCTCCTTCCATATTTTCGGCTTTGACAATTAATTGTTGGAAATGCTGGTTCTTGTGTAACAGCATCCCCCTGTTTGCAGCAGCCCCCATTCTGTGTTGGAATCAACAGATTTTCCAATAATGTTGGTTCTTATACAACAACATTCTTCCTTTGTACCTCAATCTCAACATCTTCCATCTGAGTTGTATTTTCGACAATTTTTTTAGGACACTGGTTCTTGTGTAACAACATCATGTTTCTTGATTCTTTTTATCTACTGAGGTTGATTCAATGTTCTAAAAAATATGAGGTTGAGCCCAAGAATGGTTCCTCTGATTGTTTCATTCCTACAGATCTTTGTACCGCTAAGTCCAACACTGTAACTTTATGCCTTGCTAAATTAAATATATCTCCAAATTCCAAGCATATCATTTCTTTCCATCCTTCATTCCCAAAATGGAAAATAAATTTTCCGGTTGGTTTGTAGCCTCCACCATTGTATTCACATACTTCCTTCCTTGCTTTCTGCATGTTTCCTTCCATCTTTCTAATTCTTTGCGAAGCATTTTCACCTCCTCCGTCAACAACTCATTTTTAAAAAGAAGATTCTCTATTTGAGGTTCTTCTACAACATGTTCTTTTGTATCAGTAGGTGATCAAGGTTTTAAGATGGGAATTACAATATTTACCCCGATCGAGTGACCTACTTCTGCTGTAGTAACTGTTTTGATTCTTCTCCTCTTCGCTGGGTTGGACATCTGGCCCTTTCTCATTAGCCCCTTCCTTCTCCTTTGAAACAAGGAAACTCTTATCACTTTAGGAACAGGGGCGACTCCCTCCTCTTGAATTAAAGTTCTTCTTATTTCAGAGGAGGATTCAACATTCAAAACTTCTATGTCGCTTCCTGCCACTGCTTTTGATTGATGTTCCTCTTCTGCTATTTCAATTTTAGTTGCTCTAGTTTTAGCCTCCTCTATATCCATCTCCTCTTCATCTTCCAATCGAGATTCTAGTGTTCCAACCCTTCTCCCACCAAATGAGCTTAAGGAATTGCAATCCTCATCCATTATTTTTAAATAAAGTTCACGGGGTACCCCTGGGTGAACTAGAAATTGTTCCCAAGTCAAATGGTGGTGTGCAAGGGCACGTAAGATTAAGAGTTTAATTAGCCCATGATTTGTGAGGGATGATAAGGGGTGTTGAGCACCTTTAGCATAGTGAGCCATGCATTGCAGAGATTTAAAAAGATAGTATGGCATATTTAACAGCCTGTTATGATGTAAATGTGATAGGAGGAAAAATTCATAAATGTAAGAAACACTGTACCTCCCCTCACATGTGATGTATTTCTTCAAAAAGAGTGCAATTTGGTCACAAGGACTTGGAATGGTCTCCAATGTTGTTCCTCTGCCTCGTGGTCGAACACTTTCTCCTGCTGCCAGAAAATCTTCAGTTGCAGTTGGATGATGGTGCTTCCGACTAAACCAGCGCTGCTCGATTCTGGGAAATGCTATTAAGTCTGCCAGGATTACCTCTGAGACATCTATCCTTATGCCTCAAACCTCTTAATGGGTGTAAGTCATATTTTGAGCAAATTCGAGGGCAGTTTCCTCGTGAAAACCATTCAAACGTTGAAAATAATATGTCCATCTTGCTTCCTGAACGATAGAAAAAACTTATCTATTCTTATACAAAGATTCCATTGTTAGGGGCTCATATCTTACAGGGATACCCATATAATTGAGCTTTGGCGAAATATTCTAGCGAGTGCACCAGTTACAGTTTCAAATGTTGAGCTCACTACATGTAGACACGGTTGATGGATAGTCAAAGTTTGAATTGAGCATCTTTGGAAAGGTGGCACAGTTAGTTTTGGAATAAAATCTGTGGCAGGATTATCGCACAAGTCGGGTAAAATGACGGTCATAATCATAAGTACGGGTAACAACTTAAACATGGTTTTGGTTCAGTTGATTAGCTGCGGATAGATGACAGGGATAAATGACAAGTATAGCCGTTATTGCTTGTGACGTCAGTAGATGCCTAATCATGATTATAGTTAGAACCCGTACCTTCAAGATTGCTCAAGTTGTCATTCTTCCATAGCATTATAGTTGACAATCGCATCACTGGTAAAATACACATGTGCCTCCTTGAGTTGGCTATCATCAACTAGACAGTTGATGTCAATCAATAAGAGTACATGGTGATTGTAGAGAAATCTTAACATGAGCTGGAGAAAATAAGTCGCAATTGTAGGAACTGGTAGAGTCCGGCAAAATATGGCAGAGTCACAGCTGCAAAAAATGGTAGAATGGACAAACATATCTAAGTTACAGCTGCGAAAATTGGAAGAATGGGAAAAAATAGTGGAGTTGCAGTTGCGAAAATTGGCAGAACGAGTAAAAATAGCAGAGTTGCAGCTGCGGGAAAAAGGTGAAATGGACGAAAGTAGTGAAGTCACAGTTGCGAAAATTGGCAGAATGGGAAAAAATAGCGGAGTCACAGCTATGTGTAAAGTGAGGTGGATGAAAATAGCGAAGTCATAACTGCTGGAAAAAGGAAGTGGATGAAAATAGCGGAGTCACAGCTGCTAGAAAAAAGGAAAAATGAGCAGCATATGGAGTCGTAGTTGGGAAAAATCAATTAACATGTGAATTTTCAGCTGGCTGGTGAAGGATGACAAATCATCCATCTTCTTAAAAGAGCTTATTCGATCAGGAAAGCAAGATAAGGTGCCTGCAATCGTTTGGCCCAGTCATGATTGTTGTTCCTCAAATCAATTCTTGTACACAGTTATTTAAAACAAACCCGATCAAGCATAAAGGAAAAATAAATAAAATAACAAGAAGAAAACAAATTATTTATGTACAAAATATGTGTGGAAATTGCAGTTTTAAAAATTCACAGGGGTTGAGAAAATTCCCTACCCTGACGTTAAATGATAATCTGGATCAGCTGCAACATGTGAAATGAAGGCATTCCTTGAGATCAGTTTGTGATATAGTCGTAGTCGATTACCATTGGCAAATAATGGTGTCTCTTTTTCATCAATGGTGATCAACCGAACTATTCCATTATCAAACACTCGATCTATCTGATAAGGTCCCAACAAACGCGTGCGCAATTTGCCTTTGAAATCCCTATTAAACTGTGAATCATATAACAGAGCCCAGTCTCCTTCTCGGAATACTTTCTTCTTTATAAATCTATCATGCCATTTAGAGCGTTTTTGTTGGATTAAAACTGTATGATGCATTGTGGTTGTGCGCTTCTCATCCAATTCATTAAGATGATTCATTTGGTTCCTCTGAGCTTCTGATAAATCAAGGTTTGCTTCTGCAGCTATCCTTAAGGTTCTGATTTCAAATTCCATCAGGAAAACAACATTTTTTCCATATACCAATTCATATGGGGAAAAACCAGTGGTGTTGTACCATGTAGTGCGATATGCCCATAGTGCCTCTGGAATTCTCTCAGCCCAATCTTTATGATGGATTTTCATTATTTTTGTCAAAATAACCTCGATGACCTTATTTGTACTTTCCACTTGTCCATTGGCCCGTGGATGATATGGTGAGGTTATTTTGTGTTGAATGTGAAAATTTTGTAACAAAGCTTCCAATTTGTGAGACACGAACTGTGGTCCACCATCTGTAACTATTTCCTTGGGTACTCCAGACCGAGTAAAAATTTCTTCATATAGGAAATCAATTACAGCCTAATCATTAGCTTTGACCAAGGCTACAACTTCCACCCATTTGTTCATGTATTCTGTGCAAACTAAGATATGGACTTTCTATTTTGAGGGAGGGTTGATAGGCCCTACGAAATCCAGAGCCCATCTATCAAATGGTTCAACCAAAAGCTGTGGCTGAAGAGGCATTTCATCTAATATGTTGGGATGGCCCATCCTTTGGAAGCTATCATATGCCTGAACATACTTCTTCACATCCCTGAACAATGTAGGCCAGAAATAACCCATCCTTAAAACCTTATGACCTGTCCCTTTGTGAGCAAAGTGTCCCCCACAGGGCTCATCATGGAAAGCTTTTAGGATACTGAAGATTTCATCTTCTCTTACACATCTTTTGATTTCTAAGTCAATCCCTGTATAGAAAAGATCTCCATCGATCCAGCAATACTTAGGACTCTGTTGTATGATCTTTCTTTTTTCTCTCTTCGATAGATGTGTTGGAAGCTTACCTGTAGCCAAAAAGTTAGCAATATTTGCGTACCATGGGGAATGAGATGATACTGCAAACAAATGTTTTTCAGCGAAGGAATCTTCGAATGGTAAATTGTCATCATTGTTAGCAAGTCGAGATAAAAAGTCTGCAACAACATTTTCCTTCCTTGGTCTATCAATAATTGTGATGTCAAATTCCTGTAACAGTAGAAGCCATCTAGTTACTCTAGAATTCGCGATTGCTTTATTCATTAAATACTTGATGGATGAATGATCAGTGTGCACAAAAGTGGAATATGTAGTAATGTAGTGTCTAAATTTGTTGATGGCATAAACTATGGCAAGGAATTCCTTCTTGGTGACAGTATAGTTTAGTTCAGCAGGGGATAAGTTCTTACTAACGTAATAAATTGCATATGGGGCATTACCTTCTTGTCGTCTTAAATCTGCTCTAATGGCAGTGTCTGAAGAATCTAAAGAGATATGAAAAGGCAGATCCCAGTTGGGCCCTCGTAAGATGGGTGTTGTAGACAGCCTTTTCGTAAGTTCAGTAAATGCTTTTTGGCATGCATCATTCCAAACAAACTATGCATCCTTCATCAACAAGGTGAACAAAGGAGAAGCTAGTTTGGAAAATTTTTCTATAAATCTTCTGTAATAGCCAGCATGCCATGAGAAGCTACATACATCTTTTTGTGTTCCAGGAGTTGGTATATTTTCAATTACCTTGGATTTGGATGGGTCTACCTAGTTACCATCAAAAGAGATGAAGTGCCCTAGAACTATGTCACCGCTCATCACCATATGTCACTTTTCAGTGCTTAAAGATAGCTGGCTTTGTTCACATCATTTCAAAACCATTTCTAAATTTTTCAATGCTTCTTCATAACTACTACCGTATGGAGTGAAGTCATCCATAAAAATTTCCATGTATTCATTTACCATCTCTGAAAAGATTCCAATCACTGCTCTTTCAAATGTGGCTGGTGCATTGCACAACCCAAAAGGAAGTACCATGTATGCAAAAGTGCCCCAGGGACAGGTGAAAGTGGTTTTGTCCTGGTCTTTTGGAGCAATCTGGATTTGGTTATAGCCACTAAAGCCATCAAGAAAGGAAAAATACTTCTTCCCAGAGAAGGTATCAAGGACCTGATCAATGAAAGGTAAGGGAAAGTGGCCTTTCTATGTTTCTTTGTTCAATTCTTTGTAATCCACGTAGACCCTCCATTTCCCATTCTTTTTTGGGACAATCACGAGTGGAGAAACCCACTCGCTGTTTGAAATTGGGTATATAAACCTTTCTTCCAAAAGTTTTTGTATTTCCTCTTTCACTACTTCCCTTAGGTCCAAGTTCATCCTTCGTTGTGGTTGGCACACTGGCTTGGAGTGGCTCTTAATATAAATGTGATGGGTACACAGATTAGAAGCAATACCCTTCATGTCTGTGTACTCCCAAGCGAAAGCTCCTTTATGTTGTTTCAGTAGAGTGATTAGTTGTTCCAGCTCATTGGGCGCAAGGTTTGGATTGATGTTCAATGTTTTCCTTGGCTCAATTTCTATTGGGACACTTTTCGAATTTTTTAGTACTAGAATTATACTGGCATCACTGACTAGATTTTCTTTTGTAAGATTTTCTTGTTCTTTCTCATCTAAAGTGTTGTTCAGAATCTAGTAAATATGTTTGATGATAGACATGGGCTCACTGATGAAACTATTAATAGTATCGTCCTCTGTTTCATCCTCAAAAGTTAAGTCTCTCCCTATCGTTAATAATGGCTGAACGCCTTCCTCCTCCTCCAAATCCACCCAAAGTGAAGTTTCAGCTTATGTGCTTGGTCGGGCTGGAGGGTATGAAGTTAGGATTTTGATTTCATTCTTGTCTGAGATAGTCATGGATCTGGACCGACAGTTGATACAGGGGTCCACTGTGGCTAACCAAGGTCTTACCAATATCAGCGAGTGTCCCCCCAGCTGAGACTTCAGTTATAACACCAAGAATTCTGCAGGGTATTCCCACGAGTCAACAGATATTACTAGGTCATCCAGGATTCCCTCGGGCTTGATTGTTGATCTGTCAGCAAGTTCTAAAATAGTAGGGGTTGGCCAAAGATTAGTGTGTCCAAGTTTCTTCATAGTTTCTATGTTCATGACATCAATAGCCACGCCTAAGTCTACCAATAGTTTGGGGATCTATGTGTTTCCTATGTGAACTGTAACAATAGGATTTCCAGGGTCATCATATTTTGGCACAAGAGTCTTACCCATTATTAATTCGGAAATATTTCCCAGTGCATGGACAGTGGGGGGATCCCTAGGCTTTCTCCGTGGTTTCTTGACACATAGATCTCTAACAGTCTTGGCATAAATGGGCACATCATGGAGAGTTTGTAATAGTGGAATTTTGACATACAAATTCTTCAATTCTCCTAAGAGATTGAATCGAGGTTGTTTCACTATTTTATGCAGGGCCAATTGTTCAGGATATGGTGGTTCTCTCATCGATTGTGTAGGTTGTGCTTCATCATGTGTTACTTCCTGAGTTTTAGCTATTGTTTCAGTAGGAATGTCAACATCCTCAATGATGGGGATTGCTAAGTTAACCATATTCTCAAAGTGCTGATTCACTCCAGTTTCAGACACTGGGGATGGAACATCCTCGGTGCTAATGGGTTCCACTACCCTCCCTGATCGTAATTGTATGTCATTGCAGGGAATTTGGGAGATGGAATACGCGGGCATGTTGGCAGTCTCAAACTGATGAACTGCTTTATTATTCGGGTTTGGGTTAGGTTGTGCAGGTAGTTGTGGTCGAAGTGGTGCATTCATAGGTGCGGCTTTAGTTTGGAATTGGAGTTGTGGCTGCTGATATTGTTGGTGAGGATACTGTTGAGGAGGGTACTATTGATATTGAGTCTGGTGATGAGGAAAGTTATTTCCTTGGTAATAATTTCTTCAGTTGGGATTCCATGGAGCTTGATGGTTTGGTTGTTGTGACCATGGTGTCTAAGAGTTAGGATTTTTCATTGGGTTTTAAGTTGGATGCCACTGGTTATTAGAATAATGCGAAGGGAATTGTGTATTAATATTATTCATATTATTCAACAAAAATAATGGATCTTGATTCATACCTTGATTTCGAGGCTGCCAAGGTTTCTTCTGTGCAATAAAGTAAGCATGTTCCACATCTAAAGTGGATTCCTGTGGGACTACTTTGACTTTGGATAATGAAAGACAATCCTTGGTATCATGCTCCAATTCACATATCCTACATATATCTGCTTTGTCCAACGAGCATTCTTTCAGTGGGTGCTTTTTCTTGCATTTAGGACAGAATACACAGAGTGTAAGATCTTCTACTGCTTGCCTCTATTTCTCTTTTAAAACATCTAACTATCAGGAAATGGAGCTCAGCATATTTATTTTAAAATTCTCCAGTAAGTTGCCTATTTCTACTCGAGTGGCACCTCCACTAGATGACTTCTGTGTCTTAGTGAAGGCATCCTGATCTCGATCCTTGTCTCGTTTGTTAGTTCTAGAGGATCCCCTTGAATACCTTCGACATAGTTAAACAATCTTCTCAAAAGGTTCCTTTGAGATATCCCCTTTACCCAACAAATTCAACATATCAAGGCAATCTTCTCTAATTCCCTGTAGCAAGATAATATTGAGTACATCTTTTCCAATCGCAATGTGACCAGACCTTTGCAGATTATACAACAATCTTTCCACGAAATCTTCCAAGCTCTCCTCCTCCTTCTGAACCATTTTAAACAACTCTTCCTTTCTATCTCTGGTTCTACAATATTCTTGATATTTAGAAAGAAAAGTTTGTTTCATTTGATCCCAAGTAGTAATAGTCTCATAACCTAGACTCATGAACCAATGCAGAGCATTTCCTTTCAAGGTGGTTGGGAATAGTTTCAGTTTCTAAGCATTGGAGGTATAGTCATAACTGCGGCAGAGGATGTCGAACTCAAAAATAAATTCATCAGGATCTTTAGAGGACTTACCATGGAAATTCGGGAGAACTGATGGTGAAATATTTTTCATGGGAGCTGCCCCAAGTGTCTGTAGGATAGGGAATGCAAGTGTGACCATAGTGTCACCAGGATGATTATCTTCCACTTCTTCTTCATGATTGTTCTGGAATTCATTCTCCCCTTCATGTTCTCTATTAGCCATGTTGGTCCAAAATTCAATGGGTGTCCTTATTCTTTCTTCCTCTGCTTTTGCTTCTTCTGCTTTCCTCCTTTCTTCCTCTCGCCTTCTCTCTTCCCTCTGCTTCCCAGCAAGTCTCCAAACACACTTCTTTAGTGACTTTGGTCCCATTAATATGATCAATATCCTCTCTATCCAGTGCACCCACAGTGCTTCCCTGGTCTTCAAGAGGTTTCTTCTCTGCAATGGGGGTAGAAGGTCCTGTCGCGTTCTCCACAGTTGATGCCGAATTCTCAAGAACAGGAGGAACATAATTTCCTCTTCTTGTAGACGTTCATGGTGGTCTTGTAGAAGAATCATCTTTAGCAATTATATCGTCGATAAATGTTTGTCTTCCCATACCTGTGTTACGACCTCGACCTCTTCCACCTGCAATGTTAGTATTCAAAGGGGGTTCCCGATTTTTTTTTCTTATATTCATGCATGATGTAAATAATTGAACCAAAATGAAATCAATAAACTAAGTACTAACTATGTCTATCAATTACCATCTCCGACAACAACACCAAAATGTTGGTCTCCCTATATGCTAATTAATTACAACTAACACACAGGATGCTCATTATAAATTGTCAACTAAGGACGTCTTTTATTTCAATGGAAATAAGCACAATCTATGCATAAACATTTCAAGTAGTTGATTAAATAAATGGAGATGAATGATCCTACCTATCTACTCAGCCAAACTCATCCCCTAAGTGAAACTAATCTAAATTATCCATCTAGGAATTCAAAATACAATTATCTTCCTACAACCATCAATCCAGCAGTTACTAATCTAAAGATAAAATGAACTAGACTTTCTTTTGCAAGAAGTTGAATCCTATAATTAGCAAACTTCAATATTCAATATCTACCAAACTGATTCATCTAACAGCTACTATAACTCGAGTACAATCTTTCTAATCTAATAAATCTAGGAAATATACAACAACAACCAGAATCTACCAATAAGCTTGAACTCTAATTTGATTAATATTGGAAATCCTAGAAAGCATAAATGACTGAAAGGAATTAAAGATGATCTTGGCTATAACAACTAATTCTAACACACCATGCATCAATCAAACTAAACTACACAGTCGACTGTCACACCACACAGTTGCAGTTACTCGGGATGTAATCATAAACTACCAGGAAAGAATGCAAGTTTTAATCTACTATTGCAACTTACAGTAACACATCTAATGCAATTCCACACCACACAACATAAAGGAAATTAACTATCTACTTAACTTGGATATCTCTATGAGAAGGTGGACCCTGGCCTTCTAAAAGAGATGCCATGAATTACCACAAATTAAGACACAGAAATATGAAGAACTCTACTATTTATATTAAAGATGGTAATCCACAGTCTCAGCTCTCTGTTACAGCCCGTACAAAATAATAATCAACCAACCCTAGACTCTGAAAGCCTTCCCATATTTATACATGCAAAATACAATTCATGATCCACTAATTTTGCGTAGCAATGAAGATCTCTGATCTTCATGCTACAGAGTTACAACTGAACTGTTATAGCCATATTGAATGAGGTCATTGAACATGAAGGATGTTGTTACTCTAGCAGTCAATGGATCAATAGATTAACCAATTGGGAGGCGTCATATCTGTTGCAACAATGCTCTGTTTCAGCGAAGTCCTGTTATAACATCACGTGGGAAGGTGAGTTTTTCCTATTAATATCAAGAACTAAATCTGAAGAGTAACAGCTAGCACCACGTGTGATTCTTTCCCAAGGCATTGCAGCTAATACACCTATGCTTTGAACTTGACTTAATGAAATCAACACAAGTTAGCATAAATTAAAGGTTAGAATTCATAACCGTAACAATCTTAGGCATTAAATAAATGAAGCAATAATGAATTATACCTTGTCATGATTCTTGATTGATCTGAAAGAAAGGAATATATATGGTTTATGGAAATAGGGTGTAACAGGGGAAAATGATGTAATAAGTGTGGTAAAAAAGGGGCAATTTCAAGGCCCAACACTCTCATTCACCAAGGAGCGAGGCCACACCAGGGTCAGTTGCCGTTGGTGGAAGCAGCAAGAGAGATAGTGCGTCATTTCATCCCAATGATATACATCTTGATCTCGAGAAGGAAGATATGCGTCGAGACACAGGTACATCAGGTGCATATTTTTTGTTAGATACATTTTTCAGAAATTTTTTAATATAGAATGCATTGAATTCCACTTGTAAGTTATAATATATATTTTCACTCAAATTTTTGTTTTTGTTTGGATCGCAGGTGCATTAGGTGGATCATACGACGATGAGGTTGCACACATCACTCTTGTTGATATTACCACCTAGTGAGAGTTGGTGCACTCATGCCTGTGCACACTCAGGGACGATTCTCCCACTAGAAACTCACTATTCATGAGAAAGTGGGACCTCTAAGTGACATATGGCATTTTACATGCCAAAGGAAAAGACATGATGTCATGGGTCCCCATAAATGCGAGGATGTCAAATTATCCACAAGACAACATGATGTCAAGGTAAATTTGTTTGAAATACCTCTTGATCTCCTTACCAGTCAACCGATTAGACTCAAGGAGTTTAATCTCAAGGCTGTTGCACCATATGTTTATGATAGATTCATTAGAGCATGGGACATGTTCCCCCACCATGAGAAATCCCCATTATACTTTGCAAAGCATATATATGCAGAGTTTGTTGTAGATATGCACAGAGAATACACCAGCACGGGATCTGAGTTCTTTGCTACTGGTAGGGGACACTCCTACAAACATCCTGGAGCTCATAGAGACCCTGCTTTCGTTCCAACACCTCCAAGGTTGGTACTGATTCCATATAAGATGGTTATCAGGTCAAGGGATGTGACACAGTCATCCGAGCTTGCTACAAAGGCTAAACAGGGGATTGCAAACTCGTTGTTCAATGCCATGGGAAGTGCTATTGTTGCTATACAACGATGGAAGTCTAGACCACCCCCTGCACCTGCACAACAAGAGATAAAGTGGGTCGACGATGACCTACTCAATTTTTTTGTTGATGAGTCCATACAGGGTAATGCTCGGTTATCCCGAGATGCATACTTTTGGATGTATCATAGATACGATGCTCCAGGACAAGTATATTTTTCTACAATTCTGTATATATGCTTTCATGTTACATCATATTATCTATCTTAAATTGAATGCTCAATAATACTTAAGGGGTGTATTTTATTGCTCCATGCAGGGGACCACATACATGGATGAGCTCTTTCATAGTGATCCATCGGTTAGTCCATCCACTCATCCTAACATGCCCAACACAGTATTTGATGTAAGTTATAATTTATGTTCCAATTTAATTTTTGTTTATTAATTTCAGTTCAAATCATTTATGTTTCAATTCATAATTTGATATTTTATGTTTTAGATCCTAACTTTGAATTTCAAATTCGACAGGGAAAAGTCAAGGTCGTTGCTCGAGATGATACACATGAGCACCATGAAGGTCCTGAATAGCCAGACTTAGACACAGAGGTAAGTTTTAATTTATGTTCCAATTCATTTAACATTTAGTAATTTCATTTTATACTTTATGTTTTAAATCTTAAATTATAGCTTTTATGTTTTAGTTTTAATTTTTAATAAATATAACTTATTACATGTAATGGCATCTTACATAGGCACCAGTACAATTGGGTGTTGATGTTGCAATCACCTTCTCAGATGATTGGTATGCAGCTCATCCACGTGGTCCTGGTGAGGGCCCATCTACCCAGATTCCGACATAGATGCCATATATCACCATTGACTCGACTCAGGTGATTTTCACATCCATCCATTAAAAATTTCACTTATTGTTGAATATTATGCATTGGTAAAAATATAACTAACTTAAAGAGTTCACAATTTTAACTTTTACATTATGTCGAGCATAAGCTCTAGGAGATCACTAGAGTTACTTAAAGTGTTTAGCATAAAGCTCTGGAAGCACTCAAACTCATTATATTACTAATGTTGATCTAAAACTCTAGATCATCATTAATCACCTTTTTCTATTATTTAAATGAATTACGTTCTTCTATTTCTAAAACTGACTGGCACTGCCACTCAAAGAGAATCGATAATGCAAGAGATTAGAATGACTGAGTAGTTGATAAACTAAATCAACTAGATGATAGGGCAAGTAAACGAAATCCTATATTAAGAACTGAGAGTTTAAAAAGAGATTTAATTATTAAAAGATAAAATAAACACTAAGAGTTTAAAAGTAGATTTAAATTATTAAAAGATAAAATAATCAGTGAGAGTTTTTGAATAAAACAAATAGTTAAATAAAGATAAGATAAAGAAAAAAACTACCAAGACTATCCAGTAACTGAATTAAGTGATCTAAAATTAAAATCTCTAGGATGCTTCTTCTCATTGAAAAAGTTATAAATAGGAGGATAGTACAAAGGACAAGGGTGTCGAAAAGAGGATTGAGAGGATCCAATTCATGAATCCTTGAGTACGAATTGAGTCCTTTAGTAAGAAAGATAACAAAGTTTTCCCTAGGCCTTTTAGTCTCTTGGCATGCTTGATTCGGCTCAGGGGTGATCTATCAAACTAACCAGGAACGATTTGAGATCTATGGTTGGGAGGAACATGGCAGTTTCCAAGTCAGTCAAAAATCAAAGAAAGTACCGATAAGTATTTTGGTTATGTTTATTAATGATAAAGTTGTTTTTGGATATGATTTGATCTTCCTTATGTTCTAGCCTTGTTACGTAGGAAATCTGTAGGTAGTAATTTTTGTATACATTAATACTATCCATGGAAAAATCTTCTTTAAGAATCTAAATCTAAATATAGATTTACTATGGCTAAATGAATTTCTGATCAAATCTCATACTTCAGTTTGTTATGATGTATTAAATGTTTATATTCTTAATATGGATTTCTACCTCATTATAATGCAATAAAAGTTTGTATTCTGATTTTGGCCATCGACAGAATTATTAGTCATCGCATGTGGGTTTGTACAGCCTTGTTATCTTTCAACCTAGGTTCAAATTCGTATTTTAATTATTCACCACAAGTTATTCCGAACTAGGGAGAAGCCTCCCTTCAATATTAGCTAGATTATTCAAATTATATATATAAAATAAACTAGGTATAAATTATTAAACTATTATATGAAATTGCAAACTTTTTTACACCATAAAAATAGGAAAATGGTTAATCATCCCTTTTAGAATATTTTAAACTCAAACATATAAAAATACACCCATTTAGCAATATCAAACATAAAAAGAAAAGGTTCACGATTTTCGTGACTAAACCATCCAACTAGAATTTAACCCAGAAATAAAATTAACATTATTTAAATAAACTATTGTTTCAAACTGAAGATCTGATCTTTAAACTGAACATTAACAAACTAAATACAAACAATTCACGGAAGTCATAGACCATTAAGTAGTAACCTCATTTTAAAAGAAACACTCAGTTATGACCAAAGTCCCCAGATTTCAAGTCATACGATGAAGGATTGAATCCTATGAAGGACTAGCGATTGGTAGGAAGGGAAGCGCAAGTTTTTTTGTGCCCAAGCCCAACTTCTTTTTGACAAAACGAAAAATAACAAAGGAGAAGAAAAAAACACAACATAATCCCATTAAAAAGGGATCGAACCCCGAATTTAAAACTTTCAGACCATACAACTTGCCCATAAATAAAAACAGAGTACATACATTCTTTTTTTAAACAGAGTAATAGCTACGAAGTAGACACCTGTGCATAGAAAAGAGAATCATGATCTATCAAATTTCAAAAGGGCAATATTTACGTTTATGAACATAGAGAAAGAGACAAAACTGAAAATTAAACCTAGAAGGCAATGGAAAGGTGATTTCTCCTTTATAGATCAAACACAGTCATTTATATCAAAACGTTAGCTTACAGGTTTCTCCTTTATAGGCTTAAATATATTCCATTGTTCTAGAAATACAAAAGTATGAAACCCTTGAATAATTTATTACATCTCTTCCAAAACAAGAAACCCTATCATAGGAGAGTTCTTCTTTTAAACAGAGAGGAGGGGAATACCCTGCTAAGACTTTGATAACACACCCAAACCCTTGTCTCTCCACCGGAGGTGCAATCAAACCAGAAATGAAAACCCCAAAAAAATACATAACAGACCAAGGTATTTGTAGATATGTCCATCCATCGAGGAAAGAAAAACCTTAGAGATCCATGAGCTTACCTGTTGAATAGATCCCTTCCATAAAACGCATGCAAGACAGCCCCAAGTCTTTAGCCTCCCTTGTCAGAACCCGTTATTTCTGCAAAATTTAAAAATTTTATTCGTAACAATAAATGTTAATTAGGTAGTATTTCTGATATTGTTTTAATTTAAGTAACTAACATAAACTGTTTAAAGACCCTGTTTTATTAAAACTTTGATTTCGGTGATTGTAATTAATGACTGTTTTGATTTGAACCGCAAGGGAAGAGCTAGTCGTAGTTGACTGGCTTACTTAGCTTACGAGCTAATGCATACGTCGTCTTTTGTTTCTCAGGTGCGCCAGCGAAGTAAGGATCACTGTATGTAAAACTTGGTGAGCATCAATACTCCCTATACTTCAAAACTTAATGATCGTCATGATATTTCTTATTCAGCTAGTATCGTCAAGTGTTACGAAGATTTACATTGTCTCAGTTATAATTATGTTTTTATGATTATTATGCTATGTTACTGTTGTAACTAACAATGAAACAATTGTGATATCAGAATTTTTGGCTGTATAGAGTGTCTTTGCATCATGTGACCTGTTGTCAACTTAATACCGGTGACTACTGTTTTGTTCATGCATTGATAATGCAAGTTGAGAAGGTGACGCCTCTAGCGTTGTCTCAATATAATCCTATGCATCGAATTCCAATGTCCACTTAGAGTTTAACTTATGTTACCTGACGGTGCCTTGATTTTAACTATCTTTACGATGTAAACCTGTAGATGAAGCTCTATTTCAACATCTTAATAATAGAGGTTTATTTTTCAAATTGTTACTGTTAACAATAGTATTGGTAGCAATTCTGATGATAGTATATAATGGCAATGTATATATTGTCTTAAAGACTTGGTAACATTTCAAGTATTAAATAACGAGGCATTTTCATTTGAAGGTTGACTACCTTGGTACTTATATGAACATAGAAATGTAATATGCCTATGGCATTAATCTATGGCTTGGTATTAATTTATATATATAATATAATGATTGTGCAATAATCATAATATTCCATACATTGGCAAACTTTATATTCAATATAGTGTTATGGTTGTATTTATCATACTAGGCCATAGAGAAAACTCTAGGGTTGAAGTTGACCACCACCTTGTGTAAAGTGATATGCTAATGACATTAACCTATGCCCTGGTTTCATTGTAAATGTACATTAACTTGATTTTGTCATAGTCCTAATGTTTTTCCCTTACCATGGATAAGATTTATAACCAAAATATATTAAGGTATTATCCACCCTATTAAGTTATGGAATAATCCATATGTGATGTTGACTAACTCTTATTTATATCATTGTAGTGATTATACATTCCAAGTGCTTGGGATTCTCGACGATTCATTGGCAAGGCATGCACTATATGCCAAATGATTATATATCATTTTGTTATCTTATACGTTTGACTTATATATGAAATGATTTAGAATCGGTGTATAATGATTTGGATTGCAAATTGAACTATGTAATCTCGACCCATATTACGTTGATGTATTTGTGTGCTACGTGGTTGAATCTCCTCCATGCGATGGGCGATATATAAGCTGCTATCGAAACCCTACAGGTTATTGTAGTTGCCTTCGGGCTCGGGTCCTAAGGATGAAACCCTCCCTGTCTGAGTTTTGTAATGAAGGCACTGTAACAATGTGCAGAGTGTGGTGGTTATGGCCTCGTGGTTCCATTCGGCAATAGGGTCTGTCCTCGGCTCTGGTGATAGCGTCTGCTATAGTTTTATTGCTTCGTGGTCTCGTTGCTCATTATAGGTTTAAGTCCCAGCTATTTACAGTTCGTCACTGTGCTGGTGTGGGTATGAGATAGGGTTTCGGTAATGTCTTTAGATTATGAGAGGGTTGATGCAATTGGGCTTTGGGTTTGCTTCTTGACTGGTTCAATCTCAGCGTGAGGGTTTCGTTGGGAACTGTTACCTTGTCTCGGCTGTCAAGAATGTTATGATAGTTTCTTTTGCTCACCCATCTGATGAAGATGATGGGGCTTCTCTGTTTGTTCAGCTTGTAGCTACCGATTGTCCACTGTTAACTTCCTCCATGTCTCGGTAAGATAAATCACAGTCTTTTTTTTTTTTTACAGTCTTTATGTTTTATAATCATTAATTATATTTACGTTTCTAATTCTATTCTCTGCATTCAAAGTGGTGACTAAAACCCTCGGCATTTGTTATTTAACAGGTCACGCGGCTCTTGATGGTGTAGAGGACTTTGTCACCCACGCAGGCTCCTCCGGGTAAGCCTGGTTATCCACGGCTGTCTCTTCCTTTGCTGGTTTTAGTGGTTAGGGTTGTGTCTCGGAGGGCAACTCCTGTGTGTTGAGGTCATTATCGACCTGATGTTTGTAGGTGCAGTCATATGTATGAAGTTGTTTTGTTTGAATGAAATGGGGTTTGAAACCCTGTTAAGTTTATGGAGAGCCATTCACGGCCAAGACTTATGAGGCCAGGGTTTCGGTTGTTGTACTTTGTAATGGCTGAGCATGGGGTTTTTAACCTCGCCATATGATATTTATACTTAATATATACTGGGCCTGGTATGGTCGTGTTTATGTTTTGTTAAATTATTAGAATGTGTTTGGAATGTATGGATAGATGTATTCTTCAGTACGTGCAATGGATGATAACTCTGTTTATAAATGAAACCCTAAATTATCTCTCTGCGTTTTTATTCTATTGGAAAAGTTAAATAGAACATGGTGAAAGTTTATCGACTGTGCCTGTAATAGTTATAATCATAGGGTTGTTCTGGCGAAATGGGGTTCTGTTTTGTGTTCAACCTATATATGTGGAGTTTGTTAACTAGATAGCGGCCGGAAATGAATTGTAACAATGTTTATTTCGATTCTTGTATTGTTATTAAACAACACTGTGAGTAGAATAATAATCTACAGTTGCTAGTGTTTGTACTTGACTACTGTGTAAATGTTTGATATTATGTGGAAGCTGGTAACAATGAAATATTATCACAGTCGCCCCTTCAGTTAATCAACAGCTGTAAACATGTTCTGAGTAAGAACAATACCTTAAGATAAGTGTTGTTTATCTGTTAACTCGATAAAAGAATGACATGAAACTAAAGTTAACTGAAATATGCAATATATATATATATATATATATATATATACAGGTAGCTTACTCTAACAGGAAAATAGCTCGAAGTAAAACTAAGATTTATCTAGATTTGTTCTTATGATTGTTAATAGCTATAAATCTGGAATATCTACTGTTTAACGTTTCTGTCTATTATTTAACAAATAACAGAAATTCTAGAATATGCATAAACTTGGTATTGTTAACTGTAACAGTAACAACTAGGTTCTGTATAAGATAAATACTCCATTTAAATACAAATAGGAATTTTCTACAAAATCTGCATTCTGAAATTTATACTAAAAGAAAGTACAGAGACTGATTTACTGAAGTTGAAAACAGTCAAAACATAGCTGTGCTAGAATATCTCATATGAAACTAAATTAAACCAACAACAGGAAGAGTGACAGAACCTGTAACTATGGTAGACAATAACAGCAATGGGAGGCTGTTCCTCCCTACCAATTCCTGGAGAGTGCCCAGACAGCACTTCTCAGGACCCCCGAGCTTGCTCTGGTCTAACTGGCTGGAATCTAAGTACGGTCAATAATTCCCTCAGCCAAAACAGCTATACTGGAACCAAGTTACTGCAACTTCCTGCTCAAAACACTTCCTTACTATTTTCCCACTTCCTCAATGGGACTCCTGAATAGCATTCACCTGAATGTATTCTCCCTCTAGAACAATTGCTGAACCCCCAGCTCAGTTCATTGAGTAGTATTTAAAATATTGCCTAGGTCTTAGTTGGGCTAACTGTCATTAATGAGCCACCTGCTCAGATTCCACTTTCTTTGGGGAATCATGACCCCAAAATATAGGGAAGTTGCCACCTGCAACTCAGGAAGTGTTTGAGGATGCTGCCACTTGTCTTTTGTCCTTCCACCTAATTCCATCCACCAGTTAGACCAGTAACCTCTTTTAACAGCTCTCCCATGCTGTTGTCTCCATAATTTATTTATTAATAATAATTATTCAGAATTTACATTCCTTTTTTGGAGACTCTGCTGAGTCATCCATTCCTACTTAGCATTAAATTTAACATAATGTTCTCAGGAATATTAAAAATAATTACATTATTTTAATAAAATTGGGGTATGTGACATACACACCCCCTTAAAATGTAACATCGTCCTCGATGTTACTTATTCTTCTTCTTCAGCTACCTGCTGGAATAGATGGGGATATGCTTCCCGCATCTTACTTTCCAGCTCCCAGGTAGATTCTTCAGGACTAAGGTGCTTCCATTGCACCTTCACTTGTCCAATTATCCGGTTCCGTAGAGTAATTTCCCTCCTCCCGAGGATACAATCTGGTTCTACCAGAACTTCCCCTTCTGGTTCTACCTGTACAATGTTCCAATCAATAACATGAGTAGCATCATGAATATACTTTTTCAAAACAGAGATATGAAAAACATTGTGTACTTTTAAATTTGGCGGTAATGCTAACTGATAAGCAACTTGACCAATTCTGGCTAAAATTTCAAATGGACCACAGTAACGTGGTGCTAATTTTGCACAACTTCCTAATCTTAGGGAGCTTTTCTTTGGTCTTACCTTGATGAACACATGTTCACCTACCTGGAACTCTTTAGGAGTTCTTTTCAAATCTGCTTGACTCTTTTGCCGATCCTGGGCAATCTTCAAGTTTTCCTGCACTTGTTTCACAATCTGTTCCATTTCTTTCAATAAATCAGGTCCTAACACTAATCTATCTACTGGATTACTCCAAGAGATAGGAGTGTTGCATTTTCGTCCATACAAAACCTCAAAAGGACTAAACTTAGCTGATGATTGATAGCTGTTATTGTATGCAAATTCGGCTAAGTGTAAATAATCCTCCCACTTACCTGGTTGATCTTTAACATACATCCTTAACAGATCTTCTAATATTTGATTAACTCTTTCCGTTTGTCCGTCAGTCTGAGGATGGAAAGAGGTGCTGAAATTCAAAGTGGTGTTTAATCCTTTGAACAAGGATCTCCAAAAATTTCCTGTAAATTTAGGATCCCTGTCTGATATAATAACCTTTGGAATACCGTGTAACCGAAAAATCTGTTTTAGAAAGATATCTGCTATGTTTGCAGCCTTGTATGTGGTTTTAACGGGAATAAAATGTGCTGATTTACTTAATTTGTCTACCACTACCATAATTGAATCATTCTGATGTTGATTTTTGGGTAAACCCGTAATGAAATCCAGGCTGATTATTTCCCATTTCCAGCTAGGAATAGGTAAAGGTTGCAGCAATCCAGCTGGATGTTGGTGTTCTGTTTTTACTTGTTGGCAGTCCAAACATTTAGCTAAATATTCAGCAGTTTCAGATTTCATGTTAGGCCAAAAATATTCTTTTCTCAACATAGTGATAGTCTTTTGATAGCCAGGGTGCCCGGAGTAAGGGGTTTTATGTATTTCGTCTAAAATTAACAGCTTAACTGTAGGTGCATTAGGGATATACAGCCTGTCTTTAAACAGCAAAAATCCGTTTTCGTTTAAACTATACCCTTTTATCAAACTTTCTGTGGGCTGTTCTTGGGCTGTAATTTGTAAATGTTGATAATTTTCGTCTAATTTTATCCCTTCAGCCAGCTGTTCATTTAAATCAGAGGTATAAGTGCTGCTAGCTGATATAAAATTCAGTTTTACATTCCTACTCAAGGCATCAGCCACCTTATTCTCCTTCCCTTTTATGTGTTGGATTTCAAAATCGTATTCACTTAGGAATGCCAGCCACCTGGCTTGTCTTGCATTTAGATTTGGCTGGTCTAAAAGGTATTTCAGACCTTTATTATCTGTTAGTAAGGTAAATTTTCTTCCTATTAGGTGGTGTCACCACATCTTTAAAGCATGAATTACAGCAGCTAATTCTAGGTCATAGGTGGCATAATTCTTTTCATGGATTTTCAGCTTCCTAGATTCGTAAGCAATGACATGTCCTTCTTGAGTCAGCACTCCGCCTAAGCCATCATTACAAGCGTCGGTACAAACTATGAAATCTTTATTTGGGTCCGCTATTCTAAGAATAGGTGCAGTTGTCAATAAGGTCTTAAGTTTCTTGAAACTTTCTTCACATTTCGCATTCCAATCAAACTTCTTGCCTTTCTTCTGCAAAGAAGTGATTGGGTTGGCTATTTTTGAAAAGCCTTCAATAAACCTCCGGTAGTAACCGGTAATTCCCATGAAAGATCTAACGTCCGTCACATCTTTAGGTACTGGCCATTCTTCAATCGCCCGAATCTTTTCGGGATCCACTGAAATCCCTTCCTTAGTGACTACATGTCCTAAGTATTGGATTTCATCTTTGAAGAAGTCACATTTGCTAAATTTCGCAAAAAGTTGTTGTTCTCTTAGTTCTTGTAAAACGATACGTAAGTGTTCCTTGTGCTCCTCCTCGCTCTTAGAATAGACTAAAATGTCGTCGATAAATACAACCACAAATTTATCTAAGTACTTGTGCATTATGTTGTTCATTAAGCACATGAAAACCGCTGGGGCATTAGTAAGTCCAAATGGCATTACGACAAATTCGTAATGTCCGTACCTTGTTCTAAAGGCTGTTTTGAAAATGTCTTCTTCTTTAATTCTTACCTGATGATAACCCAATCTCAGATCGATCTTAGAGAATACCGTAGCGCCACGTAGTTGATCAAACAGATCATCAATACGAGGTAACGGATACCTGTTTTTGATCGTCATCTTGTTTAGTTGACGATAATCTATGCAAAGTCGCATAGTTCCGTCCTTCTTCTTAACGAAAATCACTGGTGCTCCCCAAGGGGATACACTGGGTCGAATATAGTTCTTATCTATTAACTCCTTCAACTGAGTTTTCAACTCGTTAAGCTCCAAGATATTCATACGATACGGGGCTTTTGAACTGGGAACAGCACCTGGTACCAGCTCAATGGTAAAGTCAAGCTCTCTCTTGGGAGGCAATTCTGGAATTTCCTCAGGAAAAAACGTCAATAAATTCATTGACGACAGGAATGTTCTCTACTGTTTTCTGGTTGTTTTCAGATTTATCGGTCTCGTCTGTAATAGTTACAGCATAGGTCTTGCATCCTGTCCTGACTGCTCTTTTAAGTTGTAATGCAGAAATTTGCCTAACTACTGTTTTCCTAGGAATACCCCTAACAGTTACAGGCTGTCCACTACTGTTTATACACCTAAAAGTTTTGTCAAAACAGTTTAAAACGACCCTATGTTGTTCCAACCAGTCCATTCCGATAAGTATGTCATAAGAGCCAAGTGGTAAAACGTTCAGTTTAACTGTAGTTCTAAAATCAGTCATGTTTAAGATGCATTCTTTTACATAGCAGTTTACTTTCTTCTTAGCCCCAGTAGCTAATTGTACAGACCAAGAATTATCAAACCTTTCAACAGTCAAATTACATTTTTCTACCAGATGAGGTGAAATATAACTAAGACTAGCACCGGGATCTATTAATATAGTAACTGGGGTTTTGTTAATCATACCTCCTACTTCCACCATGGAAGTTTGGTAGTCAGCCTGGCGGTTTTCCAACGCTGCATTGATTCGGGGCATAGTTCCTGCAAAATCTCCAACTGTCATTTCGTCTTGAACAGTATGAATATTGCTGACTTGTTTCTTTCTGTTTGGGCAGACTGAAGCATAATGTGGCCCATTACATTCCCAGCACTTGACAGGTTCTTTTCGCTCAAAATTTTTGATGTAGTTTCCATGGTTATTAGGAGTCTCTTTGCTGTTTTTGTAATTGTTTGAATGGCTGACAGCTCCATTTTTGTTTCCTTGGAAACTTTTACTATTAAAGTGGTTCCCGTTTTTGCCATTCTTGAAATTTTTATGGGGAACAAATTCCTTTTTCTTGTACTCGATCAGATTGCTGTTCTTTTTGGCTTTCCAACTGGCTATCCCTTCTTTCTTTTTATTCTGTTCGTAACAGAAGTTTGCCTTGCGCATAGCTTCTTCCAGTGTTTTGGGGTTGTCATATTCAATTCTGTCCTTGATATGATAAGGCAGGCAACTAAGAAACCGCTGTATTTTTGGTTTCTCTTCGACAAAATACGGTACATAACGCAACAGACTTAAAAATTTACTGTTTAAGTCCTTCATCGTCATAGATCCGAGTTTTAGTTCATAAAATTCTTTAGCCCTTTCTTCATAATACTGCTCGGACAGGAATTTCTTCTTAAAATACCTTTTAAAGGTACTCCAATTAACTTCTCTTTCTTTGATCCCTTTGACCCTTTTCAGGTCTTGCCACCATATGTCCGCCTTTCCCGAGAGGTTGTAGATGGCCATTCTTGCCTTTAGCTGATTTGAGTAGTTATAGATCTGAAAATATTTTCTCATCCCGGATAACCAGGATTCTGCCTCTTCTCCAGTTTCAGTTTCTCCATTGAAAGTTGGGGGCTTTATCTTCTTAAACTCCCCGGAAATCTCTTCATAAGGCCTGTACTTTTTCCTTCGGTTGTGCATCTCAGCTTCACTGCTGTCACTGCTAGTGTGATAACTGGGTTGTCCCTTTCTTTCTTCAGATGAGGAACTGCTGTCAGATTTAGTTGGTTTTGTCCTTTTTGACCCTCTTGGATGATTAACTTCTTCTGAGTCAGCTGGTTTGCTCCTTCCGTCAGTTTGAAATCTTTCTATCAATAGCTGATTTAGCTGTTCCTGAGTCTTTAGAATTCTTTCATTATCCTTCTTAACCGTTTCCATTTCTGTCTTTAATCCTCTTATAGTCTGCATCAGCTCAGTGGTGGGAGCAATTTCTTCTTCTGCCTCAAGTTCTTTTGACATCTGCCTTGTCCCAGCATTGGGAGATTCCTCCTCAGCATATTCTCCCAGTTTTTCCATATCTGTCTGAAAAATTCAGAAAAGAGAATTTTTCTGTACTGTACATGAAACCGAAATATATGTTAGTATTTTATAAATAAAACAAAATCTTCTTTTATGATCGCTGTTTGCGGAAGTTTAGTGGAGTCACATCCAGGCCTAGTGTCTGAACCTGGCTCTGATACCACATGTCAGAACCCGTTATTTCTGCAAAATTTAAAATTTTTATTCGTAACAATAAATGTTAATTAGGTAGTATTTCTGATATTGTTTTAATTTAAGTAACTAACATAAACTGTTTAAAGACCCTGTTTTATTAAAACTTTGATTTCGGTGATTGTAATTAATGACTGTTTTGATTTGAACCGCAAGGGAAGAGCTAGTCGTAGTTGACTGGCTTACTTAGCTTACGAGCTAATGCATACGTCGTCTTTTGTTTCTCAGGTGCGCCAGCGAAGTAAGGATCACTGTATGTAAAACTTGGTGAGCATCAATACTCCCTATACTTCAAAACTTAATGATCGTCATGATATTTCTTATTCAGCTAGTATCGTCAAGTGTTACGAAGATTTACATTGTCTCAGTTATAATTATGTTTTTATGATTATTATGCTATGTTACTGTTGTAACTAACAATGAAACAATTGTGATATCAGAATTTTTGGCTGTATAGAGTGTCTTTGCATCATGTGACCTGTTGTCAACTTAATACCGGTGACTACTGTTTTGTTCATGCATTGATAATGCAAGTTGAGAAGGTGACGCCTCTAGCGTTGTCTCAATATAATCCTATGCATCGAAGTCCAATGTCCACTTAGAGTTTAACTTATGTTACCTGACGGTGCCTTGATTTTAACTATCTTTACGATGTAAACCTGTAGATGAAGCTCTATTTCAACATCTTAATAATAGAGGTTTATTTTTCAAATTGTTACTGTTAACAATAGTATTGGTAGCAATTCTGATGATAGTATATAATGGCAATGTATATATTGTCTTAAAGACTTGGTAACATTTCAAGTATTAAATAACGAGGCATTTTCATTTGAAGGTTGACTACCTTGGTACTTATATGAACATAGAAATGTAATATGCCTATGGCATTAATCTATGGCTTGGTATTAATTTATATATATAATATAATGATTGTGCAATAATCATAATATTCCATACATTGGCAAACTTTATATTCAATATAGTGTTATGGTTGTATTTATCATACTAGGCCATAGAGAAAACTCTAGGGTTGAAGTTGACCACCACCTTGTGTAAAGTGATATGCTAATGACATTAACCTATGCCCTGGTTTCATTGTAAATGTACATTAACTTGATTTTGTCATAGTCCTAATGTTTTTCCCTTACCATGGATAAGATTTATAACCAAAATATATTAAGGTATTATCCACCCTATTAAGTTATGGAATAATCCATATGTGATGTTGACTAACTCTTATTTATATCATTGTAGTGATTATACATTCCAAGTGCTTGGGATTCTCGACGATTCATTGGCAAGGCATGCACTATATGCCAAATGATTATATATCATTTTGTTATCTTATACGTTTGACTTATATATGAAATGATTTAGAATCGGTGTATAATGATTTGGATTGCAAATTGAACTATGTAATCTCGACCCATATTACGTTGATGTATTTGTGTGCTACGTGGTTGAATCTCCTCCATGCGATGGGCGATATATAAGCTGCTATCGAAACCCTACAGGTTATTGTAGTTGCCTTCGGGCTCGGGTCCTAAGGATGAAACCCTCCCTGTCTGAGTTTTGTAATGAAGGCACTGTAACAATGTGCAGAGTGTGGTGGTTATGGCCTCGTGGTTCCATTCGGCAATAGGGTCTGTCCTCGGCTCTGGTGATAGCGTCTGCTATAGTTTTATTGCTTCGTGGTCTCGTTGCTCATTATAGGTTTAAGTCCCAGCTATTTACAGTTCGTCACTGTGCTGGTGTGGGTATGAGATAGGGTTTCGGTAATGTCTTTAGATTATGAGAGGGTTGATGCAATTGGGCTTTGGGTTTGCTTCTTGACTGGTTCAATCTCAGCGTGAGGGTTTCGTTGGGAACTGTTACCTTGTCTCGGCTGTCAAGAATGTTATGATAGTTTCTTTTGCTCACCCATCTGATGAAGATGATGGGGCTTCTCTGTTTGTTCAGCTTGTAGCTACCGATTGTCCACTGTTAACTTCCTCCATGTCTCGGTAAGATAAATCACAGTCTTTTTTTTTTTTTTACAGTCTTTATGTTTTATAATCATTAATTATATTTACGTTTCTAATTCTATTCTCTGCATTCAAAGTGGTGACTAAAACCCTCGGCATTTGTTATTTAACAGGTCACGCGGCTCTTGATGGTGTAGAGGACTTTGTCACCCACGCAGGCTCCTCCGGGTAAGCCTGGTTATCCACGGCTGTCTCTTCCTTTGCTGGTTTTAGTGGTTAGGGTTGTGTCTCGGAGGGCAACTCCTGTGTGTTGAGGTCATTATCGACCTGATGTTTGTAGGTGCAGTCATATGTATGAAGTTGTTTTGTTTGAATGAAATGGGGTTTGAAACCCTGTTAAGTTTATGGAGAGCCATTCACGGCCAAGACTTATGAGGCCAGGGTTTCGGTTGTTGTACTTTGTAATGGCTGAGCATGGGGTTTTTAACCTCGCCATATGATATTTATACTTAATATATACTGGGCCTGGTATGGTTGTGTTTATGTTTTGTTAAATTATTAGAATGTGTTTGGAATGTATGGATAGATGTATTCTTCAGTACGTGCAATGGATGATAACTCTGTTTATAAATGAAACCCTAAATTATCTCTCTGCGTTTTTATTCTATTGGAAAAGTTAAATAGAACATGGTGAAAGTTTATCGACTGTGCCTGTAATAGTTATAATCATAGGGTTGTTCTGGCGAAATGGGGTTCTGTTTTGTGTTCAACCTATATATGTGGAGTTTGTTAACTAGATAGCGGCCGGAAATGAATTGTAACAATGTTTATTTCGATTCTTGTATTGTTATTAAACAACACTGTGAGTAGAATAATAATCTACAGTTGCTAGTGTTTGTACTTGACTACTGTGTAAATGTTTGATATTATGTGGAAGCTGGTAACAATGAAATATTATCACAGTCGCCCCTTCAGTTAATCAACAGCTGTAAACATGTTCTGAGTAAGAACAATACCTTAAGATAAGTGTTGTTTATCTGTTAACTCGATAAAAGAATGACATGAAACTAAAGTTAACTGAAATATGCAATATATATATATATATATATATACAGGTAGCTTACTCTAACAGGAAAATAGCTCGAAGTAAAACTAAGATTTATCTAGATTTGTTCTTATGATTGTTAATAGCTATAAATCTGGAATATCTACTGTTTAACGTTTCTGTCTATTATTTAACAAATAACAGAAATTCTAGAATATGCATAAACTTGGTATTGTTAACTGTAACAGTAACAACTAGGTTCTGTATAAGATAAATACTCCATTTAAATACAAATAGGAATTTTCTACAAAATCTGCATTCTGAAATTTATACTAAAAGAAAGTACAGAGACTGATTTACTGAAGTTGAAAACAGTCAAAACATAGCTGTGCTAGAATATCTCATATGAAACTAAATTAAACCAACAACAGGAAGAGTGACAGAACCTGTAACTATGGTAGACAATAACAGCAATGGGAGGCTGTTCCTCCCTACCAATTCCTGGAGAGTGCCCAGACAGCACTTCTCAGGACCCCCGAGCTTGCTCTGGTCTAACTGGCTGGAATCTAAGTACGGTCAATAATTCCCTCAGCCAAAACAGCTATACTGGAACCAAGTTACTGCAACTTCCTGCTCAAAACACTTCCTTACTATTTTCCCACTTCCTCAATGGGACTCCTGAATAGCATTCACCTGAATGTATTCTCCCTCTAGAACAATTGCTGAACCCCCAGCTCAGTTCATTGAGTAGTATTTAAAAGATTGCCTAGGTCTTAGTTGGGCTAACTGTCATTAATGAGCCACCTGCTCAGATTCCACTTTCTTTGGGGAATCATGACCCCAAAATATAGGGAAGTTGCCACCTGCAACTCAGGAAGTGTTTGAGGATGCTGCCACTTGTCTTTTGTCCTTCCACCTAATTCCATCCACCAGTTAGACCAGTAACCTCTTTTAACAGCTCTCCCATGCTGTTGTCTCCATAATTTATTTATTAATAATAATTATTCAGAATTTACATTCCTTTTTTGGAGACTCTGCTGAGTCATCCATTCCTACTTAGCATTAAATTTAACATAATGTTCTCAGGAATATTAAAAATAATTACATTATTTTAATAAAATTGGGGTATGTGACATCCCTACACACAAAACTCACAAGCAACAGGCAAAACCAATGATTAGTTACACCATAAAATAAAATGGAATTAATACATAACCAATTTCCTCAAATGCAGAGTTCACACTAAAACATAAGCATAATACCCATACTTGAGTTCTCTCAACACTAGCAATGCATCCACTAGAAGGATAGGCATTTCCACTTCAGAAGAACACGAGCTTATCTCTACCTCTATATATCGACTTGCAGAGATAGCGTAGAGAGGAAGACCTTGGCTTCCCTCTCCTTCAGCCAAAACACTAATACCTGGAAAGAACTTCACCAAGGAGCACAAGCGAGTAAACCCCTCCCATACTAGAGCATTAAAGGAAACGATTAGCGTGGAGACCTACTATTCATTCCCCTTTGTCCATCACATGGACTGCCATAAAGACTCAACCTACCTCCACTTCAACATTTTACCCAAAGCTACCAAAACCAACGAATTCACTTCAAATGATGATCAAATCCTTCGCTAAGTGTAAACCTAACATAGACCAAACTTAAAAGTATTAATGGTTAGCTAGTTTAAACTCATAGGATTTTTTGTGGTTCGTGTGAATTATACAATTCACCCATGAACATTTTGTTTGGTAAGTATTTAGCTCTTTTTTATATAATTTTTCTTAGCACTTAGGACCTGCGTCATAAGCCACTAAGAGCATCAATCGAGTAATCCATTCCCTGCAAGAAGGGTACGTAAAAGACATTAGCTTGTTACAACTAAGTAAACTCAGGCTCATTAAATATCACGTATTCAACCATAGAGAAAGCATCCTACTGTAAAGTAGGCATACACAACTTTGATACATCATAGATAAATAAATACTAGTCATAAGCTTAAAATCATCCTCTAAACAGAAATAGACCCAGTATTGTTATTATACTAGACAAAAAAAAACAAAGATCAAACCACTCCTCGAAAAAAAAAGGACAAATATGTTATTCGTATTTCAAACCAGTAGATTTTACCATCTCACTTCTTAGTACTGAAGTTAATTTAAAGAATCATGTGTTGTTATGATAGTTAAAGATCAGCTATTTTTTTTTAAGTTGTACTTTTAGTGGCATTACAGTTAGACCATATGAATTTAGTTCCTTTATCTTCAAGTGAATTTATCGGGTAATAAATTCTGGAGAACTCCTTAATGAATCTACAGCAGTAACCTGTAATTCCCATAAAGGATTGAATCTCGGTTACATCCTTAGGAACTGGCCAATCAATGATTGCCTTGATTTTATTTGGGTCTATATAAATTCCTTCCTTAGATATTACATGAACTAGGTATTGAATTTTATCTTGAAAGAAATCACATTTGCTAAACTTCACATAAATTTTACGGTCTCTTAGGGTTTTTAAGACTATAGTTAAGTGTTTTTTATGCTCTTCTTCATTTTTATAATATATTAAGATGTCATCAATAAACACTATTACAAACTTATCTAAGTACTTACGGAGGACGATGTTATTGGTTGTACGTTCATAATGCCCAACCTTTTTCTAAATGTCGTTTTATGAACATCCTCATCCTTAATTATTACTCGATGGTATCCAGACGGTAAGTCAATTTTAGAGAATACCATTGCTCCCCATACTTGATCAAACATATCATCGATGCAGGGCAGAGGGTATATATTTTTAATTGTCATTTTATTTCATTATCTATAATCGATGCAAAGCCTTAGTGTGCCATATTTATTTTTAACAAAAAAACTGGTGCTCCCCATGGAGACACACTTGGTCTTATGTATTCCTTATCTATTAATTCTTGCAATTGTAATTTTAATTCCACCAACTCAGGTGTGTTCATTCGATAAGGGGATTTTTAGGTAGGTACTTCCCCTGGTACCAAATTAATGGTAAATTCAATATCCCTCCTAGGTGGTAGTCCAGGTCTCTTCTAGAAAAACATATTTAAATTCATTTAAAAAGGAAATTCCTCTAAACTAGGTTTTGGTTTATCATCATTAGTTTCGGTAATGTGTACTGCAAACAACCTAAATCCTTTCCTAGCACACTTTTTCAATTGCAAAGCAGGTATTTTCCTAGTAAGAACCTTTTTCGGAATCTCTCTAATACTTTTACTTTCACCATTTTCATCAATACAATTAAAAGTTTTCTCAAATCAATTTAGCACAACTCTATGTTTTTCTATCCAATCCATGCCAATCAATACATCATAAGATCCTAATAGAAAAATATTCAAAACTACTTTTGTAATCAAATTTTGCATATGAACTTCACAACTAGAAATAAAACTATTTAATTTTCTTTTTGTCCCTTTGGCTAACTGCACTAACCACGACTTTTCAAAATCATATTTTTTATTTTAAATAAATCTACTAGCTTAGGATATATGTAACTTAATGTAGACTTATAATCAATTAATATAGAAACAGGTTTGTCAAATATCTTACCATCTATCTCGATCATGGAAAGTTGATAATCTGCTTGATGATTGTCCAAGGTGACGCTAATCTGTGGTATGTTCCAAGCAACCTCTCCAACTGTGGTTGTTTCCTCGATAGTATAATATTCTGATTATCCTTCTTATGAGGACAATCCCAATAGAAATGACTCTCCCCACATCCCCAAGACTCCAAAGGTTCTCTTTTTATTTCTTCTTTCTTTTTTATCAAGAGATTATCTTTATACTCAGCAATTCTAATGGGTTGTTTATACTCAGTCCTTATTATTTTTTTGTCTATCTTTAAAAGTATTTCTCTGGAAACCCTTACGCTTATTGAAAGGTTTGAATTCTCTTCTCTTAAAATTACTTCCATCTCTTTTCTTGAAGTTATAAATATTTTCATTCTTACTCTTAGATTGATCATATGTTAATTTGGCCATCCTCATTGCTTCATATAACATTTTTGGTTCATCAAATTCTAGTTTGTCTTTATAAAAGCTAGGTAAGCAGCCTAGAAGTCTCTGAATTTTTGGTTTTTCTTCGTTTAGATAAGGTACATATCTTAACAAAGATAAAAGTATAGTACAGAAGTCATGCATAGGCATTGATCCCAATCTTAGTTCATAAAATTCCTTTTCTTTCCCCTCATAATAATATTCTAAGAGGTACTCCCTTTTAAATTCCTTTTTAAATCAGTTCTAGCTTACTTTTCTATCATTAATTATTTTTGCTCTTTTTAACTGTTTCCACCAAATATCATCCTTTCCAACTAGATTGAAGAAGGCCATTTTTCCCTTCATAGAGTTGGAATAATTGTACATTGTAAAGTACTTCTTCATCCCAGAGAGACAAGCCTTAGCTTCTTCTCCATTTTTTACTTCATCATCAAAGGTAGGAGGCTTTATTTTTTAAAATTCTCATGCTATCTCATCTTTATATTTTCTCTTCTTCCTTTGTCTTCTCTCAGATCTATCACTAGAATTTTTCGATTCACTTGATATAGGTATTTCGTCAGAAGAAGGGCAGTTAGTGGATGAGTTTTCTCATTTATGTTTATTTTTATTTTTATCATTAGTTATCTCATTCAGTTTAGACAGTAAGGCTTCATGTAAGTCTTCCTAGGTTCTCAGTACCCTTTCATGCTCATTCTTAAAGTTTATCAATTCAACTTGTAAGTCTCTTACTATTTGAAAAATCTCATTATTAACATTGTTATTCTCATCATTAAGGTCAACCCGAACAGGTGGGGTAGGGGATCATCTTTTGGCCATTTCTTCTTGCAGTTTAGTAACAAAAATTATTCTATTCACGAAATAAGAACAACATATGAATAACATTAGTTTTATCATAACATTAATGGACACCATAAGGCCAAGTGTCGTAACCTAAGCTCTGATACCATATGTAACAACCCTAGATATACAAGACTTTTAATTTATTTTTTTTAAATTACTTGAAGAACTAGGAATTCTTGTTTTAACTTCTTTTGTAAATAAATGTGATACATTACTTTTCCATATAATTATAGTCTATATTATAAAGAATATAAATAAGGCTTACATATCCCTAATATATATGTGTGCAAAACATATGGTGCATCAATTATCTTTTTAATACACCCTTAATCAAGGTAATAACTTTATAGGACAAGTTAAAACAATGGCAATTCAAGATTATTAATCTACTTGTAATTTTAATTTTTTTTTTTTTTAAATTACTTGAAGAACTAGGAATTCTTGCTTTAACTTCTTTTGTAGTCTATATTATAAAGAATATAAATAAGGCTTACATATCTCTAATATATGTGTGCAAAACATATGGTGCATCAATTATCTTTTTAATACACCCTTAATCAAGGTAATAACCTTATAGGACAAGTTAAAACAATGACAATTCAAGATTATTAATCTACTTGTAATTCTTAATCCATAAACACCATTAAAATGTATGATTATTAAATTCTATCCTTAAAGCATACAATCATGCATTATAAATCACATGGCTTAATAATATTGTATATAGATATATACTTCATAATTTCTAGATATGAATTAACGTACTAGCAAATGTTTTTAAATTATAATTGATACATTTATATATAAATTTAACAAGCGTTTAATATATATATATATATATATAATTAATTTTGATCTTTATATACTTCATAATTTCTAGATATGAATTAAAACACTAGCACATGTTTTTAAATTATAATTGATACATTTATATATAACTTTAACAAGCATTCGATATATATATATATATACCTAAAACATACACCCATAATTTTGTTTTTTATATACTTCATAATTCTCAATATGTATACCTACATTAATTATCTCATGCAAATACACTTTTATGGTGTACGCTAATCATCTTTTGAGTTAGTCCATATATATATAGCTTCTAAGTGGATGAAAATGAATACCTTCATTAACATAACATAACCTATTAGCTTGTCATGGTATACGTGTAATATTACACCAGACTCCTTTTCTTCGTGTTTTTATTTAAATAATCATCGTACCTAATAAAAGAAGGATCTACGTTCAAGAACTCAAGTCATTTGATTGTGTTTAATCAATTACTGGATGAAAACGAGACTGGTTCTTACCTTGAAAGGAGTTACTAAATTGACACCGGATTCAACTAGATGACACGGGACGAAAAAGGTGGACAACAAATAAAATAAAACTAGAGGATCGAGCTGCTAAGTACAAACACAGGGCCATCAAGGGAAATCGGCCAACACTTAAATATATGGCAATGCGACTCATGCAAACATCCTCAGGAACATAGCTTCCAAGTATGGGAACATTTATTTATTATTATTTTTGTATATATTATCCCGCCAGACTATAACAGAATCAACGCACTCACCATTTTAATCAACATCCGTCTAAATAAAGAGTGGGAATTAACTAGAGATATCTCACGTATCCGACTATTGTGTTGAACAGTTTTAAGCAGGGAAGGAACGACCAAGATGGAAGGACTTGTATCGATCATCCATGCATTCATTTTAAACATAGATCTTGACCGCCCCCTTCTTGGTCTGTCAGTGATCATACAATCTGAACTCAAATGTAAAAGATGCCAAGAAAATTTAACTATGATCGATTTCACACTCAAGTAACATGCTTTAGAACAACAAAACATAACCAACAGGGTAAAGGATTTGACTCTTGGAGGATAGATATGGGATGATAAAATTGCCCTGCCTTATCATTCAATTCGTAACCTGTCGAGATAATATTTCATCACCAATCAGATCTTATTCAATAAGCAACGATGACCCACATAAATTATGTTAACATATATTTTGCAAGAATTTTAATATTCAGATAAGGTTAAAATCGCTGAGATAACCATCAATAGGCCGAGATCCTATATGCACGCACTTGCATTAAGAGTCGAACTACATAAATTTGGCTATGGTATTTCTTATGCAAATATCTCAATACCCAGGTATTGAGATAGGGTTTTAATCAACAGAAAAATAAAAAACATAACCATCTCTTGTAAATTTCTTCTATCAGCAATTAAAACCCATTAAAAAATATACACACATAAATTTACTTACTTGAAATAAAGGAAAACCGGTTGCTTGGAGAATCCGGTCCTCCCAAACATAGGAGAGAGCAACTTTTTTATTTGCCGAGCTCCACCCCCGAGTTGGATCACCACCAAGCACTAGAACGCTAAGCAATCGCTTCCACACGACACTCTCTCTCAGATTCTGTAACAAGCAAATATGGACTTATTAAAAGAGAGAGCACTCAACATAGTTCCCCCTTGCACAACATGGCATCCCATGCTATTTTAGTGTACTATTATATATAGTTTTTCTCAGGTTTTAATCAAATATCCAATGAATCCATAAATCCGTATGATTTAGGATCTCGTATGGTTGTTGAGTTTTAGATTGCATTTGATTGGTAAAGATCTCTGTTGCTCGCTTACACATGTTCTCTGTGCCATGGTGGTGTCCCCTAATTTAGCTGACTCTCCAAGTGCCCTTTTCTTTTATTTAATAATACAAAAAATAGTTTGCTGTGTAAAGTGTCACTTTCTGTTTTTGAGTTTTAAATAACTCTTATATAAAAATAATTATCACAATTAATAATTCAAAAATAAATAATAATATTTTTAGGGTATCACATGGACGATGTTTGCAGAGCATAATAATGATAAACAATTGTATGGTGCATTATCATAGGAGATATGTCACTTGCCAAATCAATAGGATACCTACATTTATCCTTAGTTATCATATAAATTAACAAATCAAGAATTTCCATGTGCTACGTTTGGCTCAGGCCACGAGGCTCGCAATTCAATTTTTGAAGCTCATTTTCTATCAACCATAACTTTTGCATAAGATATTTGTTTTGAGTGTGCATTTTTCTAGATTGTGTATAGAGAATTGTTATTTTTTATGTTGGTTATTTACAATTTTTTTCCAAAAACCCAGAGCTGAACCTCAATTTTAGAACTTAAAATGGTCATAACTTGTTGATTTTGACACTAGTTTGAATTATTTTTTAAAAAAATGCTTAAAATATCATACTTTATGCAATAGTGATGTCAATTTCTATTTATTTGGACATATGATTATTGAGAATGGTAATGGCCACATATGTCCTTCAAGTTTGATTATGACAATAGTCTATTTGGGATAATTTTTGGATGATAGAAATTTGAACTTGGTAATCATGGTGAGATCATGTGCAAGTTCTAGTTTGAAGCACTATAGTTGATAATCACCACTTTCAACCTATTGGACCACATTCAACCTCATATTATGTTATCTTTTATATTTTGATGGGTCATGTTTTTGGCATATTATGGAATTTCCATGACGATTCATTCCTTTTGTATTGGAGTATATTTCCTATAGTTAATTTTTTTTTCTTCACCCACTACAAGGAAAAGGCCCTGTAGCAGAGTCATAGCAGATGTTTTTAGTGTTACAAGATTGGAAAAAATTGTCAAAAAAACCTACACTATGACCTCCGCCATTGGTAGTGGTTGTTTTATGGAGGTGATAACGAATACAATTTATAACTAAAAAATACTCGGTGGCCAGAGGTTTTAGTGGAGGATAGATTATTGGTGCACAGAACAAAAAATAAGCGCACCAAGGCGTTTTCAGCTATGACGCACTGGTGTTGTATACTTAGAACATACACACCGGTGCACTCAACTAGAACAAGCACCAGAAAGAATCAAATTGCAACGTCGCACCGGTGCTTGAGTATATTAAATACACACTAGGGTGTATGTACAAAATAAAAGCACTAGTGCAATATTTTATATCATATGCACTGCACATTTTTTCATTACATTTAGATTTAACGATGCAATACATTTCTAGGGCCGCACCAGTGAATACAAAATATCAACCTGGCCCAGTGCATTTAAATGCATGGAATGCAATGCTATGCTCAAAAACTAAAAATCGGTTGGCATAAGCTGTCATTGTTCTTGGTGCACATAATCAATCTACTTGCACCAGTGCGATTCATATAATAAAACACATTGATGCATAATGTTATAAATGCACCGATGCTCAATTATGTAAATTCACCGGTGCTCAATTATGTGAACGCACTGGTTCTTAATGTTATACATGCACTTGGGGTGGCAGGTGCAGGTGGGATACTTTTTGATCCCGGAGGAAATAAAATTGCAGCCTTCTCGTGGGGACTAGGTAGCAAAACAAATAACGAGGTAGAATGGTTAGCTCTCATTCTCTCTTTAGATATGGCCTCCAATTACAGCATAGATAATCTCAGAGTCTATGGAGACTCCAGGCATGTCATTCAAATCATGCGAAGAGGGTATGCCTCGCCAGGCTCAAAAGCCGACAGATACATGCAAAGAATTAAAACCAACACTATCCTCTCAAAGGCATCCTTTTTCCACATTCGTCAAGAGAACAATAGGATTGTTGATATAGCGGCTAACCAAGGAATTTTGCTCGAAATCGGACGCGTCAAGGATCTCAATGGAGTTTTTGGGTATCATTTCATCCCTTAAGTTTTAATGCCTAGGATCAACAATTTCATGGTTGGTTTTATGGTTAGGTCCATGGTCATGAGGGACCACCCTTTCCTTTGCACAAACTTTGGTTATGTTTCTCCCCCCCCCTCCGAATCTTCAGTCACACGTCTCCCCAATCGCCCCTCCATCTGTCACTTCGCTCCCTCCCGCGTTGTCAGCTCCCACGGGCCTCTATTAACTCCCCCACCCGCTCTCTATATTCCTTCATCTGCGATGGCTCGCCCTCCCCACTTACCTGATGTTCTGAGTCGCCTCTCCCTCGGCGAGCATGACACCCCTCCCCCCCGTCATTTGCTGTTACCCGGCGTGTAACTTGGATATCATGCAGTCTGTGATGGCGGCCATAGCCGCTCTGAGAAGAACGTTGGTGGACATAAAATTTGCAGTTCGTAATACCTATGATGCGGTTTGCTCCAGTGTTAACCAAAATGCAGAGATGGCGGCGGATATTACACATGTATGCTCACAACTCTCCTGTCAGGATTCCAGGATAGACGACCTGGAGAAGAATTTATTCGAATTAATGGGGAAAGTTGACAAGTTGCAGGAAGATATGGTCGTTTTTACAGGAGCAACTCATGGGAGTTGGGTGCACGAAACCCCTACGGTAAACCAGGAAATTAATCAGGTTATGGTGGACATTTCTTCTGCTCAGCCAAAGAAGTATGGCTAGACTACAGCATAGCCCAGGTTTCAAAAATTTTGTTCATTTTGGTCAATGCATTTTTGTATAATCCTTAGTAGACAGTTTGTCAAGGTTTATTCCAGCTCTATGTTGGATAGTTACAGGAAAACAAAGCTCAGAGCTTGCAATGTAATGCAGATAGAATCTATAGTGTTAGTATGCCTAGTCATTTCTGCACTGATAAAAATCTTTTTGAAAGCATGTAATGAATAGCTGTGCACAGCTTTTATAAATACAACATTTTACTTTGTTACTGTTAAAAAAAAAATGTTATACATGCACTGGTGCATAATTTTTGTCTATATGCACCGGTGCACAATGTTAGTATAGGAGCCCTGGTGGAACATCTATTAGTAAAATCACTGAATATGATTATTTTAAGAATGACTACTGATATTTATTCTTCAAACTCTCTTGAACAGGAAATTATGTTGTTTTTCTGTAGGAGATGGGTCATCATGTCTATGGTTGTATTCATGCATGAACTCTTAAGATTCCATCCCTTTTGAAAGTAGCTTCATTTTTTCTTCTCTTTCTTCTTTCCCTTGCCTTTGACTGGATTCAAACCCCCATCAGAATATTTGGGCTACTCCTTGTCTTTCTTCTTCTCTTGTGGTTTCAAACCCTTGGGATTTTGCTTTCCTTTAGCTTGTCTCGAATCTAAAGCAGTAAGCACTTGGTATTTTTGCTTAATGGAACCCATCAAGACCAACTTGTCTTTCTCTTGAGTTAGCATCTCCATGAAATCAGCCAAAGATGGCATCTTCCAATTTCTATCTGTAAGTTTTGTGGAGTGAAATGTAGAGACAAAGACTGAGTACTCGGGACCCAAATTCAAAATGATGGACAGAACCAACTGCTCTTCCTTCTTGTCAATACCACACTGTTTGATTTGCAAGACGAATCTCTTGAACTTGGTGAAGAATTCCTGTATGGAATCAAAGTTGCTTGGGCTCAATGAGATCAACTCATTCTCAATTTGGTGACCCCTCATCTCATCAGTCTTCCCAAACAAAGACTCAAGATTGAGCCATACTTCATTTGGTGTAGTTATACTATCAACATGAAACATGAGATATCTTGAGATACTGAGACAAATCGTGCCGAATGCTTCATCCATTATGTCGAAGTACTTTGAGTTTTCCACTACAAAGTTGGGATCAACCTCAGTTCCCATGGTGATTCTGTAGAGACCCATGGATCTCAACTGGATGACCATTTTGGCCTTCCACTCAAAGAAGTTGAATGGAGTGATAAAATAAGCTTGAGTTTGCTCCATCTTCTATTGATAGCGCACTTGGTGACAATGGTGCACTTGTATACCTGCAATAAAACTCTCAACACTCAAGAGGGGATATACACTAACATATTCGAACCCTGTTTCTGGATAGACTCCAATGGATTCAATGCAATGGTTTTAGGGACTTCTGTTGTTTCTCCACTACTTCTGGCACACCACTAAAACAGTCTTTTGGTTCGAATAATAGCTCCAAGAGATCTGATACCATGTAAAATATATATCACGGTAGGATCTAGATACTACGGATTACCTGACAGTTGAAATAAATAGCTTACTATGCAATATTTTATTTCAAAAATAATTTTGGAATATAAATGATCAAAAAACCACTCACAAATGATAAAAAACTAGTAAATAAATGATCAAAAACTGGAAATACAAATGATCAAATATCAAAGTTTATTAACTGTCCAACCCAACAACGATTTTTGATCCTCCTTATATAAAAATATGAAGAATTTGTTTTCCTTAGGAGGTTGTAAAAGTGGCTATCATAGATTCGACCTCAATCCCCCCTAGGTTGAGAAAATGGCTCCCAAATTATCCCAAACAATTACAAATTTGTCATGTGAACGTTGGGTGAGAATGGTAAGTCATAAATGAGGTTACACATGTGGTGGATAAGGTTGGGTGGAATTTAGGTAGGCTAGGATAGGCCAAAATAACCAAGAAGGCGGAAAAAATACTAGATACAATGCATGGGCGCCCTCAGTCAAAGTCAGATCCATAAAATAGGGAAACAAGGCACATTAGGCCAAATAGTGGTAATAAATGCTAGTGGTGGTCATAATGAGGGCGCCAACAGCTATATTTGACTTATTCTGGATCATACTTTGGTGGCTAAGTCATCATATGCCCCAACTAATTCCTAACAACTTCCTAACAACCTAGGATTGTCATTATTAACCAGTTTAGCACCAAATAACCACCAGATTAATATATGATTAAGGTACTGTGGTATAATAATGTTCAAACATCTACCCTTATTCTATTTTTGAGCATGAGAATCCTTTATATGTATTGGGAACGATGTTCCATTTTGTATAAACATGTTTTTTTGGACCTATTTCCAATACAAATACATGACTTCATTCGGTGTATATGATAGAGTGTTTATGGATTTTTACATTATTGATGTGGATGGTGAATGTGATTGGTTCATGCTTAATGGTGAATGTTGAATGTAACATTATATGTATTATGACTGTTACATGAAACATATTTTAGATCACATACATATTTCATCAAAAATGGGAGTGTGTTATGATGAATATAATATTATCCAAAAAAATCAATCAAATAACTTGATCAACTTATATGGCATGCATGAATTTAATATTCCTCTTGCAATCCACATGATAACATCTTATTAAAAAGAGTTAGAATTGAAAATTATGATAATTTAGGTTTTAGAGAGAGATTGGAATTTAGGGATATATATATATATATATATATATATATATATATATATATATATAGAGAGAGAGAGAGAGAGAGAGAGAGTAGGTTAGGGATCTAGAGGGAGATATATATATATATTGGGGTTAATAGGGGTTTAGAGAGAGAGAGAGAGATATCATGGGGGTGTGTGGATGGTTAGTTGTAAGGGAGACAAAGATATAGAGTGGGGGGGTTAAGTTTTTAGAGATATAGATCGGGTTAGGTTAAGGGGGTAGTGGTTAGTGGTAGGAATAGGTGAGAGAATTGGAAATAGAGAGTGAGTGGGTGGTTAAGGGTAGGGGGGATGGATATATATATAGAGAGAGAGAGAGAAGGAAGGGGAGGTGGTTAGTGGTAAGGGAGAGAGAGAGAGAGAGAGAGAGAGAGAGAGGGTAGGTGTAGTAGGGTGAGGAGAGAGAGAGAGAGAGAGAGAGAGAGAGAGGGTGGTTAGTGGTAGGAGTAGGTGAGAGACAGTGAGAGAGAAAGTGAGTGGGTGGTTAAGGGTAGGTTTGGAGTAGGGGGAATAGGGATACAAAGAGGGAGAGGAGGATGGAGAGATGGTTAGTGGTAGGGGATAGAGAGAGATAGAGTGGGGTGTAGGGGTAGGAGGTTGAGGAGTAGGGGTTTTGGGAGAGAGAGAGAGAGAGAGAGAGAGAGAGAGAGAGAGAGAGAGATAAGGGGAAGATGAGAGAGGGAGGGTTAGAGAAATAGAGAAAGGAAGGGTGTTAGGGTAACATAAACGGTATATAAATAGATTAGGGGGTTAGGATTTATGGTATAGGGAGAGATGGGGGAGTTAGGATTTATGGTATACAGAGAGATGGGGGGTTGAGAGAGAGGGGTGTGGGGTTAAAAAGAGGGAGGGGGGGATTATACAGAGAAACGTATAGATAGCAAGAGGGGGGGGGACAAATGAAAAACAACAATAAAACATTAGTGTGATATTAATGTGCATGGGCTTCTAATGTGCACACACTAATTACATGAGCGTGCTCTTGAATTTGAATTTTTTTGGTGCGCTTGCCTTTTTTCATTTCCATGTGTAGTGAATTTGCAGGTTTGGTTGTAGGTTCAGGTTGCAAAACCTTGTGGCTGAGATTGCATTATAGCAAAACACACCATGTTTTGTAACTTCATGGTTTTCGACCTTGATTCTGTATATGCTCCACTTATCCAATACTAATCAAATTGCACACACTTATAGAAATCTCTGTGAAAATTCAAGATATCTATTTTTTGAACAAATTTGTTACTGTTTTCTAATTTTTATTTGCACTCATGTGATATTTAAGTATAACATAGGTTGTGTATTTTGGCTATAACTTTTGACTCGATCGCCTATTTCGGAAACATAAAAGAACTCACATAAGTATGCTAGAAGACCTACATACTAAAAAAAAAATATATTGATTATGTTAAGACCATGATAGCGGGGCCTAATGCTCAACCTTTTCATTTTAGAGATTTGATGACTTCTTTGATTTAAAAAAAATATAAAATGAACTTTGAAGATTTTTGACAAATAACGCTCCACTAGAACCACCTGTTATCAACAACTCTACATAATTGTTTTCACAAATTTGGACAATTTACCTACCAAACCCGGGGTCTAACGCAAACATATGCATTATGTTTTAGAAAAGAAAATAACTCACCAATCTTAGAAAAATGCCATTTTTGGGGATTTATACCTATTTTCCATAGATAAAAGTTATATATTCTGGAAGGTGATCCGATTTTGTACATTTCATATTTTTACACCATGTTCTAAAACCCTTTGTAGGTACCTCTAAAAGTTCATTTTAATCATTGGATTTATGTTTTTCAGGCAATCCATTGCAGCTAACGTGTCATAAGTGGGTAACATTACCTTGCACCAATCCCAAAAGGCTGATTAGACTAACTTGATCTTAACTAACTCCTTAGTGTCTAAATATCTTAACAATACATATGTGTTCTCTTGCAATTGTAATTGAGATAGTTTGTTTGTAAAATAAAAAGGCCTTGCTTCCATGGATGTTTCCCCAACTTCTAGTTTTAAATAAATATCTTGTCTTATTTTCCTTGTTTGTTAGATCTGCTTTAATGGTTTGATGTTTTTCATAGGAGTATAAATATGATATACATTGGTTATATGTTTCCACATATTTTTGTGGTCTTTTAGATTGTTTATAGTTTTGATATCATGTCTTATGGGTCTTTTCTACTTATGGTGTTTACCTATATGATTAATTGCATACTATTATTATAGAGTAGAATCCTTCTATTTAAATTCATTCCACATTAATAGGATAATTCTACTAGAAAAATATATATGCGAAAGAAAATTTCTCTTTCTTATGTGTTGAGAAGAATGTAAGAGAGAAGAATGTAAGAGGGAATTTGATATCCGAGTTTACATTCTTTGAAAACTTTAATAGAACTTTGAGTGAAATTGTAATCTTTTTTTCTGAACAGTCGCGTAAATGAATCCATGTGTCTTCAAATTAGAAACTTTCTTGAGCTTGCTTTATTGAATGAATTGGCTATTGGAAGAATCCTTGTTCAAGGATTGTTGCACCATTGTTTGAATATGTTTGGTATTTCAGAATGACATGCTTATAAGAAATCTTGCATTCTTTTACCACTTACATTATTTCAATTTGTAATTTGGCTTAATCACTCCAATAAAAGACACCAAGTTAAATATCAAGAATTGCATACAAAGTTAAATCTTATGTTTTGGATTTGAAAAACTTAAATAGTAAATATCGTGGACGTTTTTGTACAGTCAATAGGACATCATAACGAATATAATATTTCTCAATTTACAAGTTTAAATGGCATGGAGGACACAGCGAAATTGTATCTAGGGGCTCAAATTTTCAACATTATTTTAAACATTGCTTTTAAGGATGTATTTCATTTTTCTTCAAACTTTCACATTCACTCTTCAAGAATTTATGGAATATTTTAGATAACCCAAAATAGTATTGTATGAGTGTTATATCCCGTTATGAATCTCTTTGTGTAACAAACTTGATTTGCAGGCTCATCTCATTACTTATGATGAGGAAATAATGTGCAATTGGAAACCTTATAACTCAATACCATTTTCAACTCTCCGATTCTATGCTTCACATTTAAGGATTATTTGCAAAAGGTAGGTTTTGAGAGTTTGGGTGATTGACGCAAATCTGATAAGCATGAGCGCATTGTAGCATTATTCTTTTACATATTCATGCTTGAGACTATTTTTACACACTCTAGTCATGATAAAAAGGGAGACATTTCATTAAATAGTTTGAATGCTTAATAAAGCACTGAAGACAAATAGCACATGTGTTTTCATGTGTTTTCATGACGTTTGAATGTATGGTTGGATAGACTAAATCCTTTGAATGTATGGTTGGATAGACTAAAGTTTCCTTTAGCAAGACAAAGTATACATTGATGTTGATGTTGAAGTCACATGGTGAAAATGTAAAGTAAGGAGAGATAATTAGTTCTAGGTGCATGATGAGGTTGGGTTTAAAGTCATTGTGAAAATGTAAAGTAAGAAGAGATAATTAGTTTTAGGTGCATGATTGTTTTGACTACATTAACATAACATTTCTCTTAGTAAACTTCATTACATTTATGATTTGCATAATCATGCTAATTTAAGAGAAAAGTTCAATATCATTGAATCAAAATGACCTATTCAAGAACATAGTGTCATTATTGCAAACCATATACAAACCAATTTTTTCTTCTCTACCATTTATATAATGGAGCACAACCACCACAAACTAGCACTTGTGGTGAGATAAACCAAGGAGAAATCATATTTAATTTAATTTCAGGATATTCCTTTTGTGTGTACAGAAACCGTAATGTAGGAGTTATCTCCATGTGGAGACACGATAAAATCCTTGGTTGGGAATGTTGATGTAATGAAATGCACATTGAGGGTATAGAATAAGAACATCATTGCAAGGTTCAATGCTATTACTTTGCAAAAAGGTACAAGGTCCCTCCTCACATGGTATCAATGAAATCAAAGTGGTTATATGAATATAACTAGTCACATAATGTACATGACATTATGAAAGGTTGGCGGGTAACATTTAAATCAGTTCAAACCACCTTGAGTAAGGTGTATCTATTTGAAAATTTTCAAGTACAATTTAGGGACCTAGCAATGCTCATGAATTTCATATATGGGAGACACGATATCAAGTACATTTGGTTAAGTTGGATTCTAATCATAAACAAAGTCTTCAAGAATGGAATAGTATTCAACTGGGCCAATCTCATCTCCAAAAACCTCATGTCATGCACTCAATAGGCTAAATACTCATGCATGGTGTCACACCCTAATTTTATATAGTGTCTCACCTCATGGACTATGTATGTTTGTGCTCTAATTTATCTAGGTTGAAACCTACATGGAATCATATATTCACACATGTGCATGTTTACTTCAAACCTCTATGGTTCACTAGATACATGAAAGAATATAATAACATACGTTATTTCATATTGGCCTATTGTTTGAAATCCTAAATGGCAGGAAGTGCCCATGCTTCACCCCAAATTCCATTGAAGTATTAAAAGATATTAGTGATTGGTATTTGATAGAGGAGAGAAATTAAATAACATTGGGATTAGCATCACCTAACATAGATTTATTAACCATGCTCCAACATGTTTTCTTATCCGAGAGATAGATTTCTAGATAGTATTTCATGGTGTAACAACAAACCTTAAAAAATGAAATAAATAGTTATGGCCAAAGTTGCCAATATATATTGAAGGACATGAAATTGTTGACTATGTACATGGAGAGAAGTTGGACATAGAATCTAAGGATTAATTTTTTATATCATAGTTGATTAATGTCCATGATCATCTTCAAATGGTTGAGAATTTCTTAGTTCTACAATCTTGTGGTGGAGACTGTATCATGAGAAACATCAGCAAGACGAGTTTTACATGAGAGAATTAGATTATGTAGAGGTTGGAGTAAGCATGTTGAAGTGCTTCACCACCACCACCAATAATTCAGGGGCCATCATCCGAGCCTCCCATGACATTTGAAATATTTGTCGCAACTTATAACCGGCTAGATCATAGCCCCCTGATTGTAGAATAAATCCCAATGGTTATTATTCCAATAGAAGTGTTGGAAATGGAAACAAAGGGGAAGTTGAGCCAACAAAAACCCAAATCTTTAAGGAGTTTTCTTACTCAACTCCCAAGAGTAGTGTAGAAAATGAATTCAGTGCAACAAAGGATAGTGCACGGGGGCTTCACTCAATAAACAACTATCATAGCACGTTCGATCATGGCATATGAAGCAATACCCCTATTTCACTAAATATTGGAAAATACCTTCCACAATTGTTTTGTTTAACCCTCTCCCAATATGCCTTCCCAATTTAAAAAGACCCCTATTTTCACTATATATTGTATGTATCAAATTTTTCAGTAACATTTTTTATACCCCTTTATGTTTCTACCTAGTATACTGATATGATACCCCTCTTATGACCCCACATGCATTATACAATGCACCTTGCTTCTTTCGATGTATATCGTGGATGCACATTACTTCACCCACAATGCAATTACACAACCACATATCATTATGATTTGCAACATCTAATAGTCTAATGAAGAGATACGATATCACTTCTTGTATGTCACTAGAGCTAATGCACATAGTACAACATTTAGATTACATGTTGCAGTTCCCCAATCACTGACTAAGCCTGTTGTAGGCTAGGTATCCAAGCCCCCAGGGCCTGTAACAAGCTCTAGGAGGCTGACTAAACCTCCCAAGGCCTGTAATAGGCATGAGTGGTTGGGTATTCAATCCCCCAAGGCCTATCGAGGGCCTATAACAGGCCCTGGAGGCTTAGAGCCTCCCAAGCTGGCTATTGGTAACAACTGGTTGAGTGTTATTGGTAATAATTGCCTATCAATGACCACTTTGTCTCAACTATGATCAACTGGAAACCCACTTCACCATGAAACCCCTGGCCTCAAGCATGCCTCAATATGCGATTTCCCTACGTATTGGTAAGCCCAAGCCTTGCCTCAACCCGATTTCTCATCTAGCCATGATCCCACCCTCTCCATTTGGCGGATATTTGTCATCCTGCCCATATAAAAAAGACCCCAAAGCATTTTTGTATTGTTACATTAAATAAAAAAACCCTTTACCCCTTAATATATAAGAAATATAATTTTTAAGCTTTCTTGAATATTTAATACCGCAATATGAATGAACGTGATATTATATTGCCTTCTAGTGAAGCCCCCGTGGGATAGTGCAAGTGGTTTGGATCAGGGTACGATGGTAGCATAAACAAACAGGGTAAGGAAATTTCTTAATGGTTGTGGAAGAGTTGGTGAATCGTAATATGGGTACATAAGAAAACTTATGGGTGGACACTATCAGGTATGGTTTTAAGTAGAAATATTTCAAAAGGATTTATGTTAAAAGGAGTTAGAGTACGAGTAGGAAATTGTAGTCTATGTAACAAAATATTTTACTACCAATGTGGATGATGCATATATACTTTCCATAGGGCCATTAAGACTTTCTTTTGTATAGCTCCCTCAATAAAAATTTAATAATATGCAAACATTCTCCTAGCCATGAATAGCTAAAATTACGAGGTTAAGGAATAAATAAGAAAGAAAGAAAGGCAGTGTTTATCACAAAAGTCATTATACTTCATGATAGTCTTGTTTCCTTGGTATTTAGTGACAATATTCAATCATCAATTCAACAAAAATGTAGTAGATTTCAAACAATGAAAAACCCAACTAACGTAATGTGTTTAAAAGATAGTTATATATTCTATGATCCAAGCCATATTCACATGCTATGTTCTACTGAAGTAGTCAAATTGCACTTTGAAAACTATAGCACATAAATTGTTCAAGATAAAACACTCTACTTCTTGGATGAAATGTCAAGTGCATTGAAGAATATTCAAGTCACAAGAGGCCTACTAGTGGATCCTCAACTTTTCGATAACAAAGAACTACTTGTCAGCCTTGAACCATTCAAAGGAAGGGTCATACAAAGCATGTCATAAAAACAACTTATTGCCAATGAGATCCTTGAAGTCAATGAAGTGATCCTTGAAATTTCATAGTGCTCCTAGGATGAAAATTTAGAGGCTAATGCATGCTTATGCGAGCTAGTTAACAATAACACTAATGTAGAACTTAGGTTGGTTGGCCTCAACCCAATGGTAGAGAATATTGTAAGTGTACATGGTGGGATGTTGAGTGACATGTTTACTCAACTTAAATTATATACATCTACTATGACCAATTTCATTATCAGTTGAATATAATTATGGTCTTAAAAACTTTAGAAAATCATGAAGAAAAACGAGAGAGGAGAGAGACAATCTCAACAGTTACTTGGGAAACCAAGAGTCACTTGGAAAGGGAAGAGTCATTTGGGAAGTCAATAATCATCCTTATTTTTTATGGATGGAGCATATACCTTCATTAATTTGTAGGAGGGTCCCTCACTTAGTAGTAGAATTTATCTTCACATGTTGAATAGATATCAGCATTATTATCTTACGATTTATACTCTTGTGGAGTTGTCTATGGTTGTGGACTATTCTTTCAATTCACTACATTCTGGGTTTCTTGTGGGGATGAATGTTGTGGCATATGGACACTTCCTTGATCACTTTTTTCACTCCTAATTATCATACACTTTTATAATTTGTTGGATGCAACTTTTGGAATTTGTAGACTATCTTGAATCTTGAATAAATGATTGGGTTTTAGGCAAATGGTAGACATGGACTATTCTCCATGATTTTTGCATATTTTTCCTTGATTTATGTCTAACACTTTAATATGAAATAGTTCTTTTTCAATAATAGAAGTTATGTTATTGTGTATGGTAAGAATCCATGCTTGGCCATGATACTCTTGAGATCTAGGCTTCATTGTGGGCTACTTTTTCCTCTCCTATCTCTCTCGGTGCTTGTAGGGATAAAACAATTGACTTGTGAAGGTTGTGACTTATGGATTTTCTCAAGATCATTATGTCTATGTTCTATTATCTTATACATTTCTAACAAGTTGGAATTCTATTAGTGATTATAGGCCATTCTTTATCCTTGAAACATGCCCTTGAAGGGTTTGTGTTGATGGTGGGTGTTTGATTATTCTCCCTACTTATATGTAGGTTTCCCTTTATTTTGTGTCAAATAATTTATTTATTGCACTATAGTTGGATTGGTTTAAATTCCGTATCATTTACATTTCACATAACATAGCAGATGCATTTCAATTATTTCACTACGAAAATTCAAAATGGTGGACTAGGCCATAACTTTTAAGGCAATAAAGAATTGATGGTAGTTAAATCGTATATAGAGGGTTCACCATTTAGCCGAATGGAGGCTTAATTGGGACATTTCATTAAATATGGATTTATTCCAATCCAAGATACTTTTAAGAGAGGCCAAAGACAACATTTCTAAAGCCCGAAATCATAGTTTCTAAATTGCAAAATCAAGGTTTCTAAATCCTCAAAAGTGCCAAAGTCGGGAAGGTATGGAATCTGATATTGGTACCTTTGGAACTCATTTTTGCACTTTTTGAACTTGATTATCAACTTTTAAAACTAGTTTTTGCACTTTAGAAATGTTATTTTTGGATTTTTTGAAATGATTTTTGCACTTTTTTAAATGAGTTTTTCAATTTTTTTTAGGATTTTGCACTTATTGGATCAGAATTTGAACTTGCTAAATTGAATATTGAAACTTTTAGTTTTTTATTTCTCACTTTATAAACTTCATTTTCATGCTTCATTTTAAATCAGATGTCAAATAGAATGAAACACAAAAAAATATGAAGACATTCCCATCGAGAAAACATTTTCAAACATATAAATATATTATCAATAAATAAAACTATATTCTTTAACAAACTAATTCCATACATTTTACAATAGGCATCACATCACTAACACCATTGAGCTGTAGCAAGAAACACCAATGATTGTTGTAACAAAAATAGGTCATTTTTATCATCACAAGCATAGACTTTAACAATAATAGTATTTCCATCATTGTTGCAGATACGTTTTTCCTTCAAATCATCTACAATAACTGTGTTTGTAGCATCATAAGAACCCATTATTTTTTTCAAAAATTTATCTAGGGATTTCAAATATACATGCGGATTTCCAAAGACAGCATAACCCTTCTTGGTATAGTGTCACAGTCCTCTTGTGTTAGTATGAATTTAAATATCTGGCGTTCAAATCTTATTTTTTCAAATATAAATGGTGAAAACTTATCCACATTCTTTTGTTCTACTGATGTCCACAAACCAACTTCAAAAAAAAGAAGGCACTTTTCAAAAAATTCATTAAAATTGGGTTGTATAAAGTATAACTTTGTTCTTGTAATGATATTTGGTTTACTGGGCAATGTCTTGTTCTACAATGAACTTTTATGAAGTGCATGTAACAAGATTCCATTGATATCACATATTATCAACTATTTATTTAATATTCTTATATCTGCAAGCAATGAAATTCAAAAAAGAAATCTCATTAATATTTACATTTTTTTATATTAATATTAATATTTCTATATAGAAAAATTAATAAGTATAATTGTTGCAAATATGACAACCAATTTTAGAATAACACATGACCACTTGCATAGTTCTCTTCTTATTATTTTATGTCTAATAATGAATTAAGAAAATATAAAATATTGTTTGCATGTGTCTTTTAAAGCAAACATTAAAGGTCGAACTATATCGCAATATAGAAGAATCCATTAGAAGAGGATAAAGTGACAAATGATATAGAAGTATTGAATATCCCAATTTATGACATATGAGATGATTCCTAGAAAGATAAATTGTTAGCCACCTGAATGAGAACTCACTTGCTTTTACAAGGAACACGATATTGTAGAATTAGTTCTTGTTGTTACAGGTTTATAATTGATGAAGACAAAGCATTTTAGATTGACCAAGTAGTGTCTAGAAGAAGAAGATGATGAAAGGTTTGGTTAGTCTTCATGGTGCTTGAATGTAGATATCAGTCTTAGTCTTGAAAGGGAAATCAATGTTTTGTTTATGAAGTTGGAGATTTTGGACTTATCATTGAGTTATCATCTCACAATGATGTTGTCAGTTAGAACTTTTGCAATGATGCTGACCCAAGTAAAACCCAATAGACTTGCTCCATGTGCTAACACGATCTTCCCACCAGATGAGACGAGGTGGAGTCATGAGTGATTGTGAACATGGGATTGAGCTTGAACATAATTCTATGATTTCATAATTTATTTTGGTAGATATTTCATATACGATGTAACTTTCCAACATAGAAATTTTGAAATGCCTAAATTGACTTCAACTCATTCTAGGTTTTATTTCATTATGGCGATTTGTTGTTATTTTAAAACCTTCAAACTATGGACACCACAATGGATGCCCTAAGGTGTAGTGTTAGGGAACTAAGATGCCATTAAAATCACAATGTATGCAATTTGATGAATTTCAAGAAGGAAATTTGTGGTACTATGAGCAACATAAGAGGTCACCATCTAACCTAAAATTCAATAACATTGTCTAAATGAAATTCTTGTGAGGAATAAATGGAGGTAAGAGATAAGTGTCAATAGTATGTCATATGGAAATCAATGTTGGGAGGCAGTAACTGTAGTAGGTTCTAATTATTGTCAACTTCTTTCCTTCAAAATGGAATTGATATAGGCTAGTTTAACTCTAAAACCATGGCTACATGAAGTGGATAGGGGTAGTTTTTTCTGAGTAGAGTGGATAATAATAGTCTATCAACAAATGCATTCTACAATAGAGTATTACTAATTATGCCGATAGGAATTTTTATTTTAGATTTCGAGGTGGACTACGTCGACCTATGATTTTATATGATTGCATGAGGATGAGACAAGTGTACTATCCAAATTGATTATATGGCAGTCGTTCAAAATTCAAAATAAACAATTTAAAAAAATGTAAGAAAAAAAGTAGTAGCTGATGAATGGGTAATTGGTAGCATATGCATGGATAACTAGTAGCTGATGAATGTATAACCAATTTTTCATGGCAGATAACTAGAAGGATGTGAGATAAAAAAAAATAATATAAAAAATAAGTAATGGTTGATGCATGAATGCATGGATAATTCATGACAGATAATTTATGGTGGCACTTAACTTCTGGCCTATGAGTATTCACTAGCCACAAATTAAGTGGTTGTGCTAGTATATAAAATTTCTTGACTGAAGCCTCTTTATGTAGTTTCCCATAGAGGTAGTGGCACAAACGACAAGAAAATACACTAAACCTCATTTAATAGAAAGGGGCATAGTTTGAAGGATGGTTAATATTACTTGAGAAAGACCATTGGAGAAAGATACCATTTTTTGGTTGGATTATGCTATGAATTTTAATCTAAATGGACTGGTTGACCCTCATTTGCTAGTGATATTTGTTTACTAGTGGAAACTCTAGGTTTTATCAAGAGGTATTGTAGAATACCTCCTACTAGTATACCAATAAAATATGACTCGTTTGTCTGATTTAATTGACATTTCGACAAAATGGATATTGACATCTTCAAATGTCTAAAACAAAAAGAAACAAGTGAGAAACTACAACAAAATGAGGAATGCAAACCCAACTGTATTGGTACCAATTCTTGTATATTGTTGGAAGTGGAAGTATTAAAGTTATATCTCATGCATTTGCCTTCTCTAAAGCAAAAAAATCCTAATTTGGAGCTCCAAGTTGGATTTGTCTTTATGGATGTCATGTTAACTTGTGAGATAGTTAATATAATCAAGTTAAAGTGTAGTTTTAAGGTATAGTTTCAATTATTTTTGTCAGTAATGCAACTAGTTTCCATCTACACTTAAGCATGAGTTCAATGCGAGCATCTATAATGACAACTAAGTCAAGTGAAGTTAATGTGCTAGTCTTGGATGCAACATATAACTCTAACATGTTGGAGCATGCATTACTTGAATAGTTCATACATACATACAAGGATGGCAATTTGTAACTATCCTACATTAAGTTAGTTGAATGACTTAAGCACCTTCACTCATTCTTTCATTTAAAGAATATGTGGCATGTTAATAGATGTACAATTATGATGAACTTGTTGCTGACCTTGTATTTATAATTATTTAGATTTTTTTTGGCTCAATCTTATTGCAATGGATAGAAATTGAAGCATCACCATTTCTTCTTTGTAGGACTTTTGGGCATTCCAAATTGTATCATAAAAGTATATCTAGATGTTATAGAAGAAAGGGAGCTATGCATATCTGCAAAGAAAATGTCCTTCATGGGTCTCTCACATTATCAAAGCTTTAAAAGAAGAGGAGCGATACAAAGGGGAGATGGTATCTAAACCCTATCGACATGATCAACAAGTGTATTTTAAGACGGATTTCTCATGGAAAGGACATGTGGCAGCTTTGAGTGGTTTAAGAAAGGGATTAATGTATGGTTTGAGGAAGGTTGTATTATAAGTCGACTAGGAGAAGATTCATCGAATCTGGATGATTGTGTTATTGACCTTGTTATCTACCTCGTTTTCGATATCTTTTGATATCATATCGAGAGAATAAAACAAGTGCCTAAAGTTGAATGGCAAAATACATTGCATCGGAGGTTCGATGTGGATTACGCTCTCTTGCATTATGTACAAATTCTTAAAAAAGTCGAATAAATTAGTGCTCTAAATTTTAAAATTGCAGTTTAAGAGATGGCATAGACAGATTCACGTGTGTGGTACTGGTAACACATAATTATTCTGTCCATTGAAACTTCCAATTTCGTTAGTGCACTATGACTGTTTTAAATTTTAAATTGTACGTTGTCCTAGATTCACGTGTATGGTGAGAACAAATAATTATTTTGTCCATTGAACCTTCCAATTTTATTAGTCAACAACGACTGTTTAAAATTTTTAAATTGCACTTTAAGACAAGACATAGATTCACGTGCAAGTGAGAAATCATAATTGTTTTGACCATTGAAACTTCCACTTCAAATCTAGAGATACGTGATTCGTTTTGTTTTTGTTTGATGATCTAAAAGTCATACGACGTCGCTAACAAGGACTAGACTTTTGCATAAGAGCTGGTGGTCAGCGTGCCGCACGTGATGTGTAACTAGACCTTTCGCTCCTAGTTCATGTTATGTTTCAACAATAATCATGTTGAAACTCTCTTAGTTACGACGGGAAGAGAGATGTTAGAAACTTACCACTGTATATTGATTTGCCTTTGCGTATTCGTTTGGCATTAAGACCAAGAAGTCTTGGTTCATGGGTGGAAATTGGAATTGGACAGGCAATGGCGATTTGCGTGTCATCCCAACCACTCTTTGTAAACTTTGTTACATATGGTATGGCTTCTATCAATGCTTAGTTATAATGTAATATCCCTCTTTCCCCCTTAGGCAAAGAGCTCCGCACGTAAAAACTTTGTAAGTATGATTATGTTTTCCTAAGTGTTAAGTGAATTTGTAGGCTTAGGAGACTGAAGGATTGACGCAACGAAACGGATGGGGCATGGAATCCACTAGGGGGAGAGGGTCAACGGCTTGGTAGCCACAAGTGTTTTGATGACAGTAGTCATCCTACTGCCGTGAGCGATTATATGCTACCACGAGCGTCGTGGGGACTAGACTCGTGTGCATATGTATATGTACTGAAAGTTATGAGCTTCAGGTTTTGTATTGGGGGATATTTACTAAAAGCTTTCATGATTCATATTTGTATCAGTACTACATTTTTGTATTTTACCGACATGATATATAAAAACTATTGGTGGATTTATACACTGTGTTCTTATGGATGATTGTGGGATCTTATCTATGCATTTGTTTATACATTATGTACATGTCGTGCCATTTTCTACATTTATGATTGTTTTACGTATGTGTAATACACCAGTCCAAGATGAAATTGGCCATGGAGTCAGCAACGGTGTTTATGTCTCTTGTGATGTGCAGGTACTAAACAGATTCAAAAGACCTCTCCAAGAGATGTACTCGTCTGAAAAGACGGAGTAGCATGGGATCACGGATGGCATAGAATTAGTTGAGATGGGAGACTACTAATTGTGAGTCAAGGTGGATGACAATGTGGTCCATACACAAGGAAAGAGCATCGGTTAAGACTTTAATCACCACATCATACTCAGCGGCGTTGTTGGTTGCGTACCCTAGACAACTCCCTCCTGAATTGATCAGTTCACCGATAAGGGAATATAATACCAATGTTGTCGAAGCGAGGTTGCGGGTATGTCGGTTGGCGCCGTCCGCGAATCCAAAGCAGGTTGACATTTGCACATGTATGCAGTTAACGACATGAGCGTAAAAAACCAAGATCCTAACACACTTAAAGCAATGTCTCACGCCACACAAAACACACATCATGTACAGTATATACAAGGTACTAATGTGTGAAAGACTCAGGCATAGTATCTCTTTAGGTAGAGCCCATTGCGAGACTCCCCTAGAGATATTCCATCATAATCCTCTAGTTCATATGCTCCCTTCTCCATAACACATTTTACGACATATGGCCCATGCCACATGGACTCAAACATACCTGCCCCCAGCTTACCGTGCTTTTGGTCATATGTGAGGATCAAATCCCCCTCGTTGAATACACGAGGTTTGACTGACTTATCATACTGGGATTTGATGCATTTCTTATGTGCCTCATTGGCAAGAGCAACATCAGGGCGGGTCTCGTCGAGTTTTGCTAAGTGAAGGAAACATTTTTCCTCGGCAGTGGTGTTCAGAAGAAGTTCGACTGCAAGTTTCAGTGATGGAATCTCGTACTTTATCGGTAGAACTACCTCCAATCTGTAGACTAATTGGAACAGTGTGAATCCAGTGGCAGTCTTAATGGAGGTCCAGTATGCCCATAGGGAAAAAATGAGCATATTATGCCAGTTCAACTTATGTGTACCCACCATGCGTTGCTGAGTCATGGTTTTCAAGACCTTATTGTCGACCTCTACTTGTTCGTTGGACTGTGGGTAGTATGGGGTTGATTTCTCATGGCGAAAACCTAGTCTGGCGCTCAATTCATCCACCATATTGTTTTGGAAATGAGATCCGTGATCGGTGACGATGGTTTGTGGAACTCCAAAACACATAATGACATGATTAAACATGAAGAGTGCAGCGGTTTTTCCATCTTCATTGTTCGTAGGCATAGCCTCGGCCCATTTACTGAAATAGGCGATGGCTACAATGCCATTCCATGCCCCCTGACTGAGGTAGGCTTACAGTGCATGAAGTCTATGCCCCACTTAGCAAAGGGGCCGAAGGCAATAACCAAATGTAAAGGGGCTAGATGTGAGCTCTTTTTGAATTGAAAGTGTTGGCATGGGGGACACTTCTTAATGGCCTCAATGCTATCTTTAAAGATCGAAGGCTAGTATTATCCTACACATAGTATTTTTTGGGATGTAGCCATCCTAGAAAGATGACCGCCATAAGCCCCAGAGTGATAGTCATTCATTACATGTTCAACCTCCTCATGTGTCAAACATCATCGAAGGACGGAATCAACGCCACGACGGTATAAGGTATCACCAACGATTAAGTAGTACTTGGCATGGTGGCATCTACTACGACGGTCATCACGATATAGTTGCGGGTTGAAGCGTTGGGTTTGAATATACAATGTGATATCTCCATACCATGGGTCAGACGTGCTAATGAGAAACAACGACTCATCTGGAAGGGAGTTGATGGGCTCAGTTCTCGAATCAGTACGGGGAAGATTACAAATGACCTCCGCAAAAAACAAAGATTTCTTTGACTTGGCCTTCTCGAAGAGGAGATCAAATTCCTGAAGTATCACGATCCAACATGAATACTTGCCCCTGAGCACCTGACATGTAACGACGTGGTACATGGGGTTCGAGTCAGTAATGATGGTAGTGGTGCGGAGTAGTATGTAGTGGCAAAAATTTTGGACAGTAATGACTGCTACGAGAGCGAGTTTCTCGACATGTGAATAACAGGTTTTAGAGTCAATAAGACCCTTACTTAGGTAATAGATCACATGTTCCTGGGAATTATCATCTTCCTAGACCAAGACCATGTCGATCGTGGTGGCGGAAGAGGAAAGATAAAGGATATAATCCTTATAGTAATTGGGAGGTTGGAGCACAGGGGCATGAGTAATGGCATGTTTCAAGTTGTTGAAGGATTTTTGGGCTTGGTCGTCCCAGATGAAAGGGACTTCCTTCTTTAGCAACCGCATATAATCCTATGTCTTTTCCCCGAAATTGCATACAAAACACCGTAAGTAGTTTTCCTTCCCTTGCAAACTTTGTAGTTATGTGATATCAGTAGGGGTGGGAGAGCAACAATGGCTTCCACCTTCAAGGGATCGATGCGGATCCCATCCTTTGAGACGATGAAACATAGGAGGCGTCCTGATTCGATGCAGAATATGCACTTCTGAGGATTTAGATGGATGTTATACCTCGTACATCTAAGGAATAAAACCCTCAGATGATCGATGTGGAACTCACTATGCTTCGAATGAGTAGGGAGATCATCCAGATAGGGTTCCACAAAGTCCTTCACGTCATGAAAAGCATACGACATAGCCCATTGGAATGTAGCACCAATGTTTTTTAGGTCAAAAGGGAGTTTACAATAAGAAAATGTATCCCAGGGGCAGATGAAAGCAGTCTTATGTTGGTGGTTCAAGTGGATCTCAATTTGATTATAACTGGAAAATCCATCCATAAATGAAAAGATGACGCTCCCAGCGCAATTGTCAATAATCTAGTCGATGAAGGCGTAGGGTAGTTGTCCTTAGGACAAGCCTTGTTCAGGTCCCTATAATTGACATAGACCCTAATAGTGCCCTGCTTCTTGGCCATAGGGATGACATTGGAGATCCATTCTGTTAAAGGAACATGATAGATGAAGCTGTCCTTCAAGAGCTTTTCAATTCCAGCTTTAATTGCCACAGTTTTTCAAGGGTGCACTGGTCGCAACTTTTGGCGGACATGCTTGGCACCAGGATAGGTTTGGATCTCATGCACAACAATGGAAAGATATATCTCGAGCATTTCCTCATAGGGCCAGGCGAAGACATCGCGAAATTGCTTGAATAAAATCGTGTATGTGGTGATCTCATTGAGAGAATCGTTATGGCCTAAAAGAATATGTTCCACGACATCGGGCGTAACAGAGATGTCAATCGGAATGGTGGGCTCGATGTTTGCCAAGTTTCCTTCAGTGACTGTATCGCAAGTGAGGATCGGTGTCTCGGGGAAAGGATAGGCATCTAGGGTAAAGATGGTTGTGATAGAGTTCTCCACAGAATCCAATGAGGGTAGGAAAGACGATCGATGGTGGAGGTCTTCCCATGGAGGTTCATCCATGCTCATAATCTTCATGATGGTCTCGTCGGAATTAAAAGTCCAGAGCAGAGGATCCGATGAGGATGACGTCCATTGTAGAGAACAAGACATCGAGGCCACAACTAGGTGGTCCTCAGGGGCTGACTGGATAGCCTCATAGGTAGCATCAGCTGATGAGAGGGGCATAGTATCTCTAATCAAATGCATGGTGGCTGGATCGGGCACAATCCATTGATCTGTAGAGTTGGAAGAAGATGGAATCATGGAGGACATCATGTTCACCGTGGCAATGTGGTTAGGGGGATCCGGGGTTGGAAAGATGCCCATAAGAGATGAATCTCTTATGAGGACGACCCCCATGCTCTCATATAGCTGCAAATATTGCCCTAACAATGGGACATTATCGTCGGGATGAGTAGCAGTGTCTGGTATACATAATTTCAACTGGTCGATAGTGATAATTCGAACTTGATGGGGGAATTGCACAATGCAGAAGATCGACGACACGACCGCATTCATGCCGTAAAACCAGTTACGACCAAGTAAGATATTATAATCAAATGGGGCAGAGACTACTTCCATGTTAATGGTCACAGTATTTCCCGCCAACTCTAGTGATAAGGCTTGTAACAGCCCGTGATGTTGGAATCCACGACCGTCAAATGCTTTCAAGGTGGTGGGAGAACAGTTTAATTCAGGAGAGCCGATGGCCCTCCAACAAGATAACGACATCACTGAGGTGGAAGCTCCTTTGTCTAACACAGTATAATGGATTGTCTTTCCCGCAATGTTTTCGGACATTTGAAATGCCAGCTGATGGGAAAGCCTCGATTTAAAGTACTCGAGTTTGAACATGATTTTGTTTGAGGAATCTGGGTCTGTAGCGTCGATCGCAGCGAGGAGTGTCTTGCGCTGAGTAGGCCAGTTTTGCAAGAGTTCCAGCGTCGACATGGCACAAGAAGCTTGTGCCAAGTCCTCTACAATATTGTAGTTTTGAGCAGCCCAAGCGTTGGGATTGAAGACCGTTTACGGACTGTGCTCTTAGGAGGATGCAATGCTGAATCTAAAGAAGGTTTCTCAATGGTGAGAGGGCCTTGAGGCACAAGGATATCCGGTATGGATGTGGAAGATTTTTCAGTATTACTTCCATTGGATTCCTTGTTGGGGACCGAGTCGTAGGATCGTGATCGAGTATTCAAATTAATCGTCTCACTACGCATCATGAGAACATGCGCAGTGGAGGATGTTTCTCCTTGCGAAGGAGGTGGTTGCGCGATCATTTGTTGATTCTGAGTGAGGAAGGGATTGTTGAGGACTGCGGGAGTGGATTTTCCCTTGAGAAACTTATGTACTTCATCCCTATGCAGGCATTCTTTGGTGAGATGGTCACCACCACATAGTAAACCAAGATACTTGACCTTTCGCTTTTGTTTCGTGTCTTCAGAACGGTTCTTGTGCACCTGCTGGTTGGAAGACTTCTTGGATTTTCCCTTGGTCTTCTTCTTGCCACTGGATTTCTAAGGGGAAGCTGATTGAACAGAATTCACCTCCTGGGTGGAAGCATGAGTAGTTGATTTGGATGTATTATGGCTAGCCTATGCCGAAGGTGGAGAGGAACCATGATGGTTCAAGGATCCATCATTGTTTGTAGCAGGTTGGGAGTGGAGGGAACCGATAATGCCGTTGGCTTGAGGTCCCTGGGGCGGTTTTGCAGGGTCGTAGGTAGGGTGGGAGGCATCAGGAACAATATCATACAAAGTGTCGGATTGGGTATATAAAAGGTCTAAGTATTGGGAATGAGCAATAGCTTGTTCCTCTGTGACGGCCCCACCCATGGCCACGTCTCGAGCTACGTAGGTAAAAGAGACTTCGTAAACCAATTAGCTAATAATTGGCTTGGAATGGGAGCCTTAATGAGACGTCGTCTCCTCCACCACTCATGGATATGATCGGATATATCAGTTGCAGTGGTTTGGCGGAGAGAAGTCAATAGGTCTGTACCAGTTTCATAGCGGATGGGTAACTGGAAATGAGTCAGGAATGACCAGGGTATTTTTTAAGGATTCTATCATTACACTTAAGTATAGTATTCTAGGCGATTATTTTGGATTGGAAAAAACATAGATATAGATAGGTAGGTGAATATTAAATACAAAACCTACAATTTACTACTGAAATGTGTAAATTTTGGCGAATATTATGATAAAAAAACATATTGTATGTAAATATAGGCGATATTAGAGACTGAAAATGACCAACTAGTGAATTTATTTTTGAAAAAAGCCCCAAAAATAGCCAATTGGTGAAATTTCGCCCCTAAAAATTACCCTGGGAATGACATAGCCAGAGAATGGAAATCATGAAACGTGTGCGGTGGTAGTTCAATGTACCACTTGACAGTTGTACCAATGAGGGTCCTTTGGAATACCTTAGAAGGATTGAATCATCCATCAAGGAATTGGATGAGCACCATAGATGGTAAGTCATCACATGGTTCTTCGGATCTTCATCGGGCTTGCCATCAAACTTTGGGATATCAGATTGTAGCTTAACTAGAATGGGTGGTCAGTTATAACCATGTGAGATGGGATCGTTCATCAAACGGGACAAATCTAGAAGATCCAAGGTAGCCAGAAAAGGTAGTTCTTGGTTCAGCTGCGGATACTGGTAGTATTGATATGGCATTTGCATACAAGTAGGACCTTGAATCAATTGATTGTAAGGTCCTCCCATAGGGAATTGGCCATAAGGGGGTGGGCCTTATGGGCTTGGTGGTGGGCAAGATGGTGTCCCACCACCATAATAGGGTGGTCCACCACTGGAAGGAGGGGGTTCTCCACCGCTGGAATAAGATGGGCCCTCGCCAGAAGGTGGGGGTCCTCCGCCGCTGCCGAAATAAAGGGGTCTTCCACCTCCTCCGCCGAAATAGGGTCAGCCTCCACCAAAAGGTGGGGGTCCTCTGCCGACGGAATAAGGTTGTCTGCAGCCTCCAGAATAAGGTGGGCCTCCACCGAAAGGTGGGGTTCCTCTGCTTCAGAAAGGTGGTAGTCCTCTACCTCCACCGCTAGAGTATGGTGGGCCTCCACCTCCGCTAGAAGGTGGAGGTCCGCCCCCTCTGGAATGAGGTGGGGTTTCACTGCCTCAGGAAGGAGGTGGAGGTGGACCAAATGGTGGTGGGGGTAGTGGGACATGAGGAAAGGTTGGTGGGGGTCCAATTGGCATAACATTGTGATGTAACCAAGGAGTATTTGAGTTTCCAGGATAAGGTACCCCGGGAACAATGTTCCCGGGATGTTATTGTCCCGACACAAGGTTGAAATTACTTGGATACAGGTGAATCCATAGTGATTGATTTAGATTGGATGGACCCCCGCCATTATGTAATCCCATGGTAGGTCCCGCAAAGGGTAAGGAGCTGCCAACGGAATGACCGATTGGAAGTCCTCCACTTGTATTATGGATAGAGAACAAAGGTTTCCCCCCAGTAACGATGTTTTGACCACTCGTTGATAGTTGAATAGCAGGAGGTTGATGGTTACTAACTAACGGAGGAACACTACTCATGATGAAATTAAGAGGTAGAGAATATCCTCCCCTCAAATTTTGGGGTGGGGGAGGTGGGGGTAGCATTCTAATAGTAGTATGAGGGGTGTTTGAAAACTTCCCTTCAATGTTTTGATTCACTTGGGATATGGAACCAGTCTTTTGATTAAGAGGTGTGCTCGCAGGAAGTGAGGGTTGAATAGGTTCGTAAGTGGTCATGTTATGTATGGATGTTTCCAGTGAAGTGAAGGATAAAGATCGAATTGGGGTATGTTGAGACATGGGCACTTCTGAGTTTCGACTCCCTTGTGAGATACTTTGTCATATGATTTCATTGCCGACATTACGTAGCTGGTTAATGCGGTCGTATAAGGGTGCCAAAAACTCATCGTTGGGAACCCAATAAGGAAGTGTGGTTCCTGCAAACAGAAGTGTGCCAAAATGAGCCCATTGTTTCCCTAGAGTGGTTTCCCAAAAGGATGCAGACGGACAAAAAAATTTTGATACAGGGTCATCCTCACGTTGATTGTACCATTCTATAGCCCCATGCTCTCCTTCCATCGAATGGGGGAAGGATGTGTCTCGTGAAGCAGACGGTTCCATGGTCACAGACCTTGGAAGGTCAGTGATTGGTGGACACAAAGGAAGTGAAAATTTCACTCCCGACTCCATGGTGGAGTTTTCTTCTTCAATTGACATGACGGTAACTGGTTGATCCATGTTTTCCCTTGAAATTACCTCCAGATTAAGGGGATATTCGGGTGGAAAATTTAAAATTCTACGAGACCTTCTCAAAGGTTCTTTAGCCATAAGAACGAAACAAAAATTCTCCTAAGTTTATTCTATACAAAAGAAAAATCAATCCAAAAAAATCTACGCAAGTTAAGGCCACAAGAAAACTTATGTGATAGGTGTGGATTCGAAAGTTTGCAACCTCACAGGATTGTCAAGGCTTTGCAATTCGTGATATACTTCAGGATCCAAGAGTTATACTCGGCCCAATTTTTCAGAGTACTAACCAGGGAGGATTAGGACCGTACCCCTGACCATATAACCCGACTGCTTGATAGTAGGTGCGTAGTAGCTCCCTGAGTGTTGTTGTTGGTGTATTTATCTTCTAAGATGGCCAAATGGTTAACTCAATTGGTTTCAGGAATACTAAGAGTGTCTCCTGATATACACAAGGTACATGGGAGCTCAAATCCGTAGTGGTGATGTCTAATGCACAACTGTACGACAATATCCTTTCGATATACTACCGAGTACGTGAAGTGCCTTTCGATATAACCTAAGGTACATGAAAGAGCCTTCGATATACCAGTTGGTATGTGGAAGAACTACAGTGCCCTCGGGATGCAGTTCAGGAAAATAATGATAGCTGCCATGTTTTATGACGCTAGAACACGTCACTAACTTAACACACAAGTTACTAGTAAATTTTAACCTAGCTCTAGTGGTAAATTTTATCTAGACGGTTAAGTGAATGCATGAGGTGAAGACAAGAATTTAAAAATAATGCAACCCTAGCTACATGAAAGTGCACTTTTTCCTTTTTCTTTCGTTGAAATCTATGTAAAGGAAGGAGAAATTTATTTTTCCAATGATCTCAACAAGACAAAAAATGCCAAAAGTTCAAAATCTACCAAAGATGATTAAAGCACTCTTTTTGTTTTTCAAACAAAACACAAAAATAATAACACACCAAATCAAAACTTTTTCTTTTTGTCTTTTCCAACTAGAATAAAACTAAGTACTCATGGAAAGGAGAACTTCTACCTAGGATGCACTAACTCTTAATTTTCGTGATAATAGACTAAAAAGCATAAAAAAGATCGAAAGTGCATAGAATGCTTCAAATTTGGAACTACTTTGCAAAAACTTGAATTCACTTGATTTTTTCAACAAGATGAATAAATCATAGTTAAGAAAAATACAATCAACCAATTTCCTTTTCAAACTTATCGAAGATTGGTAAATAATAAATTCCAATGCATAAAACAACCCTACAACAATTTCCAAATGACTTTGAAAACAAAATAATGAGACACTTTCGATTTTTCCAATGGGCATATCAAAACAAAATATGATAATAAGCATGCTTTTCAAATGTAATAGCAGAAAACAAGAGACTAATAACAACACTCTAGTAACTCAGGAATTCTCAAAGAAAAATGACAAGCACTCAAATGAACCCAAAGAAACTCAAGTCATTCAAAATCAATCAGATGCAAGCAAAACTAAATGGCTAAGTGCAAGAAGGGTTTGGAATCAGATCTAGCATGCTGAATATATCTGGTAAGGTGATAAGGGAATGCAAGATCGAGTGGATGCCTATGGGGGATTGAAATTTCCCGCCACCACCGAATCTCTCACTTGACCAAATGGAACCCAAAAGTAAACACAAACAAATCCAAACACAATCAATGCTGAGTAAACAAGTCTCCGACTTGAAGGTACAACACAAAGAATCCTGTTGGTCAGGTCAAAATCAGAATTTGGAGAGGAATGTACCAAGCACCAAGCTTGAAAGGCCGGAGCACTCTACAGTTATGCTCATATCACTTGGCACACTTTGCATACAAGGATGTAATGCCCCATATTTCGACAAGATAGGTTTATCCGTGAGACATATTGCACATTATTTTCTTATTATCTGTTGGAATTGGCTAGACTAAGTAAACTATACTTATGACACGATATACCCGATTATATGTTGCTACCATGTTTATGTCATTACTATGTTATGTTGTCACTATGACTATGATGTTACGATATTATGGTATTACTATGTTCATGCGGTTAATAGGTTATTATTATCATGAGATTTATTTCTTTTATGATGACAATATATGTTTTAACGTTTTCATTGATGGAATGTGAAATATATGATGTTGGACGTGGATGCTATCCTATGATGAAATTGATTGAATCGTTATACATCATGCATACTTGTGATGAGCTAAAATTGAGACGTGAAATAAAATGATGTTGATGATATGGATCAATTGGTGATTGAATGGAAATGCTTGTTATAAATGTGTATTTTTCAAAATACTAACCTACAGGACATAAGGGAAATGGGATAGCCGGATACTTGATCTAATATATTGGATGAGAACTTGTCCATGCAGTAAACCTTAGCAACCAAAATTGATGATACCATGACAAAGTCTGATAATCTTGATAGCAGCAAAGTATGATTTGATAAGGGTGTAGACCGAGTATGTTGAGAGGGATGGATGTATTGCCCACCCTATGTTTCTATGATATCCGGGGTCATGGGAGGGACGTGCTGAGACACACTCCCCAATTTGTTGTGATGATGATGGTCGGATGCTTGCTAGGAGAGGCTAGGTCCGCTAGTTAGCTGATGCTACCGCTCTCAAGTTCTATGTGGTCAGGTTAGTAAAGCTGGCACCCACTTTTGTACTAGTAGAGGAAAGATAGGGAGGATGCGGACATAGGTTAGGATGGGAGGATATGTTAGTTAGTACTATTGAGGGTTGGGTATCCCTTGATCCTAATGTAGTGGTAGTAAGTGTCTCTTCCTTAAAAATAATTGATTGATTAATTATGGTGAATCTCGAAAACATAAATGTTACAACTTAATTGGTTAATTATTAATGACCTATGATGTTGAAATGATTATGATGTATGTATGTTGAAAGGGTTAAGTACTTGTGATTGTTTGTATGTGTGACTTTTTCTGTCAATACAAATCATTATTTTATCAGTTAATATATATGCATAGGAGAAATGATGCTTTCTTATAGTACGAGTACAATCTATGCATACACTGGCCATGCATGCACGCCTTGCACATGTACACTAGTATTAATGTGATAACTGTTGGTTGTGATTGCATTCTAGATAAGAGTCAGTTGTGAATTAGTGAAGTCTGAATGATGATTGTTAACCATGTAAATATGCATAAATGGATCAGTCTGTTAGTTGTTAATTACATGCATTAATAACTAATTGTTGGAAATAGTGTTGTGCTTAACATCATTTCTGTTTCGTTTGGGATAGTGTTGTATTTAACATAGTTACTATTTAGTTTACACAATTAGCATTGTTTGGTCTAGCCTAACTGTCTTCCTCTTTGAATAGTAAAATTATGTTGGTTAGAACTAATTAATGTTATGTTTATAAAATTTAAGGTAATCATGTTATAAAATAATTATTATTAATATATTATTATTATTATTAAACAAACAATAAAGTCCATTATATGTTATTATGTGTTTTGTTGGTTACTAAATTATGTACATTGCTTTGTGTGTAGGATGGAATAATGTTATTATGATTGCATGTTAAATATTTGGAAGGGAGTGTATAATTAAATAATATTATGTTCAACAAGTTATGATTATTAAACTGAAAATCTTAACCCAATACATCTCTATTGAATCTGATTGTAATTTAAAATAGTTAAGACATATCCTCCTCGTTATTTGAACCAAGCTAACATATTGTCTTGATATGTTAAAAACATTTAAAGAACAACAATTAAATAAATTTTATGTTATCAAAACATGTCTCGGGAGTTAAAATAGATAAGTCATGATTTATTACATCAGGACATTCAACCAAGTGACTGCCCGAGGGACATGGGGAATTTAATAAACATATTTTATTAATATCTTTTCTTGAAAAATGTAATGGCATTAATGAGTGGAAGGCGGTGGAGTAGGAGCGAATGAAGGAGGATGAAATGGTATTTAGGGAGGTCTCACGATTGAGGAGGGGGTGGTTCTTTTGGAGTGAACATGGAGAACTATGATTTTTTGGAAGCGAAGGAGGAGGTGGGAAAATCCACAGGAAAGACTGCATTGTTGAATAAAGGGAAGTTGCTATCGAGATTATCGGTTGTGAGCTCAGGGGCTAGGAAACCCGTTGGTTTCCTAGGGCCAACATGATAAGAGATGGTCGACAAGGTGATTCATCTATTTTGGCTATTAAGGCTTGGCCCAAAGGAGCTACAAGATCTACAGGATCTAGATGAGTAATCTACAACCTACTGGATCCAGGTATTTTACTATTAGTTAATTATTTAAATGTTGAATCTATACATGCTTTGATTGCTAAATTGATTAGCTCATATGAGGATTTGTAATTTGTTTTATGGTAGATACATGTACACACAAAAATTCAGATTTATATGCTAGCCTGTTTACCAAAAGGAAAAATAAGAGACTTAAGCTTAAACATAGAAATTAATTGAACAGCAATTATTTTATTCAAAATTCACTAGAAGAGCTCGGAATGAGCTCAGTACATAAGCTATCTTAGAAATATTTAACTTACTGCTCTGCCGGAAAATAGAGCACTACAAAGGTTGCACTACAGGTGGCGCAAAATGTATGAAATTCAAATGCGTTGGTGGCGCAATATGCTTAAAAGAATTAAGCGTCGAAGAGGACGCGGTGCACTGGATGTACTACCTAGGTGCATTGGGTGAATGATCAATGGAAAAAAGTAGAGATCCCCAAACAATGAATCAACAAATGGCCTAATTCTGATCCAAACAGAATCAGGGAAAGTCAGTAGACTCTTCAACAAGAAAATATGATGATGGGAGGGGCTCAACAGGAAAAGAAATGGCTCACTAAGAAATCAATGAACAACACATTCAAACTGAAATAAAAACTAAAGACTCCCCAGTACAGTCACCAAAGTTGTTTTCGGACAATCTACCGAAGCGGACTTAAAGGCCAGATCTACCTAGTCCATGTGGATCTAGAACAAATAAACACAAAATAGAATCAAATTCCCTAGATCAATATAAATGCAAATAGATAAATGGGTCTCTTACATGGGATTCACAAATCCTCTTGCTTTTTGATTGATCCAATGCTCCAGTACCTTCATATCTGCAGCTGCAAAGTCTTGTTGAACAAGTGGAAACAATCAAGCAGTAAAATTATATATCACATATCATTGATCTAAGATAACAGTTAAGGAAGTAAGCTCTAAACATCAGCGACACAATAATGTATATGGGAAGAGATTGTATTAACTATATAAAAGAGAGTACAATAAGAGAGAATGTTACAACCTATTCCTTAATGTCGCAACATTCATTCCAACAAGCCAAACCAAGCCGGGCCTCCAAAGATGAAGTAAACCTATCAACGATGAGTGAGAGTCACCTAGGATAATTTCACCAGTATGAGAGTACTATAGATTTTCCTCCCTTTGTAATGGAGAGGAGCTTCACATTTATAGGACCAAGTGGATAGAGTAGGTTGACGATTATGGGGAGAAGACTAAGGGATCATCCCTTGAGGTTAGGGAACAGAAGGACAACTCACCTATGAATTAGGGATAACCTTTGACCTCATCATGCTTCGAGAAGCCACTTGAAGGTCTCATTTATCCATTTTAACCAACCCCGACCCATGCTGCATGAGGAAAATTTGCGCTAGGAACGAAAACTAACGCATGTTGCAAGATGACACTCTGCGCCGAGCCTAGTCAGGCGCTTCTTGTTGGATGACAAGCTGCGTTGACCCAACTAGAAAATGTGGATAAAGGATAAAAAAACGTGCTCTATATGACTTTTGGTTGGGGAAACTTCAGGGATCAAGGCACTGAGTTGACAAAGGACTCATGATGACGATATTTAGGTGTAACATGGGTGCACTAGCCAGGCCAAAAGGCATGGCCTTTCACTCGAAAAGACCAAACATGGTCTTGAATGTTGTCTTCCAAACATTTGTTGGGTTCATTTGAACTTGATGGTATCCTGCTGTCAAATCCAACTTAGTGAACCATTTAGCACCTTGTAGGGTGTCAAGTAACTCCTCAATCTGGGGTAGGGGGTATCGGTTCTTCACCATGGCCTTGTTAAGGGCCTGATAATCAGTGACAAGGCACATTTATGGGGTGTCTTTCTTGGGGATTACGAAGGCTGGGGAAGCACAAGGAGAAGATGATGGTTGAATGTGTTATGAGTTGATTAGTTCAGTTAGCTTCTTTTCAATTTCCTCTATTTCCCGTGGAACAAGGAGGTATGTAGGTGGACTGGGTAAAGAATCCCCAGGGATGAGGTTAATAGAATGGTCTATGTGGCGAGACGAGGGGAGTCAGTTAGGGGGTTGGAATACATCTGCAAATTCTTGCAGGAGAGGAGACATGGTTTTTGGGATGGTATGAGTGGTGTTGTTTTGTTGAATGGGGCAGACCAGAAAAAGAGAGACACACTAGTTGAGATGGACATGAGGGAATTTTTCTTTTGTTGGATTGGGTTTGGGTGGGACTGCAGTAAGGATATACGTGTGGCCATCCTTGGTAAGTTTATATTAGCGACAATTGGCTGTATAAATGGAATTCCGTTGGTCCAGCTAAGGGAGGCCAAGAAGTAGATCAACACAATCTAATGGTGATACATCAAGTAGTGCTGAGTATTTAAATTGACCGATGGAAAATGTTACCAGATAGTGATGAGAAACCAATAGATGGGGACATTCCTCTTGGACCCATCCTAGATGATATGGTTTCGGGTGAGGAGTAATGGGTAGATGGAGGCGTTGCACCAGCTCTTGTGAAACGAAATTTTTATGATTGTCGTTGTCCATGATCAGCAAGGCCAGGGAATTTTTGATTTTGCAGTTATGAGTAAAGAGGGGTAGGTTAGACGAGTTGGAAGCTTCATATGTCATTAAGATCAATGAGGGATCTACTTCAGTAGGATTCTCAAGAGAAACCTCATCAATGTCCTCTACAGGTTGGGATGAAGTAGCTTCTGTGAAGAGAGTTTTGCAGGTCTTGAGAGATTTTAAAATGTGACAATCTGAAGTGTTGTGGGAATTAGTCTTGTGGAAGGAACACCACGGTGTATTGAGATTTTGGTTGATAGGACGATTGGAGGGAAAGCGAGATAAAGTATTGGGTGTGGGAGTTTGTGAAGCAAGGGGATTTTGGTTGGTCCGAGATTGAGGAGTACGACCCCGAGGATCTACCTTCCTTTCGACTGCCAATGCCATTTGAAAAGCTTTATCTAATGTAGAATTTTCAAATATATCAACTTCTCTACGAAACTGAACCAATAAACCAAAATTAAATTTAAGGATTAATACCTCTTCTAGGTATGGAATGTGGAGCCACGGTCGAAGCTTAGAGAAGTATTTGATATAGGCATGTACCCCCTGTGTAGGTAGTTGTTGGAGTTGGTGCCAACGGATCCTTAAAGATTGAATATACCTGGGTGGATAAAAACGATCTCTCAATGCTTCACACATGCGAGCCCAAGTTATGATCGGTTGAGAAGAATAAGCCTCTGTTGAGGCTCCAATGTCTATTACTAAGGCGGTCTTTTCCTTCTTTGTGTCCCACCAAGTTTGAGCAATTCCTTCCAATTGTAACAATGCAATATGTAGCTTCATCTCTTCGGTAAGGCCCATGGAAGTCCTAAAATAGGTGGAAAGGTTGTGGATCCTTGAATCCTTGCTTCTCCATTAGTTTGGAAAGTGAACTTATGGAGCTGGAACCAAGTATCTAACCGGAATGGATATGGGTTGGTATGTTGTTGCATCCTCATTAACTCATTGAGAGCAATGCGAGGTCCTGGACAGGATCAAAGGCATTTGAATCAGAATCAGTGGCCAATGATATCTTCTAGGAGACATCTTGTGAAGTATGAAGGATTGGAGGCCAAAATTTGGAGATAAATCTTGTTGATGCTATGTGTTGAGTACAAAGGGTACAATGTACTGGGGGGTGTTGTAAGCTTATGAAACAAAGGCTTTACTAGAGGGAGATTTATGTGGGCATGAAGATATGTGAATATCCTCTCTATGGTGGATATTTGTGAGTTCCTTGGGAAATAAGATCTATGAATCCACCATCAATTATAGGAAACCCTGAGAAGGGTGTGAGATCTATTGAAAATCATCAAAACTCAAAAAAAAAGATGTTAAAAACCCTTACTGCAGATTTTTCTCTTATGTTGCTTCTCCTTCGGGTCTTGGAGCTATGATACCAATTGATATCCCATTAGAGGAGATCGATCCTCCTTAGTTACACATGATGAAGAACCCTAAAACGCCAGGCTGAAGATGACGCAGAAGGGCGTGAAGGATGGTGTGCAGGAACCATAGAGCCTGGGCGCGAAGGAAACGTGAGGACTAGGAAGGGAGTTGCATTCATGATGGGGAGTGAAAGCATGTGTGCAGACAATGTGCAGGCTTGGCGCAAGGAAAACATGCCGGTTGGGCGTGGAGCAGCGTGAAGGATGGGAGTGAAGGTAGTTGTGTGCAGGATGTGTGGGTACTAGGAGTGAAGGTAGTTGTGCAGGATGTGTGGGTACTGGGAGTGAAGGTAGGTGTGCAGACAACGAGGAGAGTGGGTGCACAGGAAATATCAAGATTGAGCATGGAGCTGCGTGAAGGCAGGGAGTGAAGGTTGGGTTGTGGAGGTAGCGAAAGCAGTGATGAAGTTAGGTGTGGAGGCAGTGCGATGGATGGGCGTCATGGATGTATGCAGGCTAGGCGTGAAGAAGGCATGAGTGTTGGGCATGAATGCAAAGACAAGGAGTCGCAAAAATGGAAGGGGATACACCTGCAGACTGCTGGCAGGAGGATATGAGACACCAGAAATTGATCTTTCAGGAGGGGAGCTTCAAACCCTAAATTACTAGAAGCAAAAAAGAAAACAAGAGCATAAGTAACTTTGCTCAATAAGCCCTCTTAGTATTAGATGCGAGGTTACTTTTATAAGAAAGGACCTACTTATTTACATAATATGCTCTAATACACTTTTAACAAAACTTATGCTAAGCTTATTACATTATCCCCAATTTCTACTATGTGTTGCAAAGAAGACTAACTTCTTTGTGGCCCATGGTTAATGGTAAGTGGGGAGTAGGGGTGTAACATCCCCATCTTGACCCTATTGCATTAATATTGTAAATGATGTAAATATTTTTATTTATTCATGGTGAGGAGCTCAAGGCCAAGGCCCCACCATTGATTTATCGTTCTATGTATCGGCAATTAGAATAGATGCATAGAGTTCTTGTGCTAGCGGTGCACAACGTAAGATCGGACATCATGTGAATATGCAATTTTAATGAAAAACCCACAACCAGCTACGCAATGCAACAAAGAGATGGGGGCATGATCTTTACAAGGAATAGGGAGGGAAAATAACCAAACCCTTGAGCCTTGGTGTTAAGCCATTTCATTGAGGAAACCCATGAACTCTCAACTACCCATTTGGCCTCATGCACCCAATCATTTAATTCTTCCAATAATTGGTTGAGACAATTAATGCCTTGGAATGGGAGAGGTATGGTTGTCAATTTTCGTGTATGGGCAAGACAACAACCTGGGAAATCGAGTTTTGGTTGGCTGGGTAAGAAAACCCCCACGAAATTGTCCCAAAGCCATTCTTCACCCATGGCATTCTTCCTCTCACGCAGTCTGAGCCTGTTGGGGTTTTATCCTTCACGTTTTTCACCATTTCCTGCATTATTCCATGCCTGCAAACTCGTTTTTGGTTAGCTCATTGGATGGGAGAGGAGAGCCACGATTATTGGGGTTAGGGAGGCCGTTTCTTCCACGAAATGCCCATGAGCATTCTTCTGAAAACGATTCTGCTCTCCTGGGTTTGATTTCCCATTTTCTCCTTTTCGTTTTGGTTGCCCATGTTTTTCTAGAACTGTTAGAAACCCATTGTTGGGAACTTCACTATAGAAGTGTTTTTCTCATGCCCAACACTTACACTTTTGATGTTATATGCATCCATCTCCTAGCAGCCTCAGAAACCCAACTACTGGTTGGTATGGTTGATTTTGGGGTATCTATGGCTATGTGAGACCCTGTTGTTCCCTAGTTCCTTGTGGAGATCATGCCCAGCTCAGGGGTGGCAGTGGTGCTGAGAGATTGAGGAGCACACTGGCTTACGGTTGGGTGGAACGTTGCAGAAGCGTAGCTGGTTGCTCAGGGATTACTTGGTCTAAGATAAGTATTCTCATTTGCTAATTTGATATTGCTTAAATTGATGAATGGCATGAAAAACCTGGAATGTATGATGGATGTGTGTTGAAATTACTTCCGCTGTGTTTCTTTTAAAACTATTTGTGCATCTTCATATGTCTTTTATATTATATGAATGCTTACATAATAAGTTCATGGGGCTAGATGCCTGGTTTAACATCACGGTCCTCTCCATCTAGCTGGTATGATGGGAGGGGACGTGACAAGGGGGAATAGGTATATAGAGAGGGAGAGAAGGATGGGGATGTGGTTAGTGGTAGGGGATAGAGAGAGATGGAGTGGGGTGTAGGGGTAGGAGGATGAGGAGTAGGGGTTTGGGGAGAGAGAGAGAGAGAGAATGGATTGTGGTAGGCGGAGGGACATTAGGAGAAAGAGGGGTGCATTAGGGAGAGAGAGAGAGAGAGAGAGAGGGGGGGGGGGTTAGGGTAACATAGAGGGTATATAAAGAGATGAGAGGGTTAGGATTTATGGTATAGGGAGAGATGGGGGAGTTAGGATTTATGGTATACAGAGAGATGGGGGATAGAGTGAGGGGAGTGGGGTTACAAAGAGGGAGGGGGGGGGGGGATTATATAGAGAAAAGTATAGATAGAAAGAGGGGGGGACAAACAAATGAAAAGCAACATTAGTGCACGCGTGCTATTAATGCGCATGTGCTATTAACGTGCATGAGTTTCTGATGCACACATACTAACTATGTGCGTGTGCTCTTGAATTTAATTTTTTTTGGTGTGCTTTCCTTTTTCCATGTCCATGTGTAGTGACTTGGCAGGTTTAGTTGTAGGTTCAAATTTTCAAACCTTATGGCTGAGACTACATTATAGCCAAACACACCGTGTTTTGTAACTTCATGTTTTTCGACCTTGATTCTGTATATGCTCCAATTGTCCACTACTAATCAATCTGCACACACTTATAGAACTCTCCGTGCAATTTCCAAACATCTATTTTTTGAACAAATTTGTTACTGTTTTCTAATTTTTATTCATTTTTATTTGCGCTCATGTCATATTTATGTAAAGCATAGGTCGTGTATTTTGGCTATAAATTTTGACTGGCTCACCTATTTCTGAAACATAAAAGAACCCGCATAAATATGCTCAAACACCTACATACTAAAAAAAACCAGATTGATTATGTTAAGACCATGATAGCGGGGCCTAATGCTCAACCTTGTCATTTTAGATCTTTGATGACTTCTTTAAGTTTAAAAAAATATAACATTAACTTTGAATTTTTTGGAAAAATAGCGCTGCACTAGAACCACCTGTTATCTACAACTCTACATAATTTTTTTCACAAATTTGGACAATTTACATACCAAAGCCAGGGTCTAACCCAAACATATGCATTATGTTTTAGAAAAGAAAATAACTCACCAATCTTAGAAGAATTCCATTTTTGGGGATTTATACCTATTTTCCATAAATAAAAGTTATATATTCTGGAAGGTGATCCGATTGTGTACATTTCATATTTTTACACCATGTTCTAAAAAGCTGTGTAGGTACCTATAAAAGTTTATTTTAATCATCGGATTTATGTTTTTCAGGCAGTCCATTGCAACTAATGTGTCATAAGTGTGTAACATTACCTTGCACCAATCCCAAAAGACTTATTAGACTAACTTTATCTTAACTAACTCCTTAGTGTCTAAATATCCTAACAATACATGTGTGTTCTCTTCCAATTGTAATTAAGATAGTTTGTTTGTAAAATAAGAAGTCCTTGCTTCCATGGATGTTTCCCCACCTTCTAGTTTCAACTTCTAGTTTCAAATAAATCTCTTGTCTTATTTGCCTCGTTTGTTAGATCTACTTTACTAGTTTGATGTTTTTCAAAGGAGTATAAATATGATATACATTGGTTATATGTTTCACATATATTTTGTGGCCTTTTAGATTGTTTATTGTTTAGATATCATGTCTGATGAGTCCTTTTCTACTTATGGTGTTTACCTATATGATAAATTGCATACTATTATTATAGTGTAAAATCCTTCTATTTAAAATCATTCCTCATTAATAAGATAATTCAAGTGGAAAAAGATATATGCGAAATCAAATTTCTCTCTTTCTTATGTGTTGAGAAGAATGCAAGAGGGCATTTGATATCTGAGTTTACATTCTTTGAAAACTTTATAGAACTTTGAGTGAAATTGTAATTTTTTTTTTTCTGAACATTTGCGTAAATGAATCCATGTGTCTTCAAATTAGAAACTTTCTTGAGCTTGCTTTATTGAATGAATTGACTATTGGAAGAATCCTTGTTCAGAGATTGTTGCACAATTGTTTGAATAAGTTTGGCATTTCAGAATGACGTGCTTGCATTCTTTTACCACTTACTTTATTTCAATTTGTAATTTGGCTTAATCACTCGAAGAAAAGACACAAAGTTAAATATCAAGAATTGCATACAAAGTTAAATCTTATATTTTGGATTTGAAAAACTTAAATAGTAAATATCGTGGACGTTTTTGTCGAGTCAAGAGGACATCATAACGAATACAATATTTCTCAATTTACAAGTTTAAATGGCATCGAGGACAGAGAAATTGGATCTAGGGGCTCAAATTTTCAACATTATATTAAACATTGCTTTTAAGCATGTATTTCATTTTTAACTTTCACATTACTTTTCAGGAATTTATGGAATATTTTAGATAACCCAAAATAGTATTGTATGAGTGTTATATCTTGATATGAATCTCTTTGGGTAACAAACTTGATTTGCATGCTCATCTCATTATGACGAGAAAATAATGTGCAATTGGAAACCTAAAACTCAATACCATTTTCAACTCTCCGATTCTTATGCTTCACATTTAAGGATTATTTGCAAAAGGTAGGTTTTGAGAGTTTGGGTGATTGAAGGAAATCTGATAAGCATGAGTGCATTGTATAATTATTCTTTTAAATATTCATGCTTGAGACTATTTTTACACACTCTAGTCATGATAAAAAGGGAGACATTTCATTAAATAGTTTGAATGCTTAATAAAGCACTCAAGACAAATACATGTGTTTTCATGACGTTTGAATGTATGGTTGGATAGATTAAATCCTTTGAATGTATGGTTGGATAGTCTAAATCCTTTTTGCAAGACAAAGTATACATTGATGTTGATTTTGAAGTCATATGTTGAAAATGTAAAGTAAGAAGAGATAATTGGTTCTAGGTGCATGATGACGTTGGGTTTTGACGTCATGGTGAAAATATAAAGTAAGATGAGATAATTAGTTGTAAAAAACAAAGTATACATTGATGTTGATTTTGAAGTCAAAGTATACATTGATGTTGATTTTGAAGTCATATGTTGAAAATGTAAAGTAAGAAGAGATAATTGGTTCTAGGTGCATGATGACGTTGGGTTTTGACGTCATGGTGAAAATGTAAAGTAAGAAGAGATAATTAGTTGTAAAATACAAAGTATACATTGATGTTGATTTTGAAGTCATATGTTGAAAATGTAAAGTAAGAGGAGATAATTGGTTCTAGGTGCATGATGACGTTGGATTTTGACGTCATGGTGAAAATATAAAGTAAGAAGAGATAATTAGTTGTAAGTGAGCGCATTGTTTTGACTACATTAACATTATATTTCTCTTAGTAAATTTCATTACATTTATGATTTGCATAATCATGCTAAAAAAGAAAAATTCAATATCATTGGATGAAAATGACCTATTCAAGAACATAGTGTCGTTACTGTAAACCACATAAAAACCATTTTTTTTCTTTTCTACCATTTATATAATGAAGCACAACCACCACAAACTAGCACTGGTGGTGAGATAAAGCAAGGAGAAATCATATTTAATTTAATTTCAAGATACTCCTTTTGTGTGTAAGGCAACCATAGCGTAGGATTTATCTCCATGTGGAGACACGATAAAATCATTGGTGGAGAATGTTGATGTAATGGAATGCACATTGAGGGTATAAAATACGAACATCATTGCAAGGTTCGATGCTATTACTTTGCAAAAATGCACAAGGTCCCGCCTCACATGGTATCAATGAAATCGAAGTGGTCATATGAATATAACTAGTCACGTAATGTACATGACATTATGAAAGGTTGGTGGGTAACATTTAAACCATTTCAAACCACCTCAACTAAGGTGTATCTAGTTGAAAATTTTCAAGTAGAATTTAGGGACCCAACAATGCTCCTGAGTTACATATATGGGAGACATGATATCAAGTACAATTGGTTAAATTGGATTCTAATCATAAGCAAAGTGTTCAAGAATGGAATAGTATTCAATTGGGCCAATCTCATCTCCAAAAACCTCATGTCATGCACTTAATAGGCTAAATACTCATGCATGGTGGCACACCCAAATTTTATATAGTGTCTCACCTCATGGACTATGTATGTTTGTGCTCTAATTTATCTAGGTTGAAACCTACATGGCATCATATATTCATGCATGTGCATGTTTAGTTCAAAGCTCTATGATTCACTAGATACATGAAAGAATATAATAACATGTACGTGATTTCATATTGGCATATTGTTTGAAATGATAAATGGTAGGAAGTGCCTATGCTTCACTCCAAAGTCCATTGAAGTGTTAAAAGATATTAGTGATTGGTACTTGATAGAGGAGACAAATTACATAACAATGGGATTAACATAACCTAACATAGATTGCTTAAGCATGCGCCAACATGTTTTCTTATCCAAGAGATAGATTTCTAGATAGTATTGCATGGTGTAACAACAAACCTTAAAAAATGAAATAAATAGTTATGGTCAAAGTTGCCAATATAGATTGAAGGACATGAAATTGTTGACTATGTACATGGAGAGAAGTTGGACCTATAATCTAAGGATTAATTTTTTTCTATCATAGTTGATTAATGTCCATGATCATCTTCAAATGGTTGAGAATTTCTTAGTGTCTAAAAGCTTGTGGTGGAGACTGTATCATGAGCAACATTAGCAAGACGAGTTTTACATGAGAGAATTAGATTATGTAGAGGTTGGAGTAAGCATGTTGAAGTGCTTCACCTCCACCACCAATAATTCAAGGGACATAATCCGAGCCTCCCATGAAATTTGACATATTTGTCACAACTTCTAACCAACTGGATCATAGCCCCTCATTGTTGAATAAATCCCAATGGTTATTATTTCAATAGAAGTGTTAGAAATGGAAATGAAGGGAAAGTTGATTGTTACGACGTAATTTTCCACCTTCTGAGCATCAGCACTCTTTGGCCTGCAGGATCCATTTTACTGACTCAGACCCACTTTATATCCTTCAGACACACTATTTCCCTATTTTTTCCCCTGTACGCTAAATGTATCACTACAGTGGGCATACCCGCGAGTTGCATCACTACAGCCCACGGGTAGCATGTAAAATGGTAAAAATCACTAGTTAATTACTGTTTACTCCCAAAAAGTGATCATAGGGTGACCTTTGGCCCTCCATTTTCCCCGAAACGCTTCGATGTGTCCTTTCACTTACCTTTGGGAGGACTATATATTGAGCACATATGGCATATGGATGGGAGGAGAAAGAGAGAGCAAGATAACTCTAGTGGATTTTTTCCCTATCTTGAGTCTACACTCATTGATCCTTGTAGTTGTGAACCCTTTATGTTCACCTTCCAAACTCCTATCATAGTTTGAGTTTTCCATTCCATGGAGGATTGAAGTGGTGGAGGCACAAGTGGAGAGACCCAGATCTTGGTTCAGATTGGTTGCCGGCAAGAGGTCGTATCACATTGTACTTCTTGTTATTTATTAATAGAAATACTCATATTCTCGTCCATTAATGTTGTGAATGTTGTTATATTACATTGGGTTGCATTTCCTTATAATATCATGGACCATTGCTATTGATGATGTTAATGTCATTTCTATATTATATGCACTTGTTGTATATTGGCTGTCAAGACTAATTTGCAGGTTCAAGTGCATGAGTTGAAAGCTCCAATGGGGATGTACATGAAACGTTTAGATCGAGGTTGGTTATATTTTTCATTATTTTAGCATTGTCATTTATATAGCATAGCATTGAGAGTTGAGTTAATTTCTGGTAGTCAGCTATCTGTTGTGGTCCACCCCAAGCCATAGGAAGTTTTCTCCAACACACAAATGGCGACTCCGCTAGGGAGAACATCCATTTTTGGGGATTTTTTAAGCATTGGTCCTTATTTAGAGTTGATGTGTGTCGAGTCTCTGTGTCATTGATTGGTCGTTAGGATACTCTATAGAAAACACCATTTTTGTGAGCCATTGGACTCTTTTTTTGCTCATTTTATTTTTCGTGTATGCGGCTGAGCCTAGTTCTGCCTGCATCTACCCGTCTTTGTCTGCACTATAGCCTGCGGGTATGCGCAGGTATTCCTTCGATAGTAGTGTACAACTCCAGGGCTGATTGTTTTATGGCCTTTGGTTGTTGCTAGGTTGATTCTGAGTGTTCCTAAGTCTTCTTTGGCCTTGTTCCTGACTGTTCCAAGCCTTGTTTGTGACCATAACTCCTCTTTTATCTTGGTTTTGAGCCTCATTGGTTTTTACCCATTTTTCAATTTTTTAGCTCATTCCATCGGCTGAGTCTTACTGTTTAGGATCTGCTAGGTTGTCTGAGTGATCTCCTGTGCATTTTTGTAACTGAATAGTGAGATTTTGCTTGCATTTTTCATTTCATTATATTGAAAAATACAAAAAAATATAATTTTGCATTTTCCTTTTGCTTATAAGTGAAAATACAAAAATAAAAAATTACTTTTATGTACTGCATTTTGCAATGAGTGCTTGCTGCTTTCATTTAGGTTCTGCTTGTGCATTGGAAAATATAAAAGAGTTGCATTTTTATTTCGAAACCATTGGATTGATTCTCATTCTAGTGGCATTGTTTTTATTGGATAGATGAGTCTAGAGTTTGATGATTTTGCATACTATTGAGTCATATACATCACTAGTTTCATGACCATATCCTTTGAGTAACCACGGCCATTAAAATTAATGTTTAATCTTAAAATTTATTAGAACGATTTTATTTATAGGGTACACCAACTAGCATAGGTTTAGAGTCTTGGAATATATCATTGTGAGTAAATGATCCAAGACTACTAGACAAAACATTATGTGTCTGACCAGGGAATGGTGAAATCCATGGTATATATTGGTGTTCTCAGGAAGCTCTACTCAGACCAGAGTTAAGCACGAGGTCATGGAAGGTTGGTTGTGGAGATATCCCTCCAATACCGGCTGAACATGGGAGATATTTCTAGAGTTTGTTCGTATATGGGGGTACCAGAGATTTGTCCTCTTGTGCTTCGGGCTTAGATACCCTTCCCATACGACGGATCCCACCTGCGACTGTCCCCCTGAGCATTGGTTATATTGCGGTGACCATAGTATCCTTACCTAGGTATCACATAGCGTGCTTGCATGGTTATGTTGTTTGTATCCTGAGTCAGATAGGGGTTGGACAACACAGTTTCCGTTGTATAGGGACTTGACCCTGTACATGTTGTGAAGCCTGGGAACCTTTATAACTGATTCGATTTCCTTCGGCTATAGTTTCAAAGTCTCAAGCCTCTCTTAGGCGAGACATACCAGATCTAGTGTCAGGAGCTCATTTAGCCACTCTGTTTGTCTGTAGCTTCTCTCGGTGTATTCTCTTGATTTACTGTTTTTCATCAATAGTTTGTTCGTAAGGGGATGTTGTGATTTTATAGTCTCTTTGGAGATATCATGGCTCAGAGTCCTACTCTCCACCGATCCCATCGGTTGGATGGTTTATAGCCTGCCAAACTTTCACGCTATGTTGTTAGGGGACGTCGGTGGGCTCCCTCCAAGTCTTTGGATTCTTATGAAACATACGTCCTAGATATCATGACTGCACATTCTGGCATGAGAGAAATCCCTAATAGTCCATCGGGTAGAGTCAAGCACACTTCAGACACCCCTACTCCTTGTGAGGCATGGGGGGTGATCCACTTGATACCCAGCCTAGTTTGTTTGGTACAGATCCACCCAAGACCCAACCTAGTTTGTTCGGTCTGGATCCACCCGAGGACGACCCATTCGATCCTTCATTTCCACATAATTATTTATACCGGATGCCAGAGTTACATGATGACCCAGGCCCTACGGTCAACCCTACCACGTTCTCTTATGGTATGCCTAATTACAACACAGTTGATCCTTCCACTGGTTTTGGTAGTCATGCTGGAACTAGTCATGGTGTCAACAACACTGAACCCATTGGGGTCAATACCCTTGTTGGGGGCACCACGTTGTCCACTCACACACATAGTATGGGGACCGGTCACATTCCTCCTAACAATGCAAATGTTGGCAGACGGACACCTCCTAGGGCTACCCAACCTAATAGGAACACTGTTCACAACATGACTCACCATCCACAACCTAATACACATGCCACTACCCGTCAACCCAAGACCATTTTCGCAAATGTCAACATTCCTCCCAATCACAGGGGGTGGACACATACCGCATACTTTTACGTCTGTCGCCGCTACTAGTAATGCTAATGTAGGAGGTGGAAATATACGTCATCCTCGTGGTCACAATGCCACCATTCCTGCTACAACTACTTATACTATGAAACGAGAACTCGACACAGTTCTCGTTTTTTTCTCTCCTAATTTTAATAGCTATTTTTACCTCCATTTCAAAAAGGGTTGATACCAGTATCACAGATTTTCATTTTGAGGCATTTTTTAAGGCTAGAGTTGAAAAGTGGTGCTACTGGTATCATTCGTTCTTTTTTCAAGGCTAAATTTACAACTATTTTGAAATCCCATCCACTTCCCTTGTAAGCAAAACCAAAATTAACCTCTAAATCGAAAGTTGGTGCTTTTAGTAGCACTTATTTCCTTCGTCGGGTTACAAAGTGGGTTTTTAAATTTTTTTAAAAGAAAAAAAAAACAAATGAAAAAACCATTTTAATTGTGAATTATTTAAAAAAAACTAAAAAACACAAAAAAAGACATAACAAAATGTTTAAAAAAATCTCGAAAAATAAAAAAACAAAAGATAAAATATATATATTTTTTTAAAAATATTTAGAAACTTAAAAAAAAAGAAAAACTATTAAAAATAACAAAAATAATAATAAAAAACAAAAAAATTAAAATTAAAATAACAAAAAAATTAAAATTAAAATAACAAAAAAAACAAAAAAAAACACCAAACCCCCCCCCAAAAAAACACCAAAAACACAAAAAAACACCAAAAACACAAAATAAACACAAAATAAACCACCAAAAACACAAAAAAAACCAAAAAAAACCAAACAAAAAACTAAAAAAAACTATCAAAACTAAAAAAAAATCCATTTAATGCGTTGTTGGGTGATGCTGGGCACCGAGGTTGATGCTCGGCATCGACGTCGATGCGGGGCATCGACCTCAATGCCCAGCATCACCCAACAACGCCCGACCACCACTTCCACCACCTTATCCCTCCATCCGCGATGCCCAACACTCTCCACCGCCGCTCCTTATCCCTCCGCGTCCCCTTATCCCTCCGCGTCCCCTTATCCCTCCGCCCCCCCCTGCTCATTATCCCTCCGCCTTATCCCTCCATTCCCGCCCCCTCCGCCTTATCCCTCCATTCCTGCCCCCTCCTTATCCCCCCATTCCCGCCCCCCTCTGCTTTATCCCTCCATTCCCGCCCCCCTCCGCCTTATCCCTCCGCCCCCTCCACTCTGCTGCTTATCCCTCCGCCCCCCTGGCTCTGCTCCTTATCCCTTCGCCCCCTTATTCCTCCACCCCCTCCGCCCTGCTACTTATCCCTCCGCCACCCGCCCCCTTATCCCTCCGCCTCCTCCCTTACTCCACCACTCCACTTCATATTTAATTCAAATGTTATATATATATATATTTAAAAAAAATAAAAATTATTTGATTTCGATTTTTTAAATTTTGTTTGGTTTTTAATTTTTGTTTTTTTATATAGTTTTTTTAATTTTTGTGCTTTTTTTTATATAGATTTTTTTATTAAATTTGCATTTTTTAATGTTCTATTTAGTTTTTCTTTTTATTTTTTTATATAGATTTTTTTTTTAATTTTTTTTTTTTAATTAGATTTGTATTTTTTAATAGTTTGTTTGGTTTTTAATTTTTTTTTTTATAAATTTTGTTTTTTTAAAGGTGTTTTTGTTTTTTTTTTCTATTATTTTAATTGTGTATTTCCTTGTATTTTTCTTCTAAATATTCATTTTTTTTTTCTAAATATGTTTTTTTCTAGATTTTATTAGGGGTTTATTTATTATTTATTTATTTTTAGGAAATGGTTTCGAAACGGTGTAATTACAATCGAAGAGGAAAAAGAGGTGACATTGCTAGCACCTCTTTTGGATTTGGGGCTTGATTTTGGTATTTTTGTTGCGACAATGCTAGTTGTTTATGCCACAATGTGATAAAAGTTGTAATTTTAGGGTTTCGATTGCAATGACACCGTTTGGGTTACCAAAAAGTTGTAATTTTAACCTCGAAACAAAAAATGTTGATACCAGTATCATCACTTTTGGTTTTGAGGTTGTTTTTTTTGTGTTTTTGAAATTAAAAAGTGATTTTTTATGGCTAGAGTTCTCGTTCATAGTATATAGTTCTCGTTTCATAGTGTAAGTGGTTATACTAGTAACACCAATGTTGGGGTTGGGAATACATCTCATACTTATGGTCACCACATGACTACTCACATTGCTCATAACGCTTACGTTGGGGGTGGGAACATACCTTATAATCATGGTCATTACAACAGGATTCCCACTACGAATAGTATGTATATGCCCCATAATTACGGTGGAAACCCTTACTACAATACAGTCGGTGTTGGCCACCAGTACAACCCACCTCAATATGGTGCTCAAAACACATACATACCTGCTTACTCTCACACGGGTCAGGTCGGAGGAGGTTATCAACCTTATGGACATGGTCAGGCTTATGGTCAGTCAGGCCCATATAATCAACATTTTCCTGGTCTTGGTCAAGCTTATGGTCCATCTTATAATTCGGTTCCGTACAACGAACCTTTTATGGGGGCTTATAATCGAGCTTTCCAGCCGCAGCTCCCATTCCTTGCACACTTGAATCTTCCAGATCTTTCGAAGCTCATGAATGATCCGGTGTGTCACAATCCTAATTGGCCTCTGGTCCCTAACAAGCTCCCTTCGGACATTCCTAAGTTTGAGGGGAAGAGTGGTGAGGATCCGGGTGACCATGTCACTACCTTCCACCTTTGGTGCTCATCCAACTTGTTGAATCATGATTCCATTTGATTATGACTATTTCAACACACCATCACGGGGGTAGCCGCAAAGTGGTATGTTGAGTTGCCTGGGCGAACTTATAGGGGTTTCAATGAGATTGCTTTGGTTTTATTGGACGATTTCTAGTTGTCGGTTTGTTACGATACTGGTACTGAAATTTTGTCTACCTTCCGTCAGAATAAGGCCACACATATTTCTTACCACGTTCAAGAGTGGCGTCGACAGAAGAGATTAGTGAAAGCCAACATTCCTCCCGAGTTTCTATTGGAATGGTTCCTCAAGTCTTTACTTCCATATATTGCTAAAGATGTTTCGATGTCCGGCATTGTGACTAGGGAACAGGCCATCTTAAAGGTCCAGCAGTTAGATTTATTATACTCTCAATCTAGCATTTTGTATGACATTATTCCTGACGCATCGCGAACACAACATGAGCCCAAGTCAGTTCCTGGGCCGCATGCTGATGGCATTGTGGGATCCACAAGTACTCGTCCTGTAGATTTGGTGGCTAATCAAATGCAAAATTTGTCACTTAACCAGTCTACTCCTGGACAGGTTCACACCTTGTCCACTTCCACCCCGTCGTCTGATGTACACAGTGTGCAATCGACGAACCCATCAAGTAACCAACAACCTGGTGGTAAGAAGAATGGGAGAAATAACCGTAAGGGTGGAAACAATGGGAACAATAATAGTAATCACAATACCCCTCGTAAGGAGAATGCCAACCCTCCTCAGGAAGGCGGAAATGCTATTGAGGACCATAAACCTAGGCGTAAGGTGAAGTTTCCTTGTAAGATTTGTGGGGAAGATCATCTTACTCACTTGTGTCCTCGAATCGAAGAAGCATCGAAGCATCTTGCAAAGAGCCCAGTTGTGTTAAAGGATCCCCTTCCTCATCATCAAAATATGGCTTCGCATGCTCTCACTACTGGTTATGGACCTGATGAGACTGCAACGTCTTCTTCCAATACTAGTGGTTATGGATGCGTGAATATGGTTCAATCAGAGGTTAGTGTTGCTACTCGTCAATGCGATTATGGTGCACCACAACCTAATATGGGGAGTGAGCCTCCCCCTCCTCCTGATAATTCCTTGGATATCGAGAAGCCCTCTATTATGCCAAGGATACCGAAAGGTGTTCTTAAGTGCTCTACGCATAATCTCAATGCTCGAGCCGCCTAGAACTACTCCATTGTAGAAGATTTGGGCCAAAATCCATGTGCCATGTCGGCTTTTGAAGTTTTACAGGCGTGTCCTTCTCAAAGCCATGCCCTTTTGAGTGCGTTAGGAGTTCAGGATGGGGGGAGTACCAATGTTATCAAGTTCGACACTATTGATGTTCAACCTTGCTTACCTTACCACGTGGCTTTTCAAATCCATGTGGAGTGCCTTTAGAATTTTGTCAAAAGAACGGTGGTTGACGAAGGTGCTTCCACGTCAGTGATGTCTTTAGCTTGTTGGAAAGCTATTGGCTCTACTCCTCTACTCACATCTAGGACCATGCTTACTGCATTTGACGGTCGATCATTTAAGCCACATGGGATTATCCCTTCCCTTATTGTCCTCCTGGGAGGTAAACCTGTGCCTATTGAAGTCGAAGTGGTTGATGCGCCCATCGACTACAACCTTTTACTGGGTTATAATTGGATATACGCTATGAAAACTGTTGCATCTACTGTATTCAGAATTATTTACTTTCCACACGAAGGAAAGATTGTGACAATCGATCAGCTGGATTTCGTTAATCCTCCTTCCACAGCATCCAAGGGATCAATAGTCCCACAGGTTATAGATTCTCAGCCAACAACTGGGAACATGGGTGTTGGTATGTACCCTTCGTTGATGGGATCTTATGATTTCCCTTCACCCGTTAATCTTATTGGAACCATTTCCGATACTGCGTCTCCTCCTTTGCATAATGTACCGTTCTAGAATTCATATTTTGATGATCCATGGAATTTACCGTCCACGAGTTCTATATCTGGAGACATTGTGCACGTTAGGATGTCTATGCCACTGTCTATTGTTGAGCTTGCTTACAAGGATATTCAAGAAGCCACTGCAGAGCCAGATCTCCCCTCTTCTCGGACAGATGAGGAAGATCCCATTACGCTGCCCGTTTGGGCAGTCAACTCATCTTGTTTGAACGATTTCCTTGATGGTAATTTACCCTTGGATGAAGCTATTATTGAGGCCATGTGTGGTAGTGAGAGACCTTGGGAGGATATGCATCATCACTCTTATTTCCTTCCCAACCTCAATCTCGCCGAGCAAGAAGAGTTTAGGACGACTCTTTCCGAGATGGTTGGTCACCATATGGATCTTTTGGGCTCACATGAGATTTTCGCGAAGGGGAACATGACTAATATTTCCTCGACTAAACTGATCAACATCTCTTGCACTCCCTGGAAGATTAAGAATGTTTACATCAGTGATGATTGCTCTCCTGAGGAGGTTGCCATTTACACTGAATTGTTTACAGAAATTAGGGATCTTTCGCCTGTTCATATGAGGAGATTCCAGGAATAGACCCCAGTATTGTCGAGCACGAGATTAGAATGTATCCTCATGCTAAACCGGTTCAAGAACCTCTTCATGCTGTTAACCCTAGGAAGGCAGCAGCTATTAAGGTAGAGGTGGAGAAACTGCTCAAAGCTGGTTTTATCTACCCCATTTCCCTTATCGAATGGGTGTCAAACCTCATTCTGTGGATAAGAAGTAGGGAACGATCCATGTATGCACTGATTTTAGAGACCTGAATTGTGTGTGTCCGAAAGACAACTTCCCCACGCCATTCATTGATCAGATCTTGGATGCTTTTGCAGGAAGTGAGATTTTTTCGTTCATGGACGACTTTTCAGGGTATAACTAGATTCAAATCAAACCCGTGGACCAACATAAGACTGCTTTCATTTGTCCTTGGGGTACATTTGCATATCGGAAAATTCCCTTCGACCTTAAAATCGTCGAAGCTACGTTTTAGTGTTCCATGACCTATGCCTTTCACGAACATAAAAAGATTATGGAGGTTTTTTGGATGATCTTGTCGGCCATTCTCACAAGAGAGTGGACCACCCCAAGCAACTTCGTTGGATTCTCGAATGATGTATACACTACAAGATCCTATTGAATCCTAATAAATGCATGTTTGCGGTGAGGTCAGGTCACCTTCTAGGATTTATAGTTTCAAAAGAGGGTATTAGAGTCGATCCTGTTAAAGTTGCGGCAATACTTCGGTTTCCTCCTCCGTGCAACTTGTTTCAACTTCAGAGCCTCCAAGGGAGAGCTACTTTTCTACATCGCTTTGTAGTCAATTATGCTAATCTTACCAAAGGTTTCCCGTGCTTGTTGAAGAAAGACACACCGTTTATCTGGGATGAGCGAGCCCAGAAGTCTTTCAACGCCATAAAGAAAGCTTTGGTATCATATACTGTGCTTAGTCCACCCAACTTCACACGAGATTTTATACTTTATGTGGCTGCATCTCACGAGACGATTGGCATGGTCTTAGTTCAGGTTGATGATGTGCGTTTCGAACATGTGATCTATTACCTTAGTCGAAATCTAGTAGACGCTGAACTGAGATATACTCACGTGGAAAAGTTGGCACTTGTGACTGTCCATGCAGTCCAACGGTTACGACACTATATTTTGCTTCGAAAAACCACAGTTTTAGCGCATATCAATCCGTTTCAGTTCATGCTATCATGACACCTTATTGGAAGGAAGTACAATAAATGGATTGTGATCCTTCAGGAGTTCGATCTCGATTTTTCTTCGACAAAGTCGGTGAAATCGTTGGTGTTTGTTGAGCTTATGTCGGACCTTCCGAGACTTGATGAGGATGTCATCCATGAAGATTCCTTTGTGGATGAACACTTGTTTCTTATCTCATCAGAGGACCCTTGGTATGGGGATGTCATTTTATATCTCCAAATTTTGAAGTTTCCTTCACATTATTCACGGGGCGAGGGATGGTGTGTGAAACATCATGCTAAAGATTATACTATCGTCGGTGACACTTTGTATCGTCAAAGAAAGGATTCTATTCTTAATCGTTTCTTGACCCATGAAGAAGCGGAGCATGTGCTTAATGATTGCCATGATGGGGCGTGTGGTGGTCACTTATTCGAGTTTGCTACAGCCTAACGTATTATGCGAGCTGGTTACTTTTGGCCTTCAATCTTTAAGGATTGTATAAATGTTGTGAAGAGATGTCACCCTTGCCAAGTGTTTTCTCGAAATATGCACTCACATCCAACACCTCTTCATTTGGTCGTCACCGTCATTCCCTTCACCAAGTGGGGGGTGAATTTCATGGATTGCAAACCAGTTTCGACTGGGGGGCATCACCATATCATAGTAGCCGTGGAATACTTTTCCAAATAAGCTGATACCATGCCTGCCGTAAAAGCCGATGGTGCTACAGCATCTCATTTCATGTTCAATCAGATTATTACTCGGTTCGGTATTCCGAAAGAGATTGTCATTGACCATGGTAGTCACTTTCAGAAAAAAATGATGGAGGTTTTGTCACTCAAGCTTGGGTTTCGTCAAGAACATTCATCTTCTTACTATCCCCAAGCGAATGGTCAAGTTGAAGCAGTCAATAAGTCTTTAAAGACCATTCTTCAACGTACCATCCAACAAAGCAAGAACAACTAGTATATTATGTTATATCTTGCTTTGTGGGCATATCGAACCGTGGTCAAGACTACCACCGGGTTCTCACTGTTTCAACTAGTACACAATGTGGAGTCGATTTTACCGATTGAATGCGAAATCCCTTCGCTTAAACTAGCCATAGAGCTCCTCCCTGATACGATGGGTATTGAGCAACATTTAATCCACCTTGAGCAACTTGACGAACAATGTCGAGATGCCGTGGTGGCTATATATGCCAATAAATGTCGTGTTAAGGTTCAATACGATAGGTATGTCCGTCCCCAGCAAAATGCTGAAGGTGACTTGGTCTTCTTATATGACCAAGCTAAAGAACCCCTGGGGGCAGGCAAGTTTAACCCCATGTGGCATGGTCCTTACATTGTGAGACATGTCCTGGAAAAAGGAGCCTATGAATTAGAGGATTATGAGCGGAATGTCTTGAAGGAGCCTAGGAATGGGCTCTACCTCAAGCGGTATTACGCTTGAACTTCTAGTTTGAGTTAGTACTTTTGTATACTATTGTAGAGTTGTTTCTGTACATAGTTTAGGTTTATTTTGGTTTACGGGTCTGTTGATTCACTTCCGTTTGTTTGACAGATGTCAGCGGAATTTTCTACATTCTTAGGATTTGAGGATGGTGCTAGCCATCATACGCAGCAGCTTGCTTCTACTACCTAGGTTATTTATTAACCTGACCAACTGGTTGTGTCTTTAGGAGGTGCTTGTCTTGGTCCTACATCTAACAATGTGGCTGAGTATAGTGCCGTGATTGAGCTACTTTGGGATGTTATTTCACATGGTATCCAGTCTTTAGAAGTCCGCCTGGATTCACAACTAGTTGTGTCTCAGTTGAATGGTCAGTACCGTGTGAGGGATCCTATGTTACTACGTAAATTCTTAAGGGTAAGACTCTTGGAATGACATTTTGTTTCAATTACATATATTCATGTTCCGAGAAGTTTTAATCATATATCTGATGCATACGCTAACTATGTATTAGATTGGCATTTGTCGCATTCTTAATGAAACGCACAAATAAAAGATACATTCATACATTTGTACATACACACATATAGTAGAACTGGAGAACCATAGTTTTTATAAATAATATGTCCAAAATGGTAGTGTCATAATACAAACTGGAGCCCGTAGCTCTCAAAAATATACATATAATACAAAAATGGGACTCTGAGATGTCTAATCCCTACGAGGAGGCCTAGCCGCCACCCTGGCAGGATGTGTCTGATAGTAATATTGTACTGCATTTTCTATACGCTGCAGTAGTCGCACCTAGTTACCCGGTACCCCCACCACATGGCGCTGCATATCCTCTGGTAGCTACGCTATCTCTATACCTGGTACCTTGGTGTCCATCTATGATAGGTTGTTTCGCAGAGTCTGTAGTGTACGCTTTGCTGTAGTACCCACTTCCTCATCACCCCTGCCCCGTCGACGATGTCTCGGGAAGCCTTGGGATCTTACTGGACCCTTTTCTACGCGCAAACAGTAAAACATTAATATATGATACTACCCCCAAAAATATTTTTGCATTCATATCTATAATAAAAAATCCATAAAAATTTAATACACAAAAAACATAAAAAGAGTACTCACCCATGTCTCCAAACGCTGCATCTGGTGGAAGCAGCATGTCACGATCCTATCGGAAGTCTATCCCTACATAGGGGTAGTCATCTATAGCTATGACCTGTTGATCCCACCAGTGAAAGAACTCCTCTGTGTATGGTGATACCTGACGTCCACCACCCTGTCGCATCAATACCTTTTCCCACTGGGTCAGGGATGGGTCAGAGAGACTATGAGGAGGGACTTCAACCCTCAGACTAAGCCCCAGATCTTGCTCAAAGAAGAAACTGTATAAGATACTGCCATATGCAAATTTTTTTGCCTCCCCTTGCTTGCACTCCGTTAAATGGGTCTTCATGGACCCTAGTAATGTTGTGCACAAGTCAAATATCATGGGTTGCATACACTACGACACATAGAACATTACTAGCCTGGATGCCTGGTGAAGAGCTTTTGAACCAAAAATCTGCACTAAAGTAGGCACTATATCCTTCATGCTCAGATTGACTATGGCTCGGATGGACACCTGACTCCCCACTACCCGAGTATTTGGAACACATTACCACTCTATATATTCGGGGATGGTGATCCCACCACCCACAGAATGAGATCGAAGGCTTGCCACTTCACCTCGGTGGGACAAACCAATAATGAAGTAGATATATTCCACTTCCAAAGTGAGTATTTTCCTGTCTAGGTTTAAGTTTTGTGCATCTATGTCCCAGTAATCTATCAAACGATGGAGCAATAGGTTTCGGGCCCTCAAACCCACTATGCTCCAAAATTTGTATAGCCCACATGCTTGTAACGCTTGTTGTGTAGGAAAATCATTACAGATGACCTCATCCACAAGGTCATGTTCCCTCTCTCTCCACTCTAGAACCATCCTGGAGGAAGAAAAAGCAAAGATTTTAGTCATTTGCATTTAAAAACTAACTTCACAACCATACCCGTGGGCAATTTTTCTCACAGAGGCCGGTACCCCGTGGTCAATGCATGCGTTGATTGTGAGTACCTTGCCCTACCCACGACCCATATAGTTATATCCCGCAGGTAGCGCCATGACCATTTAGGGCTTGGCCACATAAAAAATCCAACCACTGAAAATCAAAATAAAAGCATTAAAATGAAAGCTATGGATGAGACTACCAACCTGCTCCTAATGGTTTGATGATCGGATGCCTGTAGCTCCCAGAATCAGCAGTTGAACTTCAAGGTGAAAACTAACCACAAAACTCCAAATGGGTGAATAGTATAAATGAATTGTAAATTGTAATTTTTTGTTACTATTTATAATTTTCAAAACCCACTTGTCTATAGTTTCCGCCATTTTAAGCTGTTTTGGACTAATATAATGTCTTGGAGTAGCATTTTTTGACCATATTTCTTTGGCGAGAGTAGTTTTTGACCATTTCCCGCCTACGACAAGTATATTTCACACCTAGAATATAGGTTAGATGTCATATTCACATGCATTATGCATTTGACCTTTTGACCATTTTCATAAACCCTAGGTGCGACCCCGCTTCTTAACCGACACAAAGCCTTCAAATTGTTATAAAAGTGTCGTTATGTGGTGGTAGGGCCTTTCCAAATATGGGTACCCTAGTTAGAACCCCCGTTTGCATTGTGGTGCCCATGTCGTTGTTTGTCCTTAGGATCGGGAGTCCCTTTGTAGTTACGCCATGACTTTGTGATAAAGACTCATACTCTACTTTGTCTTATGCTGGCCATCTCCCATAAGGACTCCCCCATTAATATCAAGTTGTGATTGCATTGCATCATCTTGCTTGCCACTTGAGCCTTGTGTCGGCTCTCGCTTACTCGATTTTTATCCTGGTGCTTGAGCACTTTTTCGTGTCGAGCCCTGCAGAGCTTCCATTTGTCCTTCACAATTTGATGACCTTTTGACCCTAAGGGAACACCCCCCGAGTGTCCACATCCTGCATATGCTTCCTTGCATTGATCATAGGTATGTTCCACTACTTGGGACTAGTCTGCTCACTATTTGACACTCGTTCCCTCACTTGTTGTACTATAAGCAATTTTATTCTTTTTGAAGCTTTTCCAAATATGAAAAAGACCAAAAAAATCAAATATTCCAAAAAGCCATACGGGATTATGGTTATTACTTCTAGTTGGCAGTTGTTGTGTCGCCTTTGAACAGAGCATTCATTCCACACCATACATTATGAGTCGGGACCATAGTTGGATCTTAGGAGCTGTACTTGTTTCTCAGTTTACTCCACCGATTGGTTAAGCTTCCAGTCATTATGGAGCCCTTTGTGATGCCTACTGCATCGCACAGTATATATTGAGTCTATGCTTCCTGAGTATCATATCTTCAATTTCAACCATGGATGTTTGATGGTCTGCTTAACGATTTTCCAGTGATGCATTTATTTTGGGCATTTCTCTTGCTACATCTCCAACTGTAGGTTCTGCTTACATAGTGTGAATGTTGTTGACTGCCCTTCTGTTGCTTGGGCAATCAACTTTCTTATGTGGTTCGCCACATTCAAAGCACTTCAAGGGTCCCCTCTGTTCGGCATATCTAGTGTTGTTATTATTATTATTAGGTACATTTCTTGCAGCAGTAAAGTTCTGTGGTACGTTACTCCTATAATTATTATTACTTGGAAAATTTCTATTATTATATTTTTTCTTAAAACTTCTAGAATTATGAGTAAAATTATTCTTTTTATGATCAAACTGATTAGACTTATTACTTTTCCAGCCAGTTGTTCCTTCTCTTTTTCTATTTTGATCAAAACATAAATTTTCTTTCCTCATAGCCTCTTCCAGAGGAAGAGTTATCATACTCAATCCTGTCTTTTATGTTGAAAGGTAGACAACTTAGAAACCTTTGTACCTTAGGCTTCTCTTCGACCATGTAAGGTACACACTTCGGCAACCTAAGGAACTTGCTGCACAATTCCTTCATGTTCATAGTACCCAATTTTAAATCATAAAACTCTTTTGACTTATCTTCATAGTACTGTTCTGATAAGAAATTTTTCTTAAATAACTTTTTAAACATATTCCAGGTTATGTCTCTTTCCTTTATGCTCTTAATTCTTTTAAGATCCTGCCACCAAATATTTTCCTTTCCGATCAGATTGTAAATAGCCATCTTGGCTTTTAACTAAGAAGAGTAATTGTAGATATTAAAGTACTTCTTCATTCCAGATAGCCATGCTTCAGCTGTCTCACCCTTTTCACTTTCGCCATTAAAAGTTGGTGGCTTAATCTTTTTAAACTCTCCAGTAATTTGTTCATGATGCTTATACTTCATTTTCTTGGAACAACAATCACTGTCACTGCTGTCATGACCAGAATTACCATTACTTTGATCAGATTTAGATGAAAAGTAACTATTAATTTTACCTTTGTTGACTTTCTTACTCTTATGTTTGTGAGACATTGTACCAGAATCAGATTTTACTTCTGATTTCCTTCCTCTTTCCTCATTATGGTATTTCTCCATTAGAATATGATTGAATTCTTCTTGTGACTTCATGATGCGTTCATTTTCTTCCTTAACAGTTCTTATCTCAGATTTTAAATCTTTTAAAGTACGAAGAAGTTTTGAAGATTGGTTATTTAATTCAACATATATTCCTTCGGGATTATCATTGTAATTATGCTCATTATGAGGAGATATGTCCTCTGCTGATTCCTCCGGTATGTCCATACCTGCAAATTAATGTCAAACCGTTCTATACAAAAATAAAATTAAAATAAAAGTTAGTAACATAAACTTTCTTGTTTTTATTTTTTGTTTGCGCGCATAAGCCTGTTTCAGGCCTAGAGTTTGAACTTGCGCTCTGATACCACTTGTAACATCCCAAAATTTACAAAAATTTAAATTTTTCGATATAGCTTTTAATGCATAATCTAACTATGCGGAAATATAATAAATGTTTAAATGTCATCTTGGTGTACTAAATGTTGTGTTGGTCAAAAGTGTAATGTTTGCGACAAGATGATTAATATCTATGTTTTGATGTTATTCTTACTCAACTGTATTTTCACATTTCTTTTGTTGTTGATCCAATGATATAAATTTTATAAGTGTTAACTATTGTTCTTTTGTTTGATGATGAAGGGGTCCCACAGATGCCCCGAGGATTACTTAGCATTTGTGTGAAAGCATTTGAATCGTCCTTTTCGCAGATTACAGGTAAGATATTTAGTGTTTACGATGTGTGACCGAAGAGTTTCTAACCAGTTTTCAGTAATCGCAAAGTCTTAATGGTTTTAAAGACAAAATGTCAAAATTGCCATCGAGTGAGAAACTTCAGCTAGCCTAGCTTATAAAACAAAAAGTATGTTCATGGTAATATTCATAATATTATATTAGCCCCTTTTACTACCTGTTCAAACCATAGATAGGTTTAAGGAGATTCATCTTGCCTCCATATGTTATTATCTTGAGTTTCTATTTCATGCAAACTATAAGGATAATCAATTTCTATATGTAATGGCTAAGTACAAATAACATGCAATATCTTTATGCAATCCCTATATGCTCTAGAGCCTAAGAATTACATGCAATATTTTATTTAAATTCTAACCTACGAACTAATTGCAAATTCATATTCAAATTCTAGCCTAGGAACTATATACAAATTTCTATTTGATTTCTATACTATATTGAAATATATATGTAGAGCCTTATACATATTCCTATGAATAATAATTATATAGTATCGTATGTGCATCTACGTGACCCTTTATAACATTATGGATTCCTAGCAAATGAAACCGATACCCCCTTGACTTACCACAAGGTGTATGATATGATAGAGTTATGCACTTCACAATTGAACCAATACATTAGGATGAGTAAGGAATGATGCCATTATGATTTCGTGCTGGCAGGCACTCTGTTTTCCTTTTGAATTTAATATTCCAATCATCGAGAAAATGGAATGTCTCCATGGATATCGTCGTGGTGCTAGGCACGTGAAGTTATGGTGATGAATTAAACAATGAGACGAGCTGTAAGTATTAAGGTTTTGAAGTTGTTCGAGCTATCCTCCTTGGTGGAAAGGGTCATTAATGGTGCCCTTACTATGGTGGTTGCTTGGACTTACGTGATACCCTTCGGGTGATCTCCACCGTTGATCAAACACGGTCTTGGGATTTGGGATCTAACCCTAACAACCACTATGTTTTTCGAATTTATTGTTCCTCGGCATTCGCTGTAGTGGATCTAAGGAGAGGCCGACAGGCCAAGAGCCTCCAGGGTTTCGATAGTAGGTGTTTGTGGTGAGTTTCCATGGTTCGAAACCGTGACCTGTTGATAGCTTTAAGGGCCGATACTCTTATGGGATTTTTACAGTAACAGCTTGTATTAAAAAGTTCCAGAGTGAGTGACAGATTCTTCATGGAAGTTGATTCGATACTCGACTTTTCTTGTCTGTCCAGTGGTAGTTTTTCCAAAGTTGCTTTTCCACCCTTCTTTGCATTTGGTGGTGGAGTGATGGGTATAGTTTGCAGTGTCTTTGGCATTATGCTCCGGGGATAAATAAAAGGTAATGTTTCTCAAGTTCGAACCTTGTATCTTCCACTCTGATAAGATTTTTAGTTATTGATATTTCGCATGTAATGACTTCTTTCAAAACTCATTTTGACGACTACTTGCTTTAAATGGCAGGTCCCTTTGTCAACAACTTCCTAGCTTAGGTTTTGATAACTGGCAGCTACAAATAGAATGGTAAGCCTCGGTGGTTACATTGTTACTTCGGTTAGATTAGGCCTTCATGTGTGCTTTGCCAAGACTTCATGTTTTCTTGGGCTTTGAGGAGTGATCTTCGTTGAAATGCTTGTGAGCTATTTGGCAGCTTGGGGAGGATGAAACCCTGAACCCCTTCGTTGTTGTTTCTGTGTTGTTTGTTTTTCATTGTAGAATCTGTAAAAGAAAATAACTAAGGAGAGGGTTTTACCCTTCTACTATTCTCGGTAAACAAAGGAACTATGCTTTTTTACATTATGGTGTTTGTGTTTTGAGATTGAGAGCAGTGCTCCAATTTGTGTGCAAATGAAGTTTATCATTTTGCAACTATTGTGTTTTAGAAAAGTTTGAGAGCTAAGATTTGAACCCTGTGCTAAAATGGTCAAACCCTAACGTGTAGTTTTCGGTAAATGTTTTGTTGTTCTTATAATAAATGTTGAGCTTCTGAAAGTAGATATCTAAATCGAAATAATCGTATGCTTTTACTGTTATTATTTTTCAATAGATTTGTGATATTGTTGTCTCGTGTTGATGCCGAGATGCTCATTATTTCAGTCTTAAGGAATGTAAATGATAAACGTTTTTGTGACTATGCTTATGGAGTTGAAAGCTTCACTTTTTTATTCTTGCATGTCAATTTAAGTGATGGTTGTGAGCCAAAACCCAATGTTTCTATTTGCAGCTATATAATGAAATCGTAACTAGTTTCTTGTTATGTTGTTAACTAATGGTGTTGAATCTTAACTAAACTCTTAATCTGAAAGGTAGATGTTGATACTTCTAGGGTTCGATCAATGAAGGGTTACGAACCTGTCATGATGTTTAAGTTTTTAAACGAAACTCTATTTTGGATAACATATTAGTTCTTTATTTAACAGTTGCAATGAATAAAGAAATTTATGAAACAACAAGCTAGGGTTTCTAATCCTATGCTAAATGTAAATGGGATTAACTGTAGTTTAAATAATAAAATAATATAAAAGAAATAAATACTGCCCATAAAAACTAGTGCTAAATAATCATGCATTTGTTTGTAACAGAAAGAGTTCTGTTTGTTTTTGTAATTAGATATACTTGCTAGCAGCATTGGATAACAGTACTGTGTACTTAGGAAATAATTAGTTTGTAGCTGTTATTTTCAATGAAAAGTGGTGAAAGAAAAATACAGTTAACCTTAAACACTTAACAGATGAAAGGAATGATAAGAGAAAAATATAGAATTTATCTTTTATGAGGAATTTAATGATGATAGGAAATTCTAGTTTTTGTATAGGAATAAGATAATTATTTCTGTTTTTAAGCAAGAATAATTATAGTGCCTGTGATGCTATATACCTTTAAAATTTCTGAACCTGAGCATATATTCTTTATTACATAATATTAATGGTAAGAAACACTAATGAAATACAACAGCATTAATCTTCTCATTCATTTGGCAATCTGCCTATCAATTTATCTACCTTAATCTCCTTCTCTATACTAGAGTATGATGCAGAAACAATAGCATGGGGAAAAATGCAGAGAATATATTTATTCGGATCATCTTACATAATCATTACTATATAGAATCTAACTAGGTCAAAAACTAAAATAAATGCATTTGTATAATAATATCCTTTAAACAGTAAATTTATAATTGCAGATAGAAATTTTAACTACTTAGAAATAGAATAGACAAGTAGAACCTGTAAATGAAGATAGGGCTGACAAACACCCAAGGAGGCCTGTTCCTCCCAACCTTTTTCCAGAAGAAGCAGTCAACTACTTGCTTCCTTTGGACCCCCGAGCTTACTTACTGAACCACTAAGTAGATGGACTCTGTGTAGAAGCAAGGCACTCAGTAATATAACTTATGCACTCAATAGTATAACTTCTGCACTCAATAGTATAATAGAAAAACTTACACTATGATCAAAAACTCAGCATATCCCCTCATCGAATTTCTTGGGTGCAAGCACAACAAAACCCCAAGGTAAATTTCCTCGTCAGGAAAAGTGATGAACCTCAGTTCATAATTCGATGGCTCTTATATAGACTTCCTAGGTCTATAGTGGTTAGTTTTCAATAAATGAGCCTCAAGCTCCAGTCCCACCTTCCAGGGCACTATGACCACAATTCAAGGGAGTTGTCCCATACCAACATCTAGTTAGTTGCATCATGATGCTGTCACTTGTCCATTGCCTTCTACCCTAGATTCCATTCCACCTAGTGGGTCAGTAAACACTCTTTCAACAGTCTCCTTAGGTGTTTGTTTCCTATTTAATTTATTTAATAATAAAATATTGCGCAAATTACAGTCATCCTTGTACACTTGTCCAATATTAAACTTTACAATAAAAGTTAACATAATGCTTCCAACATAAAATGTTTTTCAACAAAAAGGGTATGTTACAGGTAATCTATGGCCATGGACAGGTTGTGCAAGGGTAGCATGTAATACGTCTTGGATATCCGATCAGGTTTTGCTAGTCACATAAAAGGCCTCGGATGCTCTTTAGAGATCTTGCTGGGCAAGACACTCTTTTAAGGTTTTGCTAGATCACATGTAATACGTCCTAGAGATCCGAACAGGTTGTGCTAGTCATGTAAAAGGCCTCGGATGCTCTTTAGAGATCTTGCTAGGAAAGACACTCTTTTAAATTTTTGTGGGGACCACATGTAATACGTCCTGAAGATCCGGACAGGTTGTGCTAGGCACGTAAAAGTCCTGAGATGTTCTTTAGAGATCTTGCTAGTAAATACACTCTTTTAAGGTTTTGTGGTGGGGGTCACATGTAATACGTCCTGGAGATCTGGACAAGTTGTGCTAGTCATGTAAAAGGCCTTGGATGCTCTTTAAAGATCTTGCTAGGGAAGAAACTCTTTTAAGGTTTTGTGACGGTCACATGTAATAGCTCCTTGGGAGATATTGTCAGTCGTGCTTAGGCACATAAAGGATCCTGGGATACTCTTTCTAGGTTTTGCTGATGCATGTAATCAGTCCTGAGGATTACACAAGATGTCCAGCTCACAGAGATGATGAAGACCTACATGAGGCTAGGCCTACATCCAACATGAAAAAGGGTTGATTCTGTAGAACTTCCTATCACTAGAAGAATTGAGAGATAGCACCAGTGATTGATATGACGAGTACATCAGCAGTGACGATGATGCTCTGTGATCCAGTGACGATGATCCATCTATAGAATTGAAGAGTTGTGCCTATATGTATTGATGACTTGTGTCAAGATAATACCTTCCTAGCTAAGCGGGAGTGTTGATGTATTTGTAATTTCCGAAGATATTCACTTGTATATTGTATTTGTACTTTATTGTATCCCCAACGGAGATGTATTATTCCTCCGATTGGAAGTGTCATCAGACTTGCACGTGTCGCAAGTTATATTGTAAGTGTTGTAACTTATACTTGATGGGTTATTAGACCACCTTGATGGGGTCGGCCCTGTATGAGTCATGTGGGTTAAAGGGTTATTAGACCACCCTAGTGGGGGTCATCCCAGTCAACATTATGTTAAGTGGTTAAGTTGGGGCCAACCTAGTTAAAGTTAAAACACAAGCAAAGTATTGTATAAATAGAGAGTGTGTCTCTCTCATTTTACACATTCTCTCATTCACTCACTTTGCATTAGTGAGAGAGAGGAGGAGTGTGCACTAGTGGAGGAGGAGTAGCTGCTGCAGTAATCTATCTCTTGGGTTTCATATTTGTGATCTTTGTATTGGTGCTTATTCTATATCTAAGGAAGTTGTGGAGTTTCTCACCTTCTTGGTTTTCCCCGATGAAATGTTTTGTGTCTCTTGTCTCTTGTCTCTTATGCTTGATATGCTGTACATGTTGTTCTTTCAGTTAAGATCCTAGATCTATTGAATTAAATGATGAAAAACTAACAAAATGCACCAATATCAGTTCTTGGGAATCATAGACATGTCTCCCATCTATGACCATAGTTGGGAGAGGGAAATAAGAGTGTTTGGACCTATACCTTGCACGTCAAGTTCAAGTGCCATGAAAAAATCCTCAGACCACCACACAATAGCATCGATAGTTCATGGGCAATTCACCATCATCAAAGACTACAAACAAGTGTGTTAGGATCTTATTGAAGCTTCTCAATACTTAGAGACTTGAACCAATATCCAAGAAATTTGTAGGGGATCTTTGGCCTCTGAGTGGGATACACAAACTATGAATATGTTTGTGCATTGGAAATGTCTGTTAGGACATAAACATGGTCAGGGGGGGAAGCAATGACGTTAAGACCTAATTGAACCTTCTTCAGCTCAAGAACCATCAACAACACTTAGAAATAATGACATGAACCATCTCCAAGGAGTATTTCACATCTGAGTTGAAAATGGGTGCCATTATGATGTCTTGGGCATCATGGATGGGTCTTGGGTCCGTGACCATAGTCTAGAGAACGAAATAAGAATTTGTGGCCCTAAACCTTTCTTCTAAGGCCCAAGCATCTTGGTAAAGTCCTTCAACCGTAAAATTATACCATTATTGGTTATGAATTGCGTACAAGGGTGTTGTGTGCACCATGATTAGGTTAATTTTGCACCAATAATAGGTCTAAATGTTTAACCAAGGTCTTGGGACAAAAACAATAACCTTGTACCCTAAATGACACTTCTTGGTCTCAATTGCCATAGAAAACACTTGAAATCCACAAATTTTTGCATCTCTTGCAAATATTTTGAATACGAATGGTTTACAAAGGGTTATTATGTTGCTTTGAGGAATACTAATGTGCATCAAGCAAAGCTTCTCAAGCTCAAGCATGGTGAAATATGCATTGAAACGCCACATTGGACGTTTCTATGGGACTGTTGGCCTCTAAGAGGGATATCATTACCATTAATTAGTTTTGGACATTAGTGATGGATTTAGGGGCATAGACCATGGTAAAAAAGGATAACAACGGCCTGATGCAATAACAAGAATTTTCGAAGCCTCAAGTGATGTGAAAATGGTCTCCAACCATGACACATTTCCTCTCTATTGGGTGTTTGGCTCCCAAGTGGTATTTTGGGTGCCATTAGGCAATTATCTACACATAGGATGGTCTTAGGGGCCTTAACTATCCCCGAGGGAAGAAAATAGGTTCTCGTACTAAATATTTGCTAATGAAACATAGGTCCCAATACCAATCGAAAGGGTATGTGTGGGTGTTCTTACAAATTAAAAAAAAAAAAAACTAGCAACACTACCTCTTTTCCTCAATGTGTTGGATGACTTGCCCATTTTGGTTGTAGCTTTCGATTGATAGTGTTGGTGTTTCAAGCCACATAAACAAAAACACATCCAATTTTCCATCTCCCTATTGTTACTCAATTTTCAACCATTATTTTAAATATGATACACATTTTCATTATGGATGCAATTACACACATTAATAGAGTCGTGTGTGTGTGTGGAAATTTTTTTCTTATTATTGTTTTATTCATTTTTATCTATACATATATCATAATTTTAAAATACATAGGACTTTTATTTATGGCATAACTTTTTATTACCTTATCCATTGAGAAAACCAATTATATGGAGCACAAGTATAGACAGAGGCCTATATACTAAAAAAATTGATCAATTATGTTAATACCCTCAAATATAGTCTTAACGCTTGACCTCATAATTTAAGGGTTTCACTTACTTTATTAATTTTAAAACAAATATAAAATTAACATTAAAAAATATGGAAAAATAATGATGCACAATAACTCACTGTCATCTACAAATGTACAAATTTGTTTCAAGAAATTCCATCATTTAGATATCAAACCAATGTTTTATGTGAACATATGCATTATATTATAAAGGAAAAGTAGCATACCAATGTTAAGAGAATGTGGTTTTTTCTTATCTATACCATTTTTCCATAAATAAAAATTATATATTTCTGAATTTAATTCAATTTGAGCCTATGTTTCATCTTTTACATCTTATTCTAGTAAGTTGTGGATGTAACTCTAATAATTCCTCATAGTGAATAGATTGTTGTTTTTCTAATTTCCCATTGCAACTAATATGTCATGAAGGGGGAGCATTAGCCTGAAACAACCCCCATGCAAATGAAAATTTTATGCCATAGGTAAAATATGGATGTCATTACAAGGTTTGACACATTAGGGATTGGTTATAGGGCCCTAACCACAGTCCAAGGAAAAACACTAGCATCTTAGGGAAAACCACACGATATTTTCTTAATAGATGAATGAAATATATTTATTAAGGGACTAAATCATCCCAAGATATGAGGCTTTTACAATAAAAGATCAAATTCATAATCTCTCAATCAAGTTTGAGATTAATAAGTTTGATGAAAAGAGTTTATCCCTATGTAAGATGAAGGTGGAGGATTTATCGGTTCGAAAGGACCAATCCCTAGCCTTCAAATGCGTTGTGAAAAAAAAAGAAGAATCATAGATGAGGAGCTTATAAATATGGACATGAAGATACTTTCTACAATTGGTATTTTCCTAGAAAAAAATGCTTTGTTCAATGTTGCTAAAGAAAATATCGCAAAATCCTTTTCTGATAAACTTGGGATGTTGAATGAGACTAAATCGACTACAAATAAGGTTTTCCTAAACAAATTTATCATCTAAGGATGAATAAATGTTCAACTATGAATCTTGATCACTTCAACGATTTTAATACCCTAATAAAAAATTTGGTATTAGTTATTGTAAAGGTGGAGGATGAGGACAAATTTATAATTTTACTGAGTTCCCTCTTGGATACTTGAGATCATATGGAAATGACCATCACCGACTCATCGCAATGAACTCTAAAATTCGATGATGTGATTTATGCTTTACTAGGAAAAGGTTTGAGATGAAAATAATCTCTTGATCCCTCTAAAAGTAAACCCCTAACTGTGGAAGGTTGATTTATGGAAAGGGGTCAGTAAAGTAGATCACAGTCCAAATCCAAGTCCAAAGGATGCAAGCTAAAAGGGAAGTATTTCAATTGTGGAAACTAGGTCTAAAGGAAGGACTATTGTCATCAGGAAAAGGAAAAGAAGGATGAAAATCTATATAAAACATCAACCGAGGCTATCATAGGATATTTAGAAGAAACAACAAAACGTGAGGGTTTTTGTATCGGTAATAGTAGATCACTTTTATATGATTTGCTTTTTTAATCATGTGCATATTTCCACATGTCTCCACATAGAGTCTGGTTTGTCAAATATCAACCTATAGTGGTGGGATGATCTACTTGCGTGATGATTATCCTCTGTAAATTATGGGAAGAGGGGATATTAGGATCATGTTGGACAGCGAGAGAGAAATGAAGCTATTTGATGTAAGATATGTACCAAATCTGTAATGCCACTAAAGGCATAATGAATTTTAACCAATCTAATTAAACATCTATTTTTTTTTCATTTTCGAAATGCATAAGAGTGTTAATACAAGCTCAAATGGCTGGTTTTTAACTATATAACTGAGGAGCATATAAGCATCATGTAATCATAGAAGCATATAAATAACATATAAGCATTTTACAATAGCATATAACAAGTTTACAACATTAATAATATAAACAATTTGAAATCACAAGAAAATCACCTCGATATAAGAATCATGGTGAAGTTCAAATTGAAGCAAGCTTCCATCTTCATCTCGAGTCACTTCTATCTTCATTTTCCAAAGTAGAACCATGGTTTTACCTCCCATCCAACTAGGGTCCTAGCTTATTCCTTAGTCCCAGGAATCCATCGATTGGTCCCATCCAAATGGACTCTCGGCCCTCCGTGCACGAGACCCCAGAGAATCGAACAGTGATGCACTAGTAGGTTATGTATCAAATATTCCAAGAGTTCTCAAACTCTTCGAACTTTTCCAAACTCCTCATGCCCCAAAATATCCAAAATTCTCCTTCCTAGAAAAACACTCCCCAAATATCCTTCAAGAGAAAAGAACCTCCCTTCCCAATCTCAAGTCTCCTATTTATATCAAAATTCCTCATCCTCCTCCTCATCCATCAATAAATTCCAATAAAATAATAATCAACAATCAATAAATTCATTTTCTAAAAAAAAATAGCAATTTGATTTAAATAAATAAAATATTAACAAACATGGTTGCAATGTCTCACTTGTCATGCTTCTATCCTAAATGCAACTATGACAACTATTTTCTAAAAAATTGTGCAATCCTATCTATATTCATTTATTTATATTATCCTCTTATACATAAGTCAAGTAAGATATTTTCATATACTATATTATACTATGACATATGTCATATTATATATATATAATTATATATGTCATTCAATAATCCAATCCATTTATATAAACCTAAAACATATTTAAACAAGTCAACAAACTCATACTTTCAACAAACAAGTAATACTTTCAACAATTCATCAACCAAGTTACTAATAGCTAATATAATCATATTAATTTATTCATCGATCGACCAATCATAGTAATGTAGTCACAAATTGGCATACGCATGGCCAGTGCACATGTATTAAGTTTGGGTACTAATAATCACTTTTAATGCTCCTAATATATCATTATTACATGCTTGCAAACAACATATAGAAGAACAATTAAACAATGCATAATTCATCATTCATAATCATTCATAAAAAAGCAATAAAACATAATTAGGTAACCATAATGATGAAATTGAGCATATAATCATGATGGTTAATAACAATCAAGAACACCATCCAATCCATCATTGGTCCCATCCATCCCATTAGTACTCCAACCACCTAATCACTGCTACTTCTAGCTCTTGACCTCACCATCCCATCATCTGCTAGAATATACCATGGAATCTCAACTATGTGTATGACCACATAAAGAACTCATAAGCAGAAATGTCGATCGACCACATCGACCAAGATTCCCCAACATGAACCCACTAGTCATCATCCCAAATACACGGGAGCGTGCTCAGCAAAGCCCTCCCACGGCTCCGACTTTCGGAGGATAAATAAGGGGAAATGCCTCCACCCCCCCTGATAGTACTAGGGTCAACGCCCTACATCAACCATATTGTGCCATCACTGATCTAAGGGGTCTCGTCATTGAACAACCACTTCGGGCAATTCACAATTCCCATCAAAACTCAAACTCACCCACAAGTCATGTTTACATGTCTTACATATTGAACTCTTTTTTGCTTATTATCTGTTTGACTCAGCTAGAATGAGTAAACTATATTTTGGCATGTTAAGACCTGATTATATGTTGCTACTTTGTTTATGATGTTACTATGCTTAAGATGATACTATGATTATGATGTTATGATGTTACCATTCTCATGATGTTATTATGTTTATGCGATTACTATGTTGTAGCTATCATGAGATTCCTTTCTTCATAATGACAGTGTATGCTTAATAATCATCCTTGATGAAATATGATATATATGATGCGATACGTGGATACCAATCCATGATGTCATCGATTTAATGGTTTTATGCGATGAAATGAAATGATGTTGATAATATGGACCATCTAATGATCGAATGGAAATATTTGTTATAGATATATGTCTGCAAAATACTAATTTGTAGGACACAGGGGCTACATGGTATCTGGATATATGATATGATATGAGGAATCAGTAAACAATGAACATTAAATATTCCCAACTAACAGTATGATATGATGACACAAACTGATAATCCCAGAAACAACACAGTATGATTTTGACAGGGTATAGACCCAATATGTTGAAACGGATGGAGGCATTTCCAACCCTATGTTTTATGATACCTAAGGTCATGGGAGGGTTGTGCTGAGACATGCTCCCCTAGATGTGTGATGAAGACGGTCAGATTCTTGCTAGGAGAGGTTAAGTCAATAGTTTAGCTGACCCTACCCCTCTCAGTTTCTATATGTGGTCGGGTCGGTGAAGCCGACACCACATCCTTACTTGCAGAGGAAGGATAGGGAGGATGCAGAAGTAGGATATGATGGGAGGATGTGTTAGCTAGTATTTTTGGGGATTAGGAGTTATATCACACTATGTAGTGGTAGTAGGTACCCCTCCCCCAAGGTAATTGATTAATTAATTAATGTGAACTTACGTGTAATGATGTTAAACCTTGATTGTTAAACCATTAAACAAATCATAATGTTAAAATGATTATGTTAAGTATCTATGATTATTACATCTGCATTGTTATTGTTAATTAGTAGATACGCACAGGAAGGATACTCTTACTTATAGTACATATGTGATTTGTGCATACACTGGCCACGAATGCAGACTTTGCATATATACACTAGTATAGTTATACAATTTCTTACGAGGTTAAATAATTGTGTAAGTTGTTGCGAAATAGTAAGTTTATTAAACCTTGATAATAGAAGTTAAGATATGTGTTAAACAAGTCATTTTGTATTCCTTATAGAGTATGTGAGCACTATAATAAATGATTATTAAGTGTTTTCAATTGAAATTAATATCATAAATTGTCTTAAATATGCACGAACATTGTTCCATATTTAACAGTAAAATTGTATTGTTTAATTATTAAGTATGATTGATTAAAACCTTAAGGGTGCTTTTTCTATAAGTATAGAGGTACTAGGTTGATAATCAATTACTTAGGAAGAAAAAAAAATAGTGTTAATTACTATTCATTAATTTATTATTATTATTATTATTAATATTAGCATTATTATTAATAATTGGATTAAACAATTATTATTGTTAATAATGTCATGAGTATTATTGTTTTAAAACTATTGTCATACAAGAGTTCATTATGTTAGTTAAACTAATACATCCAGATTAATTATGTCCAGTCCTTTGGATAGTGGAACATTAATGGGTTTAAAAACAAATTTGAATTTAAAGTATAAATTGAAATATGATATTATGAGCATTTAAACAAATCTAGACAACCTTGTCGAAACTAATTTTGGTTGAGTAATCAAGACATTGGAATCCTCATCATATCTAATCACACTTATTAGTTAATATTCTAACCTAAAAGCATTTAAGACAAAAATAGGTAGATTGAACCAACCGTTAAAGATAAACCACCGCTACACAACCCGAAGGGTCAACATAAATCACTCAGGAACTATTATTTTATTCAATCAAAATTAATTATTAATATTTGGGACAGATGATCCAACCCACTTGCTCAGAATGGATCCCGAAGCAAACACTTCGAGAGAAGAGTAAATATTGTACAGTCAATAGATTAAACCAAATTAATTAACTATGACAACATTTAACTACTCAAATACAATATATATATTTTAATGTGATTCAAAATCTAAAATAGATAAGAGGTATTAAATGTTTCGGGAGTTGGGGAGATGAGATAGGAGCGGTGGAGTAAGGATGAAGGAAGGAAAAGGGGATAGGGTATATAGGTAAGACAGGAGGGAGTAGTCGGGTTTTTTTTTGGGGGGGGGGGGGAGTTGGGATCTTATTTGTTTTGGGAAAATTTTGAAAGAAGAGGAAGATAATTTCTGGAAACACCCAAGGAGGAAGAGGAAAACTCTTGTTCCATAGAGGAAGGGGAAAACTCTTATTTAGAAATCAAAACAAGGAAAGTTGTTATTGGAATTACCGGTTTGTGGGCTTGGCGACTAGGAAATCCGTTGATTTCCTAGGTCCAGCAAGATAATAGTTGGTTGGTAGGGTGGAATCATCTTTTGCTCGTTGCTAAGAGGACCTAAGGAAAGCTGCGGGAGCTGCAGGAAGTGATGAATCTACTACACCCTTCGGGATACAGGTATTCCACTTAGTCAATTTTACAAATGTTATTTTATAATTATGTGTTATATTTAAATGTTTAAATGTCTAGTTATTGTAATGGAATTTCTAAGTTTATATGCATGTTTATGATCGTCTTAATGTATTAAATCCTAGATAGTGCAATCGAAATATATATGTATGCTGCAAAAACCTCTATTTTATTCAATAGATCCAAATTACATAAAACGTTTAGGAATAGATTGAGTCAGTGCCTTCTCTTTCAGGAGGGGCATTACAGTTTGTTATCAGAGGCATTGGCTCAAAAACTCGGACCTTAAGAGGCCTGTACAAACCTCATTGTACTAAAAATTTACTAAGATTAAGAGTACATAATGACATGGAACTTAAGACAAAACCTTGTCTGGAAAATTTGAACACGAACAAAATCCAAAAATTGGTTATGGATTACCTCCAAAATACACAAACATAAATCACATTAGTAAGCTAAAAGAAAGATATACGTGCATTGAAATTATATTTTATATATATATACATATATATATATATTAATATTTTTCTTTCCATTGTGCAAATTAATAATAAATACAAAGAAATGTTATTATTTCTGAATTGTCAACCGCATATATATATATATATATATTCTTCTTAAATAACATGAACTACTTTACTTACTAATTACCCAAGCAAATATATTATTTATGTAATGACATTCAATGGGTGTACTGTAAAATTTCTTGACTAAAGCCTCTTTATGCAGTTTCCCATTGAGGGAGTGGCATAAACGACAAGAAAATACACTAACCCTCATTTAATAGAAAGGGACATAGTTGGAAGGAAGGTTAATATTACTCGAGAAAGACCATTGGAGAAAGATACCATTTTTGGATTGGATTGTTCTATGAATTTTAATCTAAATGGACTGGTTGAACCTCATTTGTTGGTGATATTTGTTTACTAGTGGAAACTCTAGGTTTTATCAAGAGGTATTGTAGAATACCTCCTACTAGTAGAACAATAAAAAATGATTCGTTTGTATGATTTAATTGATATTTCCACAAAATGGATACTGACATCTTCAAATGTCTAAAACAAAAAGAAACAAGTGAGAAAACTACAACAAAATGAGGATGCTGACTTATTGTTGGTACCAACGAATCAACAAGTGTATTTTAAGGCAGATTTCCCATGGAAAGAACATGTGGCAGCTTTGAGTGGTTTAAGAAAGGAATTAATGCATGGTTTGAGGAAGGTTATATTATAAGTCCACTAGGAGAAGATTCATCGAATCTGGATGATTGCGTTATGGACCTTGTTATGTACCTCGTTTCCAATATCTTTCTATAACATATCGAGAGAATAAAACAAGTGCCTAAAGTTAAATTGCAAAATACATTGCATCGGAGGTTTGATGTGCATTACGCTCTCTTGCATCATGTACAAATTCTTTAAAAAGTCGAACTAGGTATTTTTTTAGTACACGATTACTGTTCTAAATTTTAAAATTGCACTTTAAGAGATGGCATAGACATAGATTCGTGTGTGCTAAGAACACATCATTATTTTGTCCATTGAAACTTCCAATTTCGTTAGTCCACTATGACTCTTTAAAAATTTTAAATTGTACGTTGTCCCATATGCACGTGTATGCTGGGAACAAATAATGATTTTGTCCATTGAACCGTCCAATTTTGTTAGTCAACAACGACGGTTTAAAATTTTAAAATTGCACTTTAAGACATAGATTCACGTGCAAGTGAAATCATAATTGTTTTGACCATTGAAATTTCCACTTCCAATCTAGAGATACGTGATTCGTTTTGTTTTTGTTTGATGATCTCAAAGTCATACGACGTCGCTAACAAGGACTAGACTTTTGCATAAGAGCTGGTGGTCAGCGTGCCGCACGTGATGCGTAGCTAGACCTTTCGTTCCTAGTTCATGTTATGTTTCAACAATAATCATGTTGAAATTCTCTTTGTTATGACAGGAAGAGAGATGTTAGAAACTTACCACAGTATATTGATTTGCCTTTGTGTATTCTTTTGGCATTAAGACCAAGAAGTCTTGGTTCATGGGTGGAAATTGGAATTGGACAGGCAATGGCGATTTGCGCGTAATCCCAACCACTCTTCATAAACTTTGTTGTAGATGGTATGGCTTCTATCAATGCCGAGTTATAAGGCTTTTAGAGTTAGCTCTGAGGTGAATCCATGATCTATGGTAGCCCATTGATGATGCCAAAGTTGTTGGTGACAAATCAAGTTTATCCATCATAAATTACGAGGAAAATGCAAAAACTTTTGTTAAAATCATTTGGGTAAGTTGGATTTAAAATTCCAATAAGTATGTCATTTTACTTCGTTTTTCTTAATAACGAGTCTCCTTTAAAACTAAAAACACATCTTATTTTCCACTATGAAAATGAAAAAATATAATAATAACACAACCACTTAATTTGTGGCCGGTGGATACTAATAGGTCACAATTTAAGTGCCATGAACAAATTATCCGTTACTTGATCTCTATGTGTAATTTTACTCATCGGTTGTCTATGCCTTAGCTACCTGTTATCACTCACCTTCTTTTAGTTAAATGGATTGTATGCCACTACGTGTTATCCATGCATCAACTACCAATTATCCATGCATACACTATCAATTATTACACACACACCTTTTTTTAGTTAAATGGATTGTATGCCACTACCTGCTATCCATGCATCAACTACCAATTATCCATGCATACAATATCAATTATTACACACACACACACACATATAATTGTTTATTTTGAATTTGAAATGATGCCCATAAAATCAATATGGACAGTACACTTGTCTCATCCTCCTGCAATATAGGAAAAGCATACTTGCTACTCCACCCCAAATTCTAAAATATAAACACCTATTGGTGTAACAAGTTCTTCTCTTTTTATCATGTTTTTTATTCCATTCCTGCTATGAAAATGTGAGAATATAATCCAAGTCCATAAAATGTGAAGATATAATATAAGTTTCGAGGCCTTCTCTATAGTTTTTGTAGTGAACCAACATTCTCAAGCATTTGGCATTGATCAGGAAGAGAAAACTTGAGTTTTTCAAGCTCAAACGCCATTAACAAGTTCTCAAAATACCACACAGGACCATGGATTGTGTGCGAGGCCATAACCATTATCAAGGACTAAAAACTAGTTTCTGGCGATCTTAGTGAAGCTTCATGAAATCAAGAGCCTTGAAGAAGTACTTAAAGCAGCATGCATGAAATTTGTAGAGGGTCTTTGGCCTCCAAGTGAGATACAAGCACCACGAGTAGGTGTTGTGTACTATAAATGCGTGTTGAGGCATAAAGATGATCAAGGGGATACAATAGCCTTGATCCCTATTGAACCTTCTCAAGCTCGAGCATTGTGAAGAAAACCTAGCAATCACAACATGAGTTGACTCTAGGGAGTCCTTAACATACGAGTTGAATATGTGCATCAGTATCAGTTCTTAGGAATCATAGACATGTCTCCCATCTGTAACCATAGTTGAGAGAGGGAAATAAGAGTCTTTGGACCTATACCTTGCACGTCTTGCACGTCAAGTTCAAGTGCCATGAACAAATCCTTAGACCACCACACAATTGCATTGATAGTTTATGGGGTATTCACCATCATCAAAGACTACAAACAAGTGTTTTAGGATCTTATTGAATCTTCTCAAGATATAATGACTTGAAAAAGTACTCGAACCAATATGGAAGAAATTTGCAGGGGGTCTTTGGCCTCCAAGTGGGATACATGAATTATGAATATGTTTTGTGCACTAGAAATGTGTGTTAAGACGTAAACATTGTCAGCGGGGAGTAATGACGTTGAGCCCTAATTGAACCTTCTTGAGCTCAAGAACCATCAACAACACCTAGAAGTAATGACATGAACCCTCTCCAAGGAGTATTTCACATCTGAGTTGAATATGGGTTCCAGTATGATGTCTTGGGAATCATGGATGGGTCTTGGGTCTGTGACGATAGTCTAGAGAAGGAAATAAGATTTTGTGGCCCTAAACTTTTCTTTTAAGGCTCAAGCATCTTGGGCAAGTCCTTGAACCACCACATTATACCATTATAGGTTATCAATTACCTACAAGGGTGTTGTGTGCACCATGATTAGGTTAATTGTGCACCAATAATAGGTCTAGATGTTTAACAAAGGTCATGGGACAACAACAATAAACTTGTACCCTAAATGACACTTCTTGGTCTCAATGTCCATAGAAAACACCTGAAATCCACAAAATGTTGTATCTCTTGCAAATATTTCAAATATGAATGGTTTACAAAGGGTTGTTGTGTTGCTTTTAGTAATACTAATGTGCATCGAACAAAGCTTCTCAAACTCAAGCATGGTGAAAGATGCATTGAAACACCACATTGGATGTTTCTATGGGACTGTTGGCCTCTAAGTGGGATGTCATTACCATTAATTGGTTTTGGACATTAGTGATGGATTTAGGGGGATAGACCATGGTAGAAAAGAATAACAAGGGCCTTATGCAATAAAATGAAATTTCTAGGCCTCAAGTGATGTGAAAAAGGCCTCCAACCATGACACATTCCCTCTCTATTGGGTCTTTGGATCCCAAGTGGTATTTTGGGTGCCATTAGGAAATTATGTACACATAGGATGGTCCTAGGGGCCTTGACTATGCCTGAGGGAGGAAAATAGGTCCTAATACTAGATATTTCCTGGTGAAACATAAGTCCTAATGCCAAAGGCAAGGGAATGTGTGCGTATTCTTACAAATTAAAAAAAAAATCTAGCAACACTACCTCTTTTCCTCAATGTGTTGGATGACTTGGCTATTTTGGTTTTAGCTTTGGATTGATAGCATTGGTGGTTCAATCCGCATAAACAAAAACACATCCAATTTTCCATCTCCCTATTGTTATTCAATTTTCAACCATGCTTTTAAATATGATCCACATTTTCATTATGGATAAAATTGCGCACATTCATAGAGTCGTATGTGTGTGTGTGAAAAAAAAATTGTTTTCTATTGTTTTATTGATTTTTATCTATACATATATCATAATTTTAAAATACATAGGCCTTTTATTTATGGCATAACGTTTTATTGCCTTATCCATTGAGAAAACCAATTATATGGAGCACAAGTATAGATAGAGGCCTATATACTAAACAAATTAATTGATTATGTTAATACCCTCAAATGCAGTCTAAACACTTGACCTCATAATTTTAGGGTTTCACTTACTTTATTAATTTAAATATATATATAAAATTAACATTAAAAAATATGGAAAAATAACGATGCTCAAGAACTCACTGCTATCTACAAATGTACAAATTTGTTTCAAGAAATTCCATCATTTAGATATCAAACTAATGTTTTATGTGAATATATGCATTATATTATAGAGGAAAAGTAGCATACCAATGTTAAAATAATGTATTTTTTTCTTAGCTATACCATTTTTCCATAAATAAAAATTATAAATTTGGGAATTTAATTCAATTTGAACCCATGTTTCATATTTTTACATCATATTCTACTAAGTTGTGCATGCAAATCTAATAATTCGTCATAGTGAATAGATTGTTGTTTTTCTAATTTCCCATTGCAACTAATATGTCATGAGGGGGAAGCATTAGCTTGAACCAACCCCCATGCAAATGAAAATTTTATCCCATAATTAAAATATGGATGTCATTACAAGGTTTGATACTTTAGGGATTGGTATTAGGGCCCTAACCACAGTCCAAGGAAACCACTAACATCTTAGGGAAACCCACACAATATTTTAGTGATATTTTCTTAATAGATGAGTCAAATATATTAATTAAGGGACTAAATCATCCCAATATATGAGGCTTTTATAATAAAAAATAAAATTCATAATCTCTCAATCAAGTTTGTGATTAATAATTTCGATGAAAATAATTTATCCCTAAGTAAGATGAAGGTGGAGGATTTATTGGTTCAGAAGGACCAAGCCCTAGCCTTGAAAGGGGTTGTCAAAAAACTAAGTAGAATGATAGATGAGGAGCAGATAAATATGGACATGAAGATACTTTCTACAATTGGTATTTTCCTAGAAAATTTTGTTTTGTTCAATGCTGCTAAAGAAAATATCGCAAAATCCTTTTGTGAGAAACTTGGGAAGTTGAATGAGACTAAATCGACTACAAATAAGGTTTTCCTAAAAAAAAAAAAATTCATCTAAGGATGAATCAATGTTTAATTATGAATCTTGATCATTTGAATGAGTTTAATACCCTAATCAACAAATTGGTATTGGTTTTTGTAAAGGTCGAGGATGAGGACAAAGTTATCATTTTACTTAGTTCCCTCTTAGATACCTGGGATCATATGGAAATGACCATCACCGACTCATCACAATGAACTCTAAAATTCAATGATGTGATTGATGCTTTACTAGGAGAAGAGTTGAGGTGAAAATCATCTCTGGACTCGTCCACCAGTAAAGCCCTAACCGTGAAAGGTTAATTTAGGGAAAGGGGTCAATAAGGTAGATCATAGTCCAGATCCAAGTCCAAAGGATGCAAGCTAAAAGGGAAGTATTGCAATTGTGTAAACCAGGTCTAAAGGAAGGACTATTGTCATCGGAAGAAGGAAAAGAAGGATGAAAATCCATATAAACCATCACCTGAGGATATCATAGGATGTTTAGAAGAAACAACAACATGTAAGTATTTTTTTCTCAGTAATATAAGTAGAACACTTTTATATTCTTTGGTTTTTTACTCATGTGCATATTTACACATGTCTCCACATAGAGTCTAGTTTGTCAAATATCAACCTATAGTGGTGGGATGGTCTACTTGGTTGATGATTATCCTCTATAAATTGTTGGAATAGGGGATATTAGGATCAAGTTGGACAATGGGAGAGAAATGAAGCTGTGTGATTAAAGACATGTACCGAATCTATGGAAGAATTTTCTCTCAATCAAGATGATGGATAAATTGGGGTATTCTACTACTTTTGGTAATAATTATTGCAATATTACCAAAGGATCCCTAGTGATAACAAAGGAGAATATTATGGGACATTGTATCATCTATGTGGTGATACAATGACAAATCTTGTAGCAATAATAGACTCATGGAATGTTCTGGATGTAGTAATATTGTGCCATAAATGACTTGGACATATAAGTGAAAAGAGTTTGAAAATTCTACATGATCTAGGTATGCTTTCTGGGATTAAGTCTTGTACTTTAGACTTGTGTGAGCATTGTATTTTTGGTAAACATAAAAGAGTTTGATTTATTGCAAGCTCTGGTAAAAGTTTATAAATTTTTCAACTTATTCATACTAATATATTCGGACCATTCCCCACTTTGTCTATAAATGTTGCTAGATATTTTTAAATTTTATAGACGACTATTCTAGAAGAGTAGAAGTGTATTTTTTGAAAAAAATTCATAAGCCTTTGAGAAATTTAAGGAGTTCAAGGTAGAAGTAGAGAAAACTTTGGGAAAATTATGTTTTATGTCTTATATTGGATAATGGAGGAGAGTATTTCTCCAAGGAATTTGATATTTTTTCTACATATGAAGGAATTAATCACTAGAATACTGCTCCATATATTCCACAACAAAATGTTTTGGCTGAGTGGATGAATCACACAGTCATGTAACATGCAAGAAGCATGCTCAAGAACATATGGGTTGGATAATGGATTGTAGGAAGAGGATGTTAATACAATTGCTTATCAAATAAATAGATCACCTACAACTAGATTGGATGGAAATATTCCAGAGGAAATTTGGTGTGGTAACCCAATTAATTTGGTGTTGTAACCCAATTGATTATTATCATTTGTGTATATTTGGTTGTAATGCATTTTCCCATGTGCCTAAATAAAAGAGGTCCAAAATTAACTTAAAGTCAGGGAATGTGTTTTTCTCAGTTATCATAATACAATAAATGGGTATATACTATGGGATCCTACTAACCACAAGGTAATTGTAAGTTAGGGTGTTATTTTTAATGACAAAATCGATGCAAAGGAAGTAGGTACAATAAACACCTGATATTGTACCCATTGAAGTAGAAATGAGTGAAGATGAAAATGAATCTTTTGATGAACATGAAGAATAGCAAGTTTAGTAGCCACAACTCAAAATATCTACACATCCAAAGGGATGTACAAAAAGGTATTCTCCTAATTTCATTATTTTTTTTCTGTGTTAATTGATGATGGTGAACCTATTTCATTTCAAGAAGTTAGACAATCAGAGAATGCAAATAAATGGAGGAAATCCATTAACGAAGAAATGAAAGAACTACATAAGAATGAAACATGATAACTTGTAGACCTCCCACTAGGAATCAATGTTGTTGGAAATAAGTGGATGTATAATGCAAAGAAGAACAATGATGGGTTATTAGAATGTTATAAATCCCGCTTGGTGGAGAAATTTTGTGTTAGAGTTGGAGCAACCTGATGTAAAAATTGTTTTCTTACATGTTGATGTAGAGGAAGAAATTATATGGATCAACCTGAGGGATACAAAGAAAGAGGAAAATTTAATTGTTTTGCAAACTTAAGAAATATCTATATGGATTGCAGCAAATGCTAAGGATGTGGTATATAAAATTGGACACCTTCATGAATACCCAAAGTTTCAGTAGAGGGAACCTGATTGTTGTGCATATTATAAAAGATTTAATGATAGGAGTTCTATTATTTTGCTATTATATGTTGATGATATGCTAGTTGTAGGCCCTAGTATGGATAAAATCATTGATCTTAAGGATTAGTTGGAAAGGACACTTGAAATGAAGGATTTAAGAGAACAAATCAAATTCTATGGATAAAGATATGCAACAACAAAACAAGCCGGATGAATTAGTTACATAAAAATTCATATATGGAAAAGTGTTGGAATGTGTAATTTCAATATTTCATGTGTAATGATGTGTAGTATGATATCATAATATGTCTTATCTAGCATTGTAAGGCATAAATAACTCTAATATTATGCAAAACATGTTATCCCACATGCATCATGGAGAAATATTCTCCTATTACCTTTCATTATATAAAGAGATGGAAAATCATTTATCCCACATCTATTTTGGGATGTAATTCTTCCATACCTCTTGGTATATGTTGAGAATTATATTCTTATATTATTGTAAAAGTTGTGAAGCATATGTGGAGAGGAGATCACTTGTTATATTGGAGATTTATGAAGAATAATAAGAAAATGCCTTCCCATGGAAGTTTCCCCCTTTGGTATTTTACCATGTATATCCAGTGTATTCTTTTCTCTTGTCTCTTGTTTCTTACATGATTATTTGTTGCTTGTATAGATAGAAGGATAGACTAGTAGATTCTTTTTTCATTTGAGCAAATGTATTATTGTATGTTTACTCATATTCTCAATATGCTAACATGGTATTAGAGATAGTTACTATGCTCTACCTTCTTTGATAAAAAACTTTGAATTTTTTTACAAGCAACAAATTCTTGAAATTTTTTGTTTGGTCCTCCATATTTTGTAGATTTTTCATCTGACCTACCAAACCATTATGGTTATTCTCTATATCTGGACATTTTATACAAGTTTGATAAAAAAGATTCAAACCCTAACCTTCGCCATTTATTTTTCCGATTCTTTTCAAGTTTTTCTTGTAGATATGAGTTGAAATACCTTGAATACTAACTTGCTATCAAGGATATATTTGTTTTGTAGCAGATCTATTTTATTTTATTTTGGCTCAGGTTGTGTTTTGTTGCAGGTATTTGTACAAGACGACAACTAGTTTCGCAACTTTCCATTTTTTGATAGGTTTTAGGTAGTTTAATGGAGAACCACACTTATTGGTCTAAGGAAGTGTATGTTCACATCCTCCATTAATCAAAAGAACATCTCACTCATGCTCGTTCTATATAGAAATAACATGTGCATCCGTTTCAACAAAAAAATTGTTGAATCCGATTCTGTGATCTCTATTTTTGTTGTAGGTTCACGGATTTGTCTATTAAATACTATTCACCTTCATGATTAGTGATAAAGTTATGTTTTTTGACACTTTATTCTCTTTGTGACAATTCAATTTTTTGCATCAGGGTTTCATTCTTTTGCACACTATGACTTTAGAAGTTTCCTCAATTCCTACATTAGTTCGATCTAACAATATTTCCTTGAAGAGAAAGATGATTGATATGTGAAAATCCTCACAACAGATCTAAGAGCTGACGTATACCTCACAAGAAAGATTAAGCAGGAAAATAGAAGAAGAGTGGACAATGCAGTGTAAAAGAGCAGCAAAATTATGATACAATAGAACTTTGATAGAAGAAGAATAACATCACACTCATTCATTAATCATAATATGAACAATAAATATTGCAATGGAGAGGATTCGAATGCCAAGGTGGCAATTCGAATTAGCCTGCATGAGCATGGTTTATATGCACTAGGAGTCCTAATCATTGGATCAGTAGTGGTGTCATCAGATCACAAGTGGCTGTCCATGTGTCAAACTGAGCTAACTAAGTCTAAATGGATGTAACTAAGTGTAACTGATAGATGTGACACCGTCTGTAGTCAGAACAGATGTGATGAACCTGCAATAATTAATTAATGCAATTACACGAGATATCAGAAATAACAGAACTCATAATCACTTTTATATTGATCGTAGGCCACTTCGAGGGGGCAACCTCCTTTGAGAAAGCTCAATACAATTAACTTCACGGTACCTTCATTGGTCTCAACACCAACTTATATACTAAGTCTAGGCACCAATACCATGGGTCAATACCATGTGTCGACACAAACCATGGGCCAATACAAAATATGGATCAACAATTACTATGGGACGACTTACAAAGCATATGCGTCCAACAACAATAATACAAACTATGGATCAACAAATACTACAGGATGACTTACAAAGCATATGCATCCAACAACAATATACTAACACAGTAAATAGAATGGTTGACATGGGTTCTTAACAACAGATCAACTAGTCTCTTTGGAGGTCTCACTGAGTGTATCAGTCAATAAACAAGTCAATCTGTCCTCAAATCAAGGATCAGATCCAAAAATCTAGTAATTAACCGAGTGTGTCACTAGTGGTAGGTGAGAGAGGGTGCATCATAGACTAGGAGGGCTGGAACTAAGTGGAAACAGGCTCCCGGGGCTAGTAAACTAAGCACTAGGTGCTGGGAGACACCATACTGATGACTAGAAGGCATGCATTTGCATGGATGCATGCAATTGCATGACTGCATGCAAAACTGTTGCATGTAGAACTGACATAATGCTGGTAGGACTAGGATGGAGTATAGGAATATCCTAACACCCCCCCTTAATCCATCCCATGCCCTGGTAACTGAGACCAAAGGTCACCCAATACAATGAATAATAAAGAACAGTCCATGAAACAAGGAAATGGGGAAAAACTTCATGGGAAAAATACCCCCCCTCAAAGAGACTGTAAGGCATAGTGAAAAACAAATGCTCCAAACTCAAGCAGGTGTGATGCTTAGTCATATGTCTGGAGGTATCTTCTTCTTGGGAAGAAGTGGTTCATGCTCCAAAAACATGTCCTTGTGTTCTCCTTCAGTGGATGCAAGCGAATATGGAGAGATGTGCTTGTACTTGCTCTTCAGACCGAATGTGATGAGAACAAATCCAAAGGTATGAGGATGATCCTAGAACCTGTGATTCGAATCAGCTGAGCTAGGATCAAATCCATGAATGTGTAGATAGTCTTTTGTTATATCCTTTGAACCATCATAGGTGAGATCATGCCCAAAAGAACCATCACATGATAGTGGTTGCTTGGACTTCAAATCAACTCCAACACTTGATAAATGGTTTCTTGAGATCTCCTTTGAACCAACAAGGGTGAGATCAAAACCAGATAAACCATGACATGCATGAGAAATGATCCCAAGCGAATGGTAATGCCCTACATCTTCAATGAACTTCTGAGAGCATGTACAAATGATCATATAGTAGTACATAAGAGGTAAGCGATCAAGGAGAGCGAATGCATCACCTCCAATTGCTGATTTAACCTCCGAAACATTCAATAGATCATCATTATTCAAACCAACAGACTCTTGTGCAAGAGAGGATTTAAGAAACTCTTCAGTTTCTAGAGTGTGAGCTGGCTCATAATTCAAAATAGAAGACATTGAGAACATGAGTGTTGAATCTGCAAGTTCTTCTTCTTTTTGGATAACTTCATTATGAGATATTTTTGATACTGAATCATGATCAAAGAGACCATCAAGGAAGATGAATGCATCACTGGGCTTGCTCTCCAAATACTTTGCATAATCCCTTCATTCTGTTTTCCAAATCTTTCATCCAGTTGGGGCCATAGCTCTTTTGGAGATTTAACAGAATCATGGAAGTGGGGTAACATACAATGAGACATAGCAGTCAACATTGCTCAATAGACTCTGTCACCTTCATTTAACCAATCATTCTCCTCTTTAGAGGATTCGAACTCTCTTTCAAGACAATAATAAAAAATACCATGTCTCTTCAAATATGCTATCATCTTTGGTTTCCACTCATCATAGTTGAATGGAGAGAGAGGAGGAATTCCTTTCGGATTCATGGAAGCTATTGCAGAAGACCTGCAAAAACAATGGAGAATATCTGCATCTGCTACTGCTGCAAAATTGCAGAAAACTGATGCAACTGCAGAAAACTGCTACAACTGCAGAAAACTGATGCAACTACAAAAATTTGCTGCAACTGCAGAAAACTGCTACAACTGGAAAAAACTGATGCAACTACAAAAATTTGCTGCAACTGCAGAAAACTACTGCAACTACTGCTGCACTCGAAAAATTGGTAATAACCCGCAAAAAAAAACTCTCAGGAATGGAGATAGACTATACTCTCAACATGCTTTGATACCATGTGAAAATACTCACAGAAGATCTAAGAGTTGAGGTATACCTCACAAGAAAGATTAAGAAGGAAAATAGAAGAAGAATGGACAATGCAGTGTAAAAGAGCAGCATAATTATGATACAGTAGAACTCAGATAGAAGTAGAATAACATCACACTCATTCATTAATCATAATATGAACATTAAATAATATAATGGAGAGGATTCAAATGCCAAGGTGGCAATTCGAATTAGCCTGCATGAGCATGGCTTATCTGCACTAGGAGTCCTAATCATCGGATCAGTAGTGGTGTCATCAGATCACAAGTGGCTGTCCATGTGTCAAACTGAGCTAATTGAATGTAGCTGAGTCTAAATGGATGTAACTAAGTGTAACTGATAGATGTGACACTGTCTGTAGTCAGAACAGATCAACTAGTCTCTCTTGAGGTCTCTCTGAGTGTATCAGTCAGTAAACAAGTCAATCTATCCTCAAATCAAGGATTAGATCCACAAATCTAGTAATTAACTAAGTGTGTCACTGGTGGTAGGTGAGAGAGGGTGCAATTATTCCTATGGTAGGTGAGAGAGGGTGCATCACAGACTAGGAGGGATGGAACTAAGTGGAAACAGTCTCCCAGGGCTAGTAAACTAAGACTAGGTGCTAGGAGACACCATATTGATGACTGGAAGGCATGCAATTGCATGACTGCATGCAAAACTATTGCATGCAGAACTGACATAATGTTGGTAGGACTAGTATGGAGTATAGGAATATCCTAGCATGATATTCTTAGGAGTAAGAACTTATGGTGATTAGTTAAAGGCAATCAAGCAAAACCAACTGATACAAAAGACTTGTAAATATGGGATGATCGATGTGATCAAGCAAGAGAAATCATTGGAAAAATAGTTTTAGATAGTTTGTAGGTACATATTGAGGATGAGGATATCACCATTGAGGTATGGAAAATATTATCTTACTTATTTGATAAAAGTGATGATGTTTTTGCTTAATATATTGAAAAGAAAATTCATGATTTAGACCTTAAATATTTTGATAGAATGGAGTCCTTTCTTTCCAAAATTAAAACTTATAATGAAAATTTAAATAATTTTGGTAAACATTACAAGAAGAATGATAATTCTTTTACTATTCTTGTCAAACAAAATTTACCTTCATGTTTCAATATGTTCATCCAAACTAGGAATAGAGCTATTGAAATCTCTAAAGGCACTATGAAACCAACTTTTGAATATTTTTGTAAAGGTTTGATAAGGAGCATTGGAATGATGTGAAGTGGATACTCAGATATGTAAGGGGAACTTTAGATGGTGTTATTTTATATAGATTGAAATATTTACAAATTAAAGGTTTTGTAGATTTAGATTTTGTGGAGATAGATATGGATGAAAGAATATTATAGGATATACTTTCACTCTTGATGGCACTACTATATGTTAGGCATCTAAATTGTATCCAGTGGTGGCCTTATAAACCACTGAAGAAAAATATGTGGCAACAACTAAGGTCAGTAAAAAGGAAATGTGGCTAGAGAGTCTAATGGATGACTTCAAGAGAATGTAGGGGAAGGTCACTTTGCATTGTGATAGTCAAAGTGTTATTCACTTAGTGAATAATCTAGCATTTCATGATCACATAGAGAATATTGATATTAATTACCATTTCATAAGGAAAGTGGTGGAAGAAGGTAGGATCCTATTGGAGAATATTGATATTGATGAAAATACTATAGATATGCTTACAAAGGAAATCATAAAAGATAAGTTTGAATGGTGAAAAAATGCTCTAGGATTGCTAAAATTTGATGAAGGTAGCACTGGGTAATGGCATGTGAGTAGAAAACATAAGAAAGGAATTTCCTATATATCAAATTCAAGTGGTAGAATGTTAGGAGGTGAATCAATATCTAGATCTTTGACATTTTCATGTATAATGATACATGACTATCATCACACATGACTCATATGCATTGAGCACATGGAGGGGTCATGGAGGGTCCAGTAGGGTCTGTTTGTCTAGCAGAGTGGGGGTAATTCCCCCAAGCTTAAAATTTCTAGACCCTTCTAGTATATTTTGGTTCCTTCTGGAAGCCTCATATGTATTGATAAAAGGGGATTTACCCCTAACATTGTATCAAAATAGAAGAAACCATTGTACGTTTTTTTCCAAGTAATAATAAAATATCGAAGATTCCATTGGCTCATGGTTTTATTTATGCACAACGTGGTTTCCATGTAAATCTCTTGTTATAGGGTGAATCCATCAAGATGAGTAACACATTTTGGCCAAAAGTGACGGTGAAAATTTAATTTTTTACTCATTCATTAAATCGAAGCCCTCAAAACTCATATATGGCTTGTGAATTCTGACACAGAACAAAAAACAATTGTAGAGAATTATGTTGTCTTTCCACCTATTTTTTTAAAAAATAATAATATTATTTAATATGGAAAATTTGCATTTAATGATAGGTTTTTTCTTGTAAATTTCAAGGAAAATTCCTATTTCATTAAATTTGGGTTTATTCTAGTCCAAGTCCCTTGGAAGTCGTGTCAAAAATAGCCTTTCTAAACCCCAAAATAAATGTTTTTAAAGTGCAAAATTTGGTTCCAAATGTGCCAATTTTAAGTTCCAAAAGTGTACTTTTCCTTTGATATTGCCACTTTTGAAACTGGTTTTTGCACTTTTCCAATATGATAAATATGATAATGGAACTTTTAGAGCCTGATTTTGCACTTTTGAAATGTTGTTTTTGACACTTTCAATACTTAAATTTACGATTTTGAAAATTGATTTTGGTAGTTTCAAGTTCTAATTTTTCACTTTTGAAAACCAAACTCGACACTTTACAAGAATTGTCATTACACAATTGAATATACAAAAACCCAAAGAGTTTAATTGTGAAAAAAAAATCAACTCTATTATTTAACAAACTAGTTTCATATTTTTTACAATCGGCCTCACATCACTCACACCATTCAGGTGTAGAAAGCAAGGCCATAATAGATCTAACAAGAATGTATCATTGACATCGTGGAAAGTATAACTTTTTGTTATAATACAATTCCCTTCCTTGTTACACACATGGTTTTCTTTCGAGTCACCTACAATCTAGCATCGTTACCATGGATCAAAATCTCCCAATTTTTTTTAAAAGGTTTGGGAAATATATAAGGATTCCCATCACCATCAAAACCCTCTTTATCTATCTGAGAACAATCATCTTGTATTAATATAACTCTAAATTGTTCCCTTTTCAATCATGTTCTTTCGAATAATAATGGAAAAAACTCATCCACATTTTTTTGTGTGCAGATGTCCATACACCCACTTAAAATATGCTAAAGTGTTTTTCAAAAATTCCCTAAATCCTAGACATTGAAAATAACTCTTTGTGCTTGATTCGATATATGGTATTCCTAACAATCTGAATTTATTTTTTCTATGTATTTCATGTATCAAAATCCATTGAAATCAAATATAATCAATGGTTTACCTGTAACTAATCTTCTAGTATTTGCAAATAGAAAACAACACTCACAACCCAATTAATAATTGTTTGTGTTTCAATGTTTCTATTTGTATGCAATTATATTACTTGCATGATATGCAATTTTGAAATACATAACCAGGTACATGATATTACATCCATAAATATGGGAGTTTTCCAAATATATAAAATTGTTTTTACATTGTCGAAGCTGTCAAAATATACAAATCACTAAATGTATTGTTGGACCTCTATAATCGAAAGGTCATATGAAGTTGAATGTTTTTAAGCAAAGCTCCATTTTTGAACGGGACCCGAGATTATTCAACAGATAACACAACATTGTTTTTATAGTTATTTCTCTCTCTTTTAAACCATCAAATGTCCAACTAGTTGCCATTTTCAAGTAGTTTTCCTTTTTATTATCTTCGGAATGATATTGTACTTCATTTATAAACAACATGTCTAATTTTTTATATATATCTCCATATTGGATAAATACATCCTTGAACGAAATTTTGTATATGTGCAGTACTTCGCCAACATTATATATAGAAAATGAGGAATTATAAATCGTGCTATGTTTACATTTCTCTCGATCCCAAATAAATACAAATTCCTCATTCTTCAACGATTCAAATCTATCCAGGAATTTTTTAATTTCCATGTTGTCGAGTGATGAAAACCATAGAGCAATGTCAAAATGTTCTCTTGTAGCATTGATAATATCAAGACTAAACATCCGTGCATAATAATGATAGAAATTATGGACAAAATGAGGTTGTTTGGAAAATGCTTCTCTTTTGGATAACATACGAACTCCAAAGATAAATCCCTCTTCTCTTAGGACCAATAGTTTCTTTTGCAGTGATTTTTGGACTACATACACAAACTGTGACTATATATATAACCAGAATGACAACACATTGTTCATCAAGTTAATGATCACAAACATGCAGTTGTAAATGCAGATCTTAATTTTAGAATATTAATACAAAAATCACCTACAATTTCTTAGATTTAGAATATTTAATACATGCATCACAGTAAACTAATAATATGTTAGATTCAAAAGAAAATACTAGCATCACCCAGCAAAGAAAAAAACTCATTTAATTATTTAAAATCTCCATAGGTTACATTTGATGTTTTTTCTCTCTTGAATGAGGCAATGATAGGTATCATTTAATGGTTGTCACTCTTGAAGGAAGCAATGAAGGTTTTGATATTAGTTTATTCAGGTATTTTTCTTAAATCCTTCTAGATTCCATGTATCATATCACTATCTTCCTTAGCAGATGATGTATTAATTGGCTTATGCAAAATATAGGTTTTAGATGTATGTGCTTGCACATCATCACCCTCCAAAAAAATCATTGATGTATACTTTTCGAATATTTCACTGGGAACTCCTCCCACACTTTGTCCATATTTTTTTGTCTCTTTCCTTCTTTATCTATGGTACATCTCTCTTGAAACCATAAAAATAAAATTTGTCCCCAATTGTGGTCTATTTTTTCTTTGTCCCTATAAATTTTATAAACAATGGTTTCTCTTCTTTGAAATCACATTTAGATGACCAAATTCCAACATCAAATTTTGCAAGAAATAGCTCCAAAAATTGTATCGCATTTTGTCGTGATTTATATAATGTTCCATTGTACTTAAATTCAAATTATTCATCAATACTTTCATTCACCCTTTTTCCAGTTTTGGAGGCATTTTCAGTGACTTTCTTGTAAAATAGAAAACCTTTGATTTCAAATATCAATAACATTTTTGTATAGGGATATACACAGAAATAGCGTGTGTCATATATTCCATAATAATTTTTTTTTTTCAAATTAGGTAGAAAATAATCATTGTCTCTTACTTGTCAATGACTAGCCAACAATTGAGTGCAGAGTAACTATGCGAATTTAGATTGCTTAGATCTAGATTCAATAAGACAACTTCACTTGGAATATTTATGAGAATATGAGAAGAAGAATAGAGAAGATATCTTGATAAAATTTCACTATATATTATTCATCAATATGTTTACAATATATAATACATCCTCAAGAGAGAAAATAGAATTCCTTGAAGGCAAGTTGCAAAGCACAAAAAAGGCAGGTTTACTAAAAGCTAAAAAAACCCTAGGTGGAAAAAACACTTTTCAAATAAGTCAAGAGGCTCACAAATTAGCGAAATATGGCGTAGCATCTAATGAGTGATGAAAATGGAATGTGATGATGAATTTTTGAGAGAAGAAAGAGGTGGAGATCGAATTGGCCAAGTAGAGATAGTTTCCAAGTCAAACTAGCTTTACCTTATCCACTTGAAAGCTGAAAAAGAAGGATAAAGATGTCTAAAGCAGGAAGGCACCATTCAAATCCGGGAATAGAATAAAATCAGATAGAATATCAGGAAATATTATCCAGAATCTATCCAAATTCACCCTAGTGACTCACGATAGCATGTGGTCCCATAAAAGAGAAAACCAAGCCAAATTACCTATCAACACTTAGGAAATTAATAAAAAATGATTAATAAATTAATCCTAAGTCTAAAGTGGTTTGAATGAGGTTTTAATACTCCAAACCCCCCCTTAAGACAAACTTTATGAGGTAAATATCATAAATATAGGGCCCAAGCAACAAGGAGTATGGTCACCCCAATACAAGAATTTATTAGTCCATGTAAAACGAGGAAACAGGGAAAACCTCATGGGAACAAAACCCTCCCTTAAAAATGGACAAGCCAGAATGTCTTCATACTATCTTGTTCTTCATTTGGATGAGCTGAATGAACTGCTTCTTAGTAACATAATTGGTGAAGAGGTTGTGGTTGCCATGATCATTCATCAATGCATCAATGTAGTGTAGGCAAAAACCATGTGTAGAGGCCCCATAAAACTCATCATTTGATGATGGAGGAGAATCATATGAATGCTTCTTGTTGTTAAAACATACATGATATGATATGGATACACAATCAATGATGGAAAATAGATCTGTTCAAACTCCTTCCCAAAGAGTATCAATGGACTCAACATGATCAACTTCTTGTGCAACTGCAATATGGTGAATCAAACCTTGTACCTTCTTCTCAAACTGATGTAGAATCTTTTTGATATTGTAAAGGAGCTCATGCATCTCTAAAATTTAAGAATATGAGTCATATGGATAAGAAAACAACAAAGGTGTAGTGTCTCCATGATCGGATAGGGTTTCAGTAGGAAAGGAGTGGGAAACTAGATCACCTTGACAATTGAGTGAGTCTGGAGGATTTGAGGACTTGAAATTTGAACCATGACTCATGGGATCAGGTCTAGACTTATGGAAAAACAATCCAATTATGTCCAAAGAAATGGATTTCCAACCAATGAAATATATGTCAGATATAAGAACAACAGAGACAAGTGACACAATGTAGGAAACCATGCAATTGTGTAGTTTCTTAACTGGAAAACTTGGGGGTTGTAGGGTCTTTGTGCATCCAATGGTTGGTAAAATGGTGTGGAAGGTGTCATGAAATGCATATAATATTGTATATCATCTTCAAAATCAGAATATGAAATATTCGAATGGAGGTGGAAGGACATTTCAGAAGACAAGTCAGAAACTAGCGAAAAAAGACTAGGTTTGGGAGAAGACTTTGGTGAACTGATTGGAGATTACTCCAAGGAAGAGGTGAAGGTTTCTGATTCTGATATATCATAATGTAAATCAAAATCAGATATATGAGAACATTTTTTTTCTCTAGTACTCAAAGCATAAATATGATTACCTTTATGAGTATCTTGGAGACACGGTTCTTGTTCTACAGAAAGCTCTCCTTGTTCTTTTCTTACAAAATCAGGAAAATAAATATTATGTTCTTCAAGCATCTTGTCCATGATGTCTAATTTCTTCCTGAAACAAGATTTCTCAAAATGGGTACCTTTTCAACAATAAGAACACTTGGATTTATCTTTCTTGTTCTTCATCTTATTGGATTTGGAATCTTCATCAGAGTCATCTTCATCTAAAAACATCTTTTGTTTTCCTTTGGATTTGACATTCTTGGAACTCTTTGCTCCATGAGAAGCAAGTGCAAGGTCCTTGGAGGGTATTAGAGCCCCCATTTGAACTAGATTGTCCTTCTCCTTAGTGATCAAGTCTATGAATGCATCCAAGGCTGGCATCTTCCAGTTGGGAACTGCAAGTTTTGCAGCATGAAATGTAGACACAAACACTAAGTATTCATGACTCAGTTCTGCTCGAATGGTAAGGATTAGCTGCTCATCCTTCTTATCTATGCCACACTACTCGATTTGAAGCACTAGGTTCTTGAATATTTAGATGAATTATTCCATTAAATTGAAATTGCTTGGAATAAGTGAGATCACCCGAATTTCCAATAGATGACCTTTGAGCTCATCTTGATTTCCAAAGAGAGACTCTAGCTTTGTCCATACGTGATTTGGAGTGGTTAGAGTATGAATATGGAATAGAATATTTGGAGAGACAGAGAGACAAAGAAAACCATAAGCTTCATCAAGCCTATTGAACCATTTATATTTTAGTGCAACAACTCCTGGCTCAGTTTCAAGCCCCATAGTAACTCTATAAAGTCCTTCACTTCGAAGCTAGATGATCATGTGCACCTTCCAGCCAAAGTAGTTGAAGGGAGTGAGAATCACATATTTAGCTTGATTTTGATCTATGATGGTGTGCTCCTGGTGATGTCAATATTCTACAAAAAACACTCTCAAAATTGTTATGAATCATACTAGCTCTGATAACATGTGAGAGTTTAGGTTGCCCAGATCTAGATTCAATAAGACAACTTAACTTGGAATATTTCTGAGAATATGAGAAGAAGAATAAATAAGAAATCTTGAGAAAAAATAATTGTATATCATTCATCAATATGTTTAAAATATATAATACATCCTCAAGAGATAAAATAGAATTCCATGAAGGCAACTTGTAAAGCACAAAAAATGAAGCCTTACTAAAAGCTAAAAAAAACCCTAAGTGGCAAAAACACTTTCCAAATCAGCCAAGAGGCTCATGAATTAGATAAATATGGTGTGGCCACTAATGAGTGATGAAAAGTGAATGTGATGATGAATTTTGGAGAGAATAAATAGGTGGATGTCGAATTGGCCAAGTACAGATAGTTTCCAAGTCAAACTAGCTTTACCTTATCCACTAGAAAGTAGAAAAAGCAGGATAAAGTTGTCTAAAGAAGGAAGGTTCCTTTCTAATCCAAGAATATAATAAAACCAGAGAGAATATCAAGAAATATTATCCATAATCTATCCAAATTATCCCTAGTGACTCAGGACGGCATGTAGTCCAATAAAAGACAAAACTAGGCCAAATTACCTAGTCAACACTTAGGAAATTAATAAAAAATGATTAATAAATTATATCCTAAGTCTAAAGTAGTATGAATGGGTTTCTAATACCACAATGATAACAGTGCTAGATATATCACATGTTTCCTCCAAATCCCTTCCTGGTTTTTTATTCTCCAAGGCTCCCAACTCCAATGTGCTTGGTTGGATAATATCCACATACATCCTCGATCCTTACTCTCGCTATGGAGAATCCACATGTCCAAAAACAATCGAATTGCCTTGACTGGCAAATTTGGAGGTATGCAATTTTTTATAACGTTTTTCTTTTCAAACTTACTATAATACCATCCTCAATCATAATTTAGATAATTTAACATTGTTTGAAAGATAGATTATGACCTTGTTTTTTCGACCCTTCTTTCCCATCTTGTCCATTAGTTTGGTAATTCTTTGTGGATTCTCCATCACCCTCAATGTCTTGATAGCATATTATAATTTTATTGGATGATTCTTGAGTGTCCTCTATATTTAAATATAATACAAAAGGAATTTGGAAATGATATTGAACATATCGATTGCAAAATAAAATACAATGCAACAAGACATTTTAAAACGTTAATACAAATACCTTTCTTTATAGCCAATTCAGAATAGAAATTGTTCATAAATAGTTCTTGTTTTATTGCCTCCATGATAGAAATAAATATTCTATTTGGTGACCTAGTCAACGAACGAAGAAATCTACCTCCTACATATAGAGAAAGAACTATACCTTGAGAAGAGATCATTATGGAAACCATGTGATCCCAGAACTCCTATGTCGTTTCTTTTTCAAAAGCATGGTTTCTCGAACTATCATTCAGAAACTTGGAAAAAATTAAATCAACTATTGGTAAGTTCTCATCCTTCCAATCCATCTCCATATGAAGAGTAGACAAGTTACCCCACTCCAATCCAGTTCTCCAATGATGTGTAATAGATAATCCTATAAAAAATTCCTTTGAGAAATCCCTATAAATGCTCTTGGTAGGATACTCCTTTACTATTTTTTTTTAATTTCTTGTAGAATTGAGTGAATGATTTAGAAACCATATATGAGTTTTCCATATCAGATATAAAAAGGAAAGTACAAATCCCTTCATTTGATTCTAATTAGTACAATAACGCAAGCATATCTTCTTCCGTTCAGGAAACAACACAATTGCATATAAAAGTTCATAGCTGATTGCAACACCAAAAAGGAAATTTATCTTAGTGTGCTGACCAAAGACGTCGGATAACAAGATAGACAAGTAATTTGTGATCTATCTATGACAGATTTAATGGACATACTGATCTCCTCTTTCTTGATATATATGTTCATTATTTTTCAGCATCCTTTGGTAATTTGGTACCATTATCCTCTTCTTGTTTCTTTCTCTTCATAGGATATTTTGCTTGCTTACCAGAGCCTATAATACTACACGGTTGCTGGAAATGATTTGGAACAATATTATATCTTTGAATGACATTATAATCATTGATTCCCTCTGAACGAAAATGGTCAATATCATGAACTTTGATTTATTCACAAACTGAATGCTTGGTTGATCTCTTGTCCCCGATCCACTTGCAATATTGAAACAAAGTCTCTATGCAAACATTTTTGCAAACTGATGTGCTTAGCCAAACTAATCCTTTGATTATATTATCTGCCACAATGGTCAATTCTTTCTTGTCAAGATTACGCAATGATCTAAAAAAAATAGACCCATGATGCGTTATCTTATTTTGAACAAAATCATTTTGTTTGATGCTCTTGGTTGAGCATGACAAGCCTAACCACTTTTGTAAAATTTTAATATAGACAACCATTTGTTCCATAATATATCAGATGTGAAAACAATAGTCATCTTGTCTTTAAGGATATCCTTGGTTGTAACAACAAATATATCCATACATTCACCTTGGAATTTACCTACAAAGATATAAAATTGAAGATAATATTTAATTTAGTAATTTCATAACACAGTCAAAAATTTGCGAGCGTTGATTGTTAAGAAGAAAAGTTGCATACCTACCACTCTTCACTAGAAAAGTTTCCCTTTCCTAGGAAATATGTCCTAGTGCAGTATATCCATTTCTCCCTTGCTGATGCAGAGGCATCGGGGCCAAGGAAAAACAATCGAAGTTGATTGACAGGGAAAGTCAACCACGGGGAGTGGCGATGACCACTTGTGCGATGGAAGAATGGTTGTCGAAGCCAAAGCAGTCGAGAAGAAGCTGTCAAGGTGCAGTTGACATAAGAGAAAGGTCGAGAGTCAACAAGTTGTGATTTCGACAGACGACATGTTTGCAGCAAAAGAGGACAAGTGTCGATAGGTTGTCGAACAATGACACCGACAGGTTGTGGCGGAAGCCAAGCGTGGAGGACGGGGTGGACTGGAAGTCGTGGAAGCAAAGTGAAGCTGAAAAGTAAGCTCGGAGGTGATGAATTGCAGTATGGTTAAGACGTGGGGCCGACAACTGTAGCAGAGTTAGAGAAGTGCAAAAGTCAGGATGAAGTACCTAGCATCCGTTGGAGGTTGTTGAAGAAGTTGTGAGCAGTTATGAAGGTGGTTGGGATCATGGAATATGTCACCATAGGTAGAGGTTGTGCAGCATGACTAGAGGGCGCTGACAACTGTAGGTATGCAAGATCTGGAGGATTCAACGGATAGAGGAAGAGTGTCTTAGGAAACGGAATGACCTCGGGAAGAGTAGCAGCAGAGTAGAAGAGCAGTGAAAAGGGGCATAACAGGGGATCCGATCCATAGCTCATCATTCAGTAGAGAAACATGAGAGGGAGAAGATCGCACACAGTCGAGAAACACACTTAGGGACATAGTTTCATTTATGTATATTGTTTTAGGCTAAGGCCGACTAGTTTGATAGTTTACTTAGTATTTATCATTGTAATCAATTCAGTTTAATAGAAGCCAGCTTCTAGCATTCAGTTCACATCCAGTGTGTGTGAGCACTTGTGTTATTGTGTGTATTCTTAAGTAAGAGGGTCCAACCGACCTGGCTTGAACCAGTTAGTATCATATCCTGAAAGCAGAATCCGGTTGAGAGCTGGAAATAATCCAGTGTTGAGCAGTTAAATCCGGAGAGAGGGAAGAACCTATGAGTGTGTCGAAAACTCAACCTGAGGTTGGGTAGATTTTTGCACAGTTGATAAGTCTGGTTTCGATTGGATGAGTGAAGAAAGAATGCCTCAAAGAGGTGTTAATGTCTGAGGTTTAGGACAAAGAGTGTATGGCATAGCATTCACAATTGATCGTAAAATGTTTTACAAGTGCATGCGGACAATGCGAAGTTTTACGAGTGAAGTCGCAGTGATCAAAGAGATCCGGATACATGGATGCATTCCTGATGCGCTAGACCACAGCAACGATGGTCTAGCGCATTTTCTGCATCTTCGCAAGCTTGTTCAATGCCATCTAGATCTAGATCCCCAATATCCATATCTTCAGTTTCTTCTTATGTGTCCTTTTCTAGGTCTTTGTTGGGGTTTTCTACCACCGCAGAAGTTGTTGCCTTCATATTTTCGTCCTTCTCTTCCTGTTTGTTTGGTTCCTGTTGGTTCTCCTTAGGTGATGTAGTGATGTTTTCCTCCGATTGATCTCCTAGGGCTTAAAATTGATTGGATGTTAAAATATTCTTGGGGGATTCCATATTTTCCCGTTTTCTCCCTCTTGTTTTATGCGTAGGAACCCTAGTGAACCCTTGATCCATCTTTTCCTCATCCTTATTAGGAGGGGGTTTTGGATTGTTCATAGAGAATTCTTTGAATAGATGTCCATATTTGTGACATCTACGACATTTGAATGGGATTTGTTCATAATCTAGGGTTTGCATCCAATATTCATTTTCCCATGACATTTTGATGGCTTCTGGTAGTTCGTTGGATAGATCCATATATACACATATCCTCGCATAGGCCGTGTATCATTGTGCCTTGGTTTGCTCTAACATTTTTATGAAGGATCCCAAATTGTTCATGATATATTCTAGACTTTATGAGTCCCAGTACTCACTTGGGAGAGAGTATAGACAGATCCATACCCAAGCAAATCTCATATCATCTTTATCCAGACAAAACTTCTCCTTCCATGGTCTTAAGAACATGCCTGCAGAGTGGAAGAAATAAGGGCCTCCATATAGCACTGCATGTATGTCTTCCATGCTTAGGAAAGAGAATCTGGTAAAAAAGACTTTGGAACCTAGTTGTAGATCATAGTGACCCTGTGGTTTCCAAGTAGAGTTTATCCACCAGACTAGGGATTTTTTCGATGGTAGCATTCCCAAAAATTTTCCTATAAGCACGTGATCTTGCATATATTGAATTCGATCCCTCATATTGCTTGATTTGATCTGCATTGAGGGTATTAGGGCCAATTTGGGAATGCATTGGCCAGGATTCCTATCGATTGGGGTGCCTGCCATTTTTGGGGCTTGGGAACTCGTTCCCTCTCCTACCATTACCTCCAGAGGGATCAGGATGCCCCCAATATGGAACCCCCATGAACGATCAACTAGGAGGGCATCAAAAACCTCCCCCCAAACTTGCAGTCATGGTCTTCGTTAGTCCTTCTACCTTTGAAAATCGTCATGCGCTGAAAAAACAATTCTCCTTTCTTTGTCGAGACACCGAAAAAAGAGATTTGTTATTATTGTAATAATGATAAAACTATTATAACAACAACTAAATTAATTGAATAATCAACTATATGACCAAATTTAATATATGTAACTAATTTAATCAATGAAACACCCCATATGCATATATGCATTAATAAATTGCACCCATTTGCATTAATAAATTGCAAATGTTTCGGAAATTATTAACAAAGCAAGTAACTATATGTATTAATAAATTGTACTATATTGGAAATTATTAACAAAGCAATTGAATAAAATGTGATTTTCATTTTCTAAATTATTAGTCTTAAAGAGTTATGACAATTTTTAAACTTTTAGAACTTATTGTTTTTAGTATTATTACTCCTCGTCTAGATAGAGACTATTGTTTTCGTTTTTTTTTCATTATTTTCATGGGAGTACATTTAATATCTCAACATGTCTAAAGTGATACTAAAGTTTACCTTTTTTTTAATGTTTTAATTTTTAATTTTTAATTTCTATAGGAATTTATTTCAAATGTCATTGGTTAAGTTCGCAAACTATTATGCAATGTGGGTACACCATTCCTGAGCCACGACATGGGTACACGATCCCTAAGCCACCACCGGGCGTAAGTTCCCAAAGTATTTTGCAACGTGGAAAGAAACATGTAAATTTTAATTTGCAAAATGGAGAGAAACATACAACAAAATGAGATAGGATGTTGGAACTATAGTTTTGGCGGAGGGGAATTTGTGAGGGTTCGGCTAGAGACACGGATTGATTTGCTTTAGGTGTCAAAGAAGGGTGCCGGTATGCTGGGTCCCCAGCAATTGGCTAGCAGTAAACCTCGGGACGACTCTCCGGATGGGGCATCTTGCGTCGAGAAAGAGAAGAACACAGGCTTGGCAGACAATAGACTAATTGGGGGATCACGACGGCTAGGGCCTGGAGGATGCCTCCCAAAGTCCAAGCTGATTTTGGAAGTCAAAGTCCGCGCTGAGAAGGTTTGAGAACAGGTGGAGCAGTGGAAGGAAACAGTCCTGACCGACAAATTCATTGGAATCTGGCCTAAAGAACGTGATCTCATCAGATGGATCAAGCAAACCTGGAATCCAAAAGGTCAATATGACCTTCATCTGGGTGCCAAGGGTTTCTTCACCATCATATTTTTTAATGTGGGAGATCGGGACATAGTGCTGGAAGGGGGGCCCTATTTCTTCTTCTCTGCGGGGCTATATCTCAGACCCTGGAAGGAGAGGTTTAACCCAGACATAGAGGCTGTCAAGATGGCCCCAGTATGGATCAGGCTCTACGCTTTACCGTGTGATTTTTGGGATCTGGAGATCCTTCAGGACATTGGCAATGCCCTTGGGGAATTTGTAAAAGTGGCAGATCAAACCCCTCTGCTACGATACACTGATTGTGCTTGGATTTGCGTTTACATGGATCTATCCAAGGAGTTACTTAAGGCAATCACTCTTAATTATGAAGATGAAGAATGGGTTCAGATGCTTGACTATGAATAGCTACCATTCAGGTGCAGATCTTGCCACGAGTATGGGCATTTTAGCAGGAATTGCCCTCGGGGATCTCCAGAGGTCTCTTCCCTAGTTCTGGATCCAAAGGGTATTAGGGACAAGGAAGGCTTCACCCAGGTGAATATCAGGAGACGACCCAAATCAGGGGATGCTTCAGAAAAAGGAAAAAGCAAATCGGAGAGTGATACGCCCAGTCGGAACCCCTTCCAGATTCTGGAGGAGGTGGATGAGAACGGTGACAAAAGCCAGAAAGAGACCGAATACAGGGATGAGGTGATTGAAAAGGGAGGTAGCAGGAAGAATGGGAAAGGTGATCTAGATATAGAGAAAAGGACAAAGCCATACACGCCCACCACGGGGCAACCCCCGGAGGAGCCACCGGTGGTGATGGAGGCTGATGGGGAAGAGGAGGTTGAGTTAGGTAATTTGGATCTAGATGTGATTGAAAAGGAGTGCAAGAAGAAGGGGAAGGGTTATGTCCCCAGACAACAAATTGAAATCCTCCATGAAGATATAATCAATTCCAAGGCTTCCCAGAAACTGGGTATCAGGGTGGATTCCCAATCAGGTTTCAAATGAAAATCTTCGACAGAAGATCAGAAGAAAGGCAGGAAATCAAACAAGCAATGCATCGCAAAAGTTGGTGTTAAGCTTATCGAATCAGGGTTGTACCCTACAATTAGGGCATCCCTCTTAAATGTATCAAAATTTTCTCAATGAAGATTGTGACATGGAATATTAGGGGGTGCAACCACCCTAGGAAACTCAAGACGTTGTCAAGAAAAGTTAAGCAGGAACGCCTAGATGTATTATTCTTACAGGAAACCAAGTGTTCTTTGGAAACCCTGAAAATGAATGTCCACAAAATTTGGAAGGGTGCTGGGGTTATGGAAATTGATTCCATAGGTATGGCAGGTGGTATTGACATTTTGTGGAACCCTAGATCTGTTCTATTATCCAAATGGCGTGCCAACAAATTTTCTCTTATGTGTGATTTCCACATTATGGATTCTGCAGTTAAGGGTTCTCTAGTCAATATCTATGGGCCTAGTCTCGCCGATTCAAAAGATGCATTCCTTCATTTCTTCGCATGGTTATCTCTTCAGGTATCGGAGGGATCTTGGATTTTAGGCGGGGATTTCAACTTGATTACATCTCTAGAGGAAAAAAAGGGAGGGTGCATAATCCTGGATAGATTTCAAGAAAGATTCAGGGACATTCTCTGTCACAATCATTTGATTGACATTGAGACCGGTAATGGTTGGTTCACTTGGAACAATAAACGTGGTGAGTCCCATCTTGTCACCTCTAGGTTGGAAAGATTTCTGACAACAAAGGATATTGCTCGTGAAATGGGAGGAGTCAACACTTGTGTTCTTCCATCTGCTGGTTCTGACCACTGGCCTGTGTCTCTCTCGTGGGATCTCTCAGCTAACAATCTTCCCAAACCCTTTCGCTTCGAGTAGTTTTGGTTGGATCACAAAGAATTTAAGGATCTGGTGGGAAAATGGTGGGAGGAATGGGCCCCCCTGGAGGGTTCAAAGATGTATCAGTTCCAATAGAAACTAAAGATGCAAAAATCCAAGATCCGCACTTGGATAAGGAAGATTTTGGGAATATATTTGAGGATAAGAAGCAGCTACTTATGAATCTTGAATCGATCCAGAGACATGGGATGGATGGAGGATGGAATAATGAGATTCAGGAGTGTGAGCACAATATCTTAGAGAATCTCGAAGCTCGGGAACGGCAAGAAGAAACCTATTGGAAGCAAAAATATAGAATTCAATGGCTGCAGGAAGGTGAAAGAAACACAAAGTTTTTTCATAATTCTGTGGTTCAGAATAGACATCGATCTAAAATACTTAAAGTCAGGAAGTCCAGTGGGGGCATTGCTGAGTCCAAGGAAGACATCGAAGAAGAACTTGTCCTCCACTTTGAGTCTGTCCGGAAGGAAGACAGACATGATAGAAGCCCTCAAATCGCTCAGATTACTTCTCTCATCCCTCGCATTGTTTCTCATGAACAAAACGAGATGGTAAATAAGACTATCTCCATGCAAGAGGTGGAGGAGGCTATGAACCAAATGGTGTTGGATAAGGCCCCTGGCTCGGATGTCTTTACTTCAAATTTATTCTCCCATTTTTGGGACTTGATCAAGGTTGAGGTTGATTAGCTGGTGGAGGAATCTCGCAGCTGTGTTGGTGTCCTTCGAGCTTTCAACACCACCTTTCTTTCCTTAATTCCCAAGGAGGAAGGGGTAGACTCTCCTGGTAAATTTAGACCTATTTCTTTATGTAATGTTATCTATAAGATTATTTCAAAAGTAATTGCCAATCAGTTGAAACCCCTGCTTCCCTCTCTCATCCCTCCTTAACAATCCGGGTTTGTTGAGGGAAGGCAAATTATGGACAAGATTATCTTGGTCCATGAGACCCTACACTCCCTCAAGGTCATGAAGAAGCCCAGGATGATGGTGAAGTTAGATATTGCTAAAGCATATGACAAATTAAATTGGCAGTACATGCGTCAAATCCTGATTGCTTTTGGTTTCAGCCTAGGGTGGTTTAAGTGTATAATGAATCTAGTTACCACCCCTTTCTTCTCAATCCTCCTCAATGGCTCTCCTTCCAAACTTCTTCAAGCCTCCCATGGTATCAGACAAGGCGGTCCTTTATCTCCTTTTCTTTTTATCATTATGGCAAAAGGTCTTAGCAGAATTCTGAGTCATCAGGTGGATTTGGGTGGTATTAAAGGGATCAAACTTCATGAGGGATTGGAAAGACAGACTCACCAACAATTCTTTGATGACACCATGTTAATGGGGCACTCTTCAATCCAAGAGGCTAGAGCTTTCAAAAGGTGTTTGGAGTTATTTTCCAAGGCTTCGTATTTGGAAGTCAACCCAGGAAAATCCCAGGTTTTTTTCCTTAATACACTTGGGGTTACTCAACGCAATATCATCAGGATATTTGGTTTTCCGCAGGGCTCCTTCCCTTCAAAGTATTTAGGGGATCCTCTGGCTGTGAGTAGGATTCGTATGGGGTCCTAGCAAGAACTGTTGGATAGAATGAAGAAGAAACTTTCAAGTTGGATTTTTTGACCCTTGAATTTTCCTAGCAGACTTTCTTTGGTAAAATCTGTTCTCCAAGCAATGTCGGTTTACTTGTTTTCCATGCTCTCTACCCCCAAATCGGTGTTAAAGGCTATTCGTGGTATTCAAAGATCCTTCCTCTGGGGCTGCAAGGAGACCAAGGGGGAATTCTCTTTGGTTGGATGGGAAAAGGTTTCCAAACCAAAGAACAATGGAGGGCTGGGTCTTAAGGATCCTGAAACTTTAAGTGAAGTCTATGGAGCCAAAATCTAGTGGCGATGGTGCACCCAACAGGGGGAACCTTGGGAAAATTTTTGGCACATCAAGTATGCGAGGGGCAGAGAGATTGGGTACTTGGTAAGATATAATGAATTTCAACAGGGTTCCCACATTTGGCTAAAATCCTTTGTGCCCAGACATCTTGTATCGGCCCATTATTTCTGGGAAATCCACAATGGGAAGGAAGCTAACTTTTGGGAAGATTCCTAGAATCAACTCCTTGTCCTGGGGGAGGACCCCAGGTGATAGCTTATGAAGGAAATAGGTATTGCTTCGGGTAAAACAAAAGTGCACCACTATTGGAACAACTCTGTTATGGATTGGCATAGGGTTTGGCTCTGGGCGGTGGATTGGGATGTTTCTTCAGATGAGGCTTCCCTAGATGCATTCAACAACATGATGAAGGACAGGTTTATACGTCTTAGTGATTCTCCATATAGACTACATTGGGGTTATTCTCCGAAAGGTACCTTTGGTATCCAAGAGGACTATGATTTGCTTATTCAGGAAGAGGAGGAACCAAGGAAAATCTGGGGGAAAATATGGAAAATGAACAAATGGCCAAAAGTGGCATTTTTTTGTTGGTTAGTTGTATGGAAACGGATCCTAACAAGTGCAAACCTGAAGAAAAAGGGGATTTGTGGCCCTTCTAGATGTTCCCTATGTTTGCAAGCTGAGGAAAGCAATGGTCACCTATTGGACTCTTTCCAATTTGCACCTATAATATTGGATACGGGAACTACAATCTTTCATAGATGTTACTGTGTGAGAGGCCACCCTGATCTTTCCTTGGAAGCTCGGGATCTCAAGGCTTTCTCTAACCCTATTATCGGGATGTTGTGGCAAATTTTCCCTGGTATGGTTTTATGGGCCCTGTGGAAAGAAAGGAATGAACGAGTATTTAGAGACCATCCCAGTAATGACAAAATAGTTTGGTCCAAACTAGCACAGAATATGTCGAAGACAATCCGTAGTCAGCAATGGACGGATAAAGATAAAGAATTATGCCTGGGGGACTTTTGAATTGCGAAGGGTTGGGGTCTTAAACGCTCTGATCTGAATGGTTTACATAGGAAACAACCGTTTACTAGTCCGGTTCTCCAATCTCGATGGACCCCTCCTCCCCCTCTCTGCTTTAAGTTAAATTTTGATGGCACTTCTAGAGGTATCCCGGAAAATGCTAGTTTTGGGGGAGTTTGCTGAGACTGGTCGGGGAAGATTATGAAGGTTTTTTATGGTGCTATTGGCCATGACTCAAATAACTCTACTGAGTTGGAAGGTATGATCTAGGGCTCCATTTGGCTATCGCGGAGTCGTGGTTTCCTCTGGTCATTGAAGGAGACTCGTTAATTATCGTCAACATGGCTAGGAAAATGTCCTTTGGACAATCTTTGGAGAAAGTCTCTTCCAGCTGGCGGTTACTGGCCAAGCTGGAACTCCTACATACTTCTTTCACGAACCAACCAACTATCACATTCTCCCATGTTAAGAGAGAGGGTAATAAGGTGTCGAATCACCTTGCCAATCATGGAATTGAGGAAGGTTGTCCTCTCAGGGTATGTCATCCTGTCGATCAGCCTACGGATGAGTGGAGCAAAGCATGTAGCCATCTGGCAAACGAAGATATGAACAGGTCTGATATAGTGACGACTGTAAACATATCCACATCCCAACGGGAACTTGGAGAAGTGGAGTGTATCAGAAGGGATCCATGTGGCAGGGAGCCCCTGCCTTTGACGTAACATCGGTTTTCATGAGCCCATCAAGGTTAGTTAAGAAGTGGCATTTCCTAGTATAGACCATTAACAATGTTAAGATTTGTATTAGCTCTCGCTCATCCCAAATTTGTCCTTTACTCAGCTGTCCGATTTGGTTTGCAAGTTTGATGATGACCTATTGGTACTACCTTGAGAATTCCCATCCTCATTGTGTTACAGCTTTGTTTTCCCATCCCAATTTAAATAGGCCTGATGTTTCCTATTTCATTGCTAGTCTTTTATCCTGTTGGAGGGTTCTGCATAGTGGTGCTTTTTGGGTTGAGCTCGCTGAGAGTTTTGCTGGGTTTGAGGTTGGGGATTGGTCTTTGGTTTTTTGCAATCTGGTTCTTATGGCTCTGACAAGGAAACTTCCCTCTGCGGAGGTTGGTGGTTCGTCCAGCCTTGGGGTTTCTCACACTGGCAGGACCATCTATGCTTCTGCTCGGACTCGCCTTCGTGAGGAGGCGGAATTCTTCCGTAACCGCATTCCTCTGTCTATTCGTGAGGAGATTCGGGGAATGGAGATGGAATTGTGGGTGGAATTCCAGGAGTTGTCTGTCGCTGAACTTCATCGGGATACTAACGACTAGATTCTAGATCCGGGAATGACCACAGGCCGTGCTTCCCTCAATGAGCGCACTCTAATGAACTACTGGGTCACTAAAAGATTGATTGCCAATATTCTCATGGACTCTATTAACAAGCATAGGGGGGATGAAGAACCAGTTAGATCATGGAAAATGCATAATCTTGATTCCAGGGTGACACATTCCAAGGTGGATGCCATGGCTAAAAACATGGGCATCACTTTTATTATCCAGGGTGCGAGCAGTGGAGAGGGAGGCGGATGCAGTCATGATGGTACTCCTCCTCATCATGATGGCGTATCAGACGCGTCCCATTCTGAGCCGACCACTACCACCCCCATCCTTGTTGCAGTTGGTCGTTTCATAAAGACTATCACCATCGACTAAGGTGCAGTGCACTGGTTTTTGGCTTGGGGTTTTCTTTCTAAATATGCGTGCTTTGATAGTAGTAGGTATGTTACAATCTTTTTATTCCACATTGTATCGTCTTATAGAGTCTGTGTCAAAACGTTGGTCCAAGTTAATTCAGACATGTTTATGGTCTCCTCCTATTTGGCTTCTAGGATGGAAGTGTTTTGCTATTTATTTCGATACTCTGGATTGGAAAGGGGATTCCTGTTTGACCTCTGTTGGCTGGGAATGCCTCTGTCACTGCTGCTTAGTTCTGTAAATGGTTTGAACTCGTAATATATAGTATTTTCTTTACAGAGAAAAAAAAAAAATGTGATTGGTCCCATACCATGAAAATGAAGATTAAAAAAATTGACAAATTTTTTAAAAAAAGATTCCTAACATTTAAGCATGGAAACTTCCCAAAATCTGAGGAAAACTGGACATTTTTTGTTGTTTTCCTTCCGTTTTTTTGTTGATTCCCTTCCAATAGAAATTTCCACCCTTTTTTTATTCCCTTTCAATATTGGAAATAGGGAGTTTCCTCCTTTTTCTTCATTCCCTTCCACAATTACAGTGACAACTCAAGGTAATTCCAATTCTAGCTTGAATATTTTTAAAAGTCTAAAATTATAACTAGGTGGTATAATAAGATGGAAATGGAAGTTTTGAGCATATAATCCACCACATTGGTGAACGTAAAATTGTGTTCAATGGAATCAACCCTCTTGGGTGCATCCCATTTCAACTGAGGAAGAATGGAGGGTCATGTTTTGAAGATGTGAATGGATGGGTTCAAAAATTCAATGTCGTCCTCAAGAAGTTCCTAGTCAAAGTTAATTCAAATATGCCTTATTTTAACATTTCTTATGTTTATATATACAATAGTGCCATGGACATTATTGAAAACCCTCTTACATATGATATAAGAAAAAAAAAGATGAAGAAGTTCATGCCATGTTCCCATCTTCCTCTATAATATTTTATACATAAATTCAATATAATGTTAATGATATGTAATTCAGTTAGTATCTTGATGGTTGTTATGTAGGTTTTGATGTATCGAATGCTCCATGCTATAGTGTGGATACAACCTTTGGCTAGTGTTGTTTTCCAAACACCAAACTTTGTGCAGATCGCAACAAATTTGTTTTATGGGATGCATTCTATCCCACTAAAATAATTCAAGTATTCCATCCATTAATAAACAAGAGTGTGTGAGGCATTATTTATGAGCACAAGGCATATATGGGTTGAATAATTGAATGGGTAAAACTCCAATTCAAGAGGCACACCATTTCAAGCTACATTTTAGGTGCCTTCTCGTAGGTTCCCAAGAATACTATGGAGTGGTTGTTTGTCATGGCCACGAAGCGAGTGGTGTTGGAGGTGAATGAGGGAGAAGATCTAAGCTATTCCATTCAGAGAAATAATATCACCTATGTTTTTGTGGGCACTATCAAAACCAAGGCCATGTTTGGAAGCATTTCTTCTATGAAGTATCAATTGCATATCAGATGCCATCTGGAGTTCAATCCTCCTCCCATCAGCAACATGACACCGGTGCACATTTACTTCAAATAATGGGAATGATGAGATTGTACTATTGACACTTATTGGTTGGTTAACTATTTGCTAAATATGTCGTTTAATGCATTTTGGCCAAATATCGTTGTTTTTCCAAGCCTAATATATTCGAAAATGGTTGTATTTGCTACTCAAATTTGGCTATGATTTTTTTTGTGGCTTTTGAGCCAAGAGCGAAAATTTTGTTCTATTTACTTCATGGGAATAATTGAGAATGTATCCTGAAGATGTATTCCACATATAATATGTACTAACGATCAATTTCAATTTCTTTCAAATTTTCATTTCAATTTTTTTCAAAGGCAAGGTTGGCAAGCTTGTTAAAATTGTGGTGTTGGTTAATTAGTTAAAGTATTATTCCTTCTCTTTGAGCTTAAGCATATATATATTGCAATGTTTTTTAGTTTTGAATAAAGTATATATTTAAATTAAGGTTCTTATTTACACACCTATATATACATATATAAGGAGCATTTACCAAGGACAAATATTAATTTGATCTATTCTAATTTCAAAAATTTTACTTCAATTCTTTGCATAAAGGCTCAAAACACACCAAATCGTCACTTACATGCTCCCAAGTAAAAAAATTGTCTTTTATATTGATTAATTATACCGATAGGTGTTTACATATTATCTGAGATTTTGGACTTCCTTGAGTGGATCAACAAGATTAACTCGAGTGTAACAAGTGTGTTGTGGGGATTCATTTCATGGTCACCGTATCATTTTATGCTCAAATCGATTGTGATTAAGATTTAAATAAGATTTAGTTAAGTTGTTGTTAAGAAAAGGGGTATGTCTATTAAATAGTATTTATTTTTATGTTTATATTAATTAGTTTAATGTTTAGTCTTTGTTTAGCAACAAGTCATCTCCAAAAAACTAAGTGGTTGACTATGCCTATCGGTGTTCACTGCCCATTTTACTTGTGGCTGTGTTCGCTATTAAATTTTTATTAAGTTGATGTGTGGTATATAATTAAAAGAAAATGTTTTAAGTTTTCTTTTAATTTATATATACAAATTTATAGTACTAATTTTACATTCATATAAAATTGGTATTTATTTTTTATTTTTTTAAAACCATTTTAGATTTGATAATTTTAATGAACCAATTTTATTTGTGTTATATATTAATAAGGGAATATGTAGTGTATTTTATGTATGGTGTTATAGGAATGCTTCTCTAAAAAAACTTAACTTTTAATTAAGAAATATAAAGGGATGTCAATTCAAGCTAGCTCACTCGGCTAAGGTGTGGGTCTTGTCAGCGAGGTGACCGGAGTTCAATTCCCCTTAGGGGTGACTTAGTTGGGAGGAAACAACCAAAAACCCAGTCAAGTTTAGGATGGTGCAGTCCATGCCGAGTGCCATCCCATGGTGATTTTGATGACTTAGATTCCCCTAGGTCATGGTTTCTCATACCAAAGGACACTCGTGCAATTTAGGGATATTCAAGCAAACAAAAAAAAGAATTATAAAGGGATACCCTGATGTAGGTGGCATACATGTCTCGGAGGAGCACGAGGAGACAACCACAGAGGCCTACACCTCTTACAAGGTGGTGTCCCCTCGTTAGTCCTGCCCTGCTCATTAAATTGGCACCAATATTAATGCGTGGAGCCTTTAAGATCAAGTTCATTTGAGCTATGGCTCGAGCTGGCCTCTAGACCTTTGACATTATTTCCATTCCACGTGAATTAATGGCCTCCATTGGCGTTGAGTTAAAGAATCTGGCCTAGAAACATTCCCATTTCATAATGTTGAGGGGCAAGAAACTTGTGGAGTTTTTTCTTCTTCTGTGTTGGGAGGGTAGACTGCATTTGCATGGTCTTGGAGCACCAACATTCCACTCTTCTTGATTTTTCTTTCACCTAAGTCGCGCCCTGCTTTGTGCAAGCTTCATTTTGCATCCCATGGAGACTCAAGTTTTTCCAATAAGGTTGGCAAGATCTCTTAGACACTCCATGCTACCCGTCGGCATGGAGGAAGGGGTCGAGGTAACCCAGGTATTCGTGGTCAAGTGGAGGCCAATGAAAGTGGTTATGACAATTCAATTCCAAGGTACATGACGATTATACTTGAAGATTGGGAGGAAGAATCATCCCTCCAACATTTGGACAACCAAAGAACCCGATCGAGGCGTAGGCACTATTGGATGGTAAAGAATTTGTTATCTCTCATCCTTTTACACTCTCAGAAGCTTCTACAGGGGAAAATTCCCCCTCCTTATACACCCCCTACTCCTTCTAGTAATTGTCCCTCTTCTCTGACCATGTCCCATGTCTCCAATCCATTAGAACACATTGATACTCTGCCAGAAAATGAGTAGAAGCGCCTAAAAGACATCACCAATGTCGCATCCACCAGCAGGAAAAAATGTAAATGTGTGGAGTAAACAGGCATTGGAAACACATGTTGAAATATTGTAACTTCTAAGAATATTGTATTTGTACTTTATTATTCCGGAGATGTTACATCACTCCAAGGTGACCCTATTGTATATCCGGAGATGTTTATTCCTCCGATGGATTGTGTTAACTAGGGTTATTAGATCTCCCATGTGGAGGTCGGCCCTGAGTTAATTTATTAGGGGTTATTAGACCCTCTGAGGAGAGGTCGGCCCCATAGGGTAAAAATTCAGTCGGGAAACAAGTATAAGTATAGGAGGATGCTCCTCACTTATCTCATTCATTCTTCACTCGGAAAGTAGCGCACAAGTGAGAGAGAGGTCTGCATAGGAAGAGGAGGAGGAGCTCTTGTTTGGTTTCTACATCTTGTATTGGTTGATCATCTATATTGAGGAAAGCCTTGTTGGGATTTTCTACCCCATGAGGGTTTCCGAGGGTAAATCTTTGTCTATCTTGTGATTGTGTTTCTTTCAATGATCTTACTAGTCAAATTAGTATAAACTTAACATGGTATCAGAGTTATCCTGAATAGGACATCTTTCACAAGGTGAAAATATCTCTCTCTCTTCCTCCGGTGAAAATTAGGGTTTCTACAAAAGTTGGAATCTTTGGATTCTGATTACATGGCTAGATAGCCCTCCTCAAAATCGAAGTTTTGAGCCCTAGATCGAACTTTTTGGTTCAGCAGAACTCTGGGAAAGTCAAACCCTAGTTTGACAAAAAGTGCGAAAAACCAGAAAACCAGAAATCCAGAACCAGATTTCTACAGCAGGTCCAAAGTTCGCTGGTCAAGTTTGGAGGCTGAAAAATTGAAGTTTCCAGAAAGTAAGTACATCAGTCACCTCGCCTTAGTCAAGCCAGTCTCCTGGTAAGGTCAGTTTTTTCATTTTTGGAATTTTCAATTTTTGGTAACCCCCTGGGCAAGATGGCCCCAAGCACTAAGCTTGAGGACAAGCTAGAAGGTATAGAGAATTTCCGGGAATGTAAATATAGAATTGGTCTCATTCTTGAAGAGAATGATCTTTCCCAATATATCAAGGATGAAGTTGCAGAACCTGCGGAAGATGAAGCCAAAGAAAAGTATAGGAAGGATCTCATTAGGGAAAAGAGAATCATTCTGATTCTATCAAGGACCACTTGATTCCCCAAGTGGCATCCAAAAAGAATCCAAAGGAAATGTATGATGCCCTAGGAATAATGTATGAAGGGAGGAACATCAACAGGAAGATGAAACTAAGATATCAGTTGAAGAGTACCAAAATGAACAAAGGAGAATCTATTCAAGACTATTTCTCAAGGGTTTCCCAAATCAAGGAACAACTAGATTCCATTGGAGATACCCTTGATGAAGATGAACTAGTCATGACTTCTCTAAATGGTCTCACTAGACCTTGGGAGTCATTCATCCAAACTATGTTTGCCAGGAAAGAAAGTATGAAGTTTGATGTGGTATGGGAGGACTGTATTCAAGAAGAACCTAGGGTAGCCAATAGAGAAGCCCTTCTCAAGGAGGATGACCAAGCTTTGGATACTCACACCAAAAGAAGAAGAAAGGGTCACTTCAAAAAAGATGACCACAAGGTATCTCAACCTTCCCATAGATTTAAAAGGAGAAGAGGAACAAACTCAGAAAGAGATCTCTCCACAGTTCAATGTTACAATTGTCTTAAACTAGGACACTTTGCTAGAAATTGTACTTCAAAAACAAAGAAGAAGAAGTTTGTTCACAAAATACATCATGCACATATGGCAGAAGATGATAGTGAAGAAGAAGAAGAAGAAGAAGAAGAAGAGGAAAGACCTCAAAAGAAAAGAACTAAAGTAGAGAAAGAAGATGCGGAAGAATATGTTCTATTTTCTGCACTCTCTGGGTCTATGACACCTAGAGAAGATACATGGCTCATTGATAGTGGTGCTTCAAAGAACATGACAAGTCAAAAGAAAACTCTCTCAAGACTTGAATAAAAGACCTCTCCACTAAAGGTATCTCTAGGAGATGATTATCAATATCCCATCAAGGGAATTGGTGAAGCAAGCTACAAGCTTGATTCTGGAACACCATTGAAGATGAAAGAAATTTTATATATACTAGGTTTGAAGAAGAAACTACTTTCTATTTCAACATTAGATAAGAAAGGCTTTAGAGTTGCATTCATATATGGCCAAGTACTTATGTGGCCTAAAGGAAAATCAATTGAGGATGCAATTGTTATTGGTGAAGAGGAAGGAGGTCTATACAAACTCAAGGGCCATTTGGAAGTTGCCCTTGTTCATGAAGCCACTAGCCCAAGTGATCTATGGCATAAAAGGATTGCTCACATTAACTACAAAGGCCTACCTCATGTGAGCAAGGTAGTTATAGGACTACCAGACTTAAAGGTTGATCATGATGGCACATGCAAAGGATGTGCAAAAGGGAAGAATATCAAGAACCCATTTCCAAAGAGTGAAACAAATACTAAGAGTACCTTGGAGTTAATACATTCAGATGTATGTGGACCAATGCCCTCCACATATTTGAGTGGATATGAATACTATCTGACATTCATTGATGACTATTCAAGGAAGACTTGGATATACTTTCTAAAAGGAAAGAATGAAGTCTTTGGAAAGTTCAAAGAGTTCAAAGCATTGATAGAGAATCATTCAGAAAAGAAAATCAAAATACTCAAAACAGATAATGGCGGAAAAAATACTTCAAAGGATTTTGAAGATTTTTGTAAGGAAGCTGGAATCAAGAGGGAGCTAACCACTCCCTACAATCCCCCAAAAAATGGGGTTGTGGAAAGAAAGAATAGAACCATCATGGAAGCTGTAAAGACAATGATACATGATCAAGACCTGCCCATGTATCTATGGGATGAAGCAGCTAGAACAACAGTCTATGTACAAAATAGACTATCCCATAGTGCTCTTGATTTCAAGACTCCAGAAGAAGTGTTCATAGGAAAGAAGCCAGAGGTAAGTCATCTCAAGATATTTGGATGTCTAGTGTACATTCACATTCCAAAAGAGAAGAGGACCAAGCTACATCCTTCTGGGAAGAAGGGAATATTTGTTGGATATTGTGAATCATCCAAAGCATTCAGAATTTACATCCCAGGTTTTCATCATATGGACATAAGTAGGGATGTGACATTTGATGAAGAAGCATCTCTTAAGAGATCTAGGAAGTGCCAACATGAAGAGATATATGAAGAAGATGCACCTCCCAGAACTACAGAAGCTGTACCCATCCCTGAATATATAACACCTAAAGACCATGACATACTAGAACCTCAAGAACCCCCCATTTCAAACATTTCAAGGAAAAGAAGGCCAGCATGGGCCAGAGACATTATACTAGGAGCTGAAAAGTATGGGGATTCTGAAGGCTCCACTAGAGTGAGCAAGAAACCAAAGCTATTATCCAACTATGTGGCTTTGATGTGTGATCTGGTGGATCAAGAACTTACTAGCTATGAAGAGGTAGCTCAGAAGAAAGAGTGGGTAGAAGCAATGACGGAAGAATACCAGTCAATAATGAAGAATGATGTTTGGGATATAGTTCCCAAACCAAAAGACAAGAGTGTGGTATCCTCCAAATGGATATTCAAGATTAAACATGCTGCCGATGGTAGCATTGAAAAATATAAGGTAAGATTTGTAGCTGGAGGATTCTCTCAGAAAGAGGGAATTGACTATGAAGAAACATTTGCACCAGTTGCAAGGTACACTTCCATCAGAACCATCATGGCACTTGCATCTATGATGAAGTGGAAATTACACCAGATGGATGTTAAGACAGCTTTCCTGAATGGTGTGATTGAGGAAGAAGTGTATATAAAACAACCACAAGGATTTGAGGTTGAAAATGGAAGAACACATGTATGCAAACTGAAGAAGGCTTTGTATGGATTGAAGAAAGCTCCCAGAGCTTGGTACGGAAGAATTGACAGTTTCTTGACAAGCATGGGCTTTACCAAGAGTAAAGATGATCCTAATCTTTATCTCAAATTTATGGATGATGAACCTGTCATATTATTACTGTATGTAGATGATCTATTTCTGATTGGAAATGAGAAACATATTATTGAATGAAAGAAGAAGCTCTCTTTAGAATTTGAGATGAAAGATATCGGATTGATGCACTACTTCTTAGGTTTGGAAGTATGGAAAGACCCAAAATGAATCTTTCTAAATCAGGGTAAGTATGCTGTGGGGATTTTGAAAAGATTCGATATGTTGGAGTGCAAAGCCATGGCCACCCCCATGGACTCAAAGTTGAAGTTATTTGTTGATGACTCATCAGAGTTAGTGGATGTGACTCTATACAGACATATTATTGGGTCACTGATGTATTTGACGAATACTAGACCAGACATATGCTTTGCCGTAAATACCTTGAGTCAGTATCTAGTAAAACCTAGAAGAGTTCACTTAATAGCTGCAAAGCATGTGCTGAGGTATCTAAAGGGTATGATAGATTTTGGTCTATATTATCTCGGAGATCATAACTTCATATTGCATGGCTGCTCAGATGTTGATTGGGTAGGAAGTGTCTCAGATAGAAAGAGTACATCAGGTGGATGTTATTGTCTTGGATCTACCATGATCTCATGGTTTAGCAGGAAGCAGTCTAGTGTGGCTCTCAGTATAGCTGAAACGGAATATATAGCTGCTTGCTCTGCTAGTTGTGAAGCAGTATGGCTTCAGAAACTATTATCAGGACTGTTTGACTTGGAGATGGATCCCACTGTGATCATATGTGACAACCAGAGTTGTATCAAGATGACAATGAATCCAGTGTTCCATGATAAGTCAAAGAACATAGAGATCGGATATTTCTATATATGGGATATGGTGCAGAAAGGAGCTATCAAGCTCGAGTATGTGAGCAATGATGAACAAATTGCTGACATATTGACCAAACCTCTATCTCGAGTAAAGTTTGAGTATTTCTGAGACAAGCTTGGTGTAGTTCAGAAGCACCCTCCTCGAAAGGGGGAGTGATGTGGTCACTAATGATGAGATTGCCTTCATTGACAGTGAGGTCGATGATGTGGATACCTATATTTGTGATGCTGACAGGAAGGTTGATGCATGGTCCTTAGTGGACAGGTGGGGATTGTATCTTCCCCGAACTTCGGTCCCAGAATTGATCCGTAGATAGATGTCTTCGAGAATGAAGTCCTCAGTGGACAGGTGGGGATTGTATCTTCCTTGGACTTCAGTCCCAGAATTGATCCATAGACAGATGTCTTCGAGAATGAAGTCCTTAGTGGACAGGTGGGGATTGTATCTTCCTCGGACTTCAGTCCCAGAATTGATCCATAGACAGATGTCTTCAAAAATGAAGTCCTTAGTGGATAGGTGGGGATTGTATCTTCCCCGGACTTCGGTCCCAGAATTGATCCATAGACATCTATCTCCGAGAATTGATTATAGGAGTGCATCGTCCCTGGACCTTTGGTTCAAAATGTACTTGATGGGATTGCATCGTCTCTAGACATGAGACTTGTCTTAAAGTGATAAGGAATGATCCTCCTGGAAGTTGATCTGGATTGCATCGTCCATAGACATGAGACTTGTCTTAAAGTGATAAGGAATGATCCTCCTGGAAGTTAATCTGGATTGCATCGTCCATAGACATGAGACTTGTCTTAAAGTGATAAGGAATGATCCTCCTGGAAGTTGATCTGGATTGCATCGTCCATAGACACGAGACTTGTCTTAAAGTGATGAGGAATGATCATCCTGGAATTTGATCTGGATTGTATCGTCCATAGACATGAGACTTGTCTTAAAGTGATAAGGAATGATCCTCCTGGAAGCTGATCTGGATTGCATCATCCATAGACATGAGACTTGTCTTAAAGTGATAAGGAATGATCCTCCTGGAATTTGATCTGGATTGCATCGTCCATAGACATGAGACTTGTCTTAAAGTGATAAGGAATGATCCTCCTAGAAGTTGATCTGGATTGCATCGTCCATAGACATGAGACTTGTCTTAATGTGATAAGGATTGATCATCCTGGAACTTGATCTAGATTGTATAATCCATGGACCTATCTCCTAAAATGAGCGCGATTGATCATCCTGTAATTGGATCATGGGTATTGTAGAGTATGCTACTATGATGATGTTGTAGATCGAGATGATCCAGATGCTGTAGATCGAGATGATCCAGATGCTGTAGATCGAGATGATCCAGATGCTGAAGATCGAGATGATCCAGATACTGAAGATAGAGATGATCCAGATGTCGTAGATCGAGATGATCCAGATGCTGTAGATTGAGATGATCCAGATGCTGTAGATCAAGATGATCCAGATGCTGTAGATCGAGATGATCCAGATGCTGTAGATCGAGATGATCCAGATGCTGATCATATGATGACGATGTTGATGATCGTGTGATGATGATGCTTATGATCGTGTGATGACGATGCTACTTATCGTGATCGAGAGATCTAGATGATGCTGTTGATCAGAGGATCCGATGATGATGATGTTGTAGCTATTCGAGTGCTGCAGAAAGATGAAGACTCGGTACTGAAGATGTTGATGTTCTAGTATTGAAGATCTTGAAGATGTTCCAGTGACTGCTTGAGTTACTGATGATGATGTATAAAGAAAGCTTCCAATGATTTATAGATGTATCATGTATGATGTAGTCGATGACTCCTTGCTCCTAGAGATGTTGTTATAATATCCTTCTCGTTAAGGGGGAGTGTTGAAATATTGTAACTTCTAAGAATATTGTATTTGTACTTTATTATTCCGGAGATGTTACATCCCTCCGAGGTGACCCTATTGTATATCTGGAGATGTTTATTCCTTCTATGGATTGTGGTAGCTAGGGTTATTAGATCTCCCATGTGGGGGTCGACCCTAAGTTAATTTATTAGGGGTTATTAGATCCTCTTAGGAGAGGTCATCCCCATAGGGTAAAAAGTCAGTCGGGAAACAAGTATAAGTAGAGGAGGATGCTCCTCATTTATCTCATTCATTCTTCACTCAGAAAGTAGCGCACAAGTGAGAGAGAGGTCTGCATAGGAAGAGAAGGAGGAGCTCTTGTTTGGTTTCTACATCTTGTATTGGTTGATCATCTATATTGAGGAAAGCTTTGCTGGGTTTTTCTACCCCATGAGGGTTTATGAGGGTAAATCTTTGTCTATCTTGTGATTGTGTTTCTTTCAGTGATCTTGCTAGTCAAATTAGTATAAACTTAACAACACAGTCTCCTTCCGGAAAACTGAGGCATTTCCTGTTAAAGATGTAGTCGATAGCTCTTCCATCTCTGACGACTATTGTTACTCTATCCTTGAGAAGAAACGAGGAGAAGCAGACACCACCAACACTAGCAATTCCAAGTAATTTAGTTGTCTTTTTTCTTTTTTGACATATGTCACTTTTAGCTCCATGGAAAATGACAATTGTAATTCTATTTTTTGAGGGTTTTCCATCTATTTTGGTCTTTGGGTCTTTGATCAAGCTTGGAATTGAGTCCATCTTGCATTTTTGTAATAGTCTCACCTTAGTTTTATGGAAGTTTCTATGTATTTTCATGGATAATCAGCACTCCCATGCGAGACATGTCTATTATCTTATGAATGGGAATGAATCCCAGGGTCTCAGTCTATTTTTTTGGTTCTATGAGAAGCTCCAGAAATCTCTTAGTCCTCATGACTATCTTGTAGTTATAACTTTTTCTACACTTTAATATAAATTCTCTATGCATCTTACAAAAAAAAAGAATTATAAAGGGACTTTTTTGAGTAAATTAGTCAAGTTAAAATACGAATATCATTTCTATCATTAGAAAAATACATACCATGGATTAAAATATTTCAATAGAGGACTTATAATAGGAGTTGTCTAAAAATTCGACGATTTGGATTGGATGGTCATTTTTAGTTGGAATCTGGCATTTTATTATTTTGGAAAATCCAAATTTAGTTATGCTTTATTGTGATTTTTTATGGTAGAAATGGATTCAACACCCTAAAAAACCCTTGGGGCACTGAAATTCTAGAATTTAATAGGTGTAAACTGGATTTTGAAAAATTATGGCAGGATTTTTTTCAAAATTGTGCCCAAAAAAAATTATCTATTCCGGCTCAAATCGCAGAATTTTTAGACTACACGTTTATAATAACATTTAAATCATTAATAAAAAGAAGTTAAAATTGTAAATATTTTAAAAGTCATACTTTTTCAAATCAAAACAATTTCGTTTAACGTTATTAACATGTTGTTAGTCTTGAGGATGTGTTGGATGCTTCATTGCAGCACAATGAATCAACCGACACATCCTCAACACTAGGACGGTCAAAAGGGGCTACCACATATTTGTACTAGGTCCCTTCAATATCCCCATTTGTACTCACCTGAATAAGGATATCCATATCTTTCTTTAAAATACCGTGGCAATCGTCTTTTAAACGAAATGGGGGAGGTTGATCCCCTCCATATCAATGTCTTCAAGATGTCTGATGGAACCTTCATTAGCTAAGTGGCCTACCAACTTATTGGATGTGTATTTGACATGAGAAGGAATGATAACGATAGGATTGGGAATGAGAGCTTGTAAGTGTTTAAGATTATCTTCAAGTCTCCAGCTGAGGGAAAAATTATTCATCAGAGATCTTGTTTGGAGCTTTGAATGCATTTGGATAATTACTTGAGAGTCCCATTCAACAATGAGCTTTGGGATTCCTCTATAGATAGAAATTTGAATTCCTCAGCATAAGGCATGGATTTCAGCCACATTGTTGGTGTCCCAACTAAGAGAGGCTACATAGACCCACAATATTTTTCCGAGACTATTTCGCAGAGTTCCTCATAAACCTGCATAAACCCACAATATTTTGCCAGAGTTATTTTGCAGAGTTCCTCCTAAACCTACAGGTCTTAGGTTCCCCTTTGAATCACCATCAAAATTCAGCTTTATGAATTTATTAGGAGGGGACCACGAGTGAGGACTAGAAATTGAGGGATTCTTGAGGTTGCAAGAAGAATACATACTAGATGGAGTGATATGCCAATCCTTCAGGACAAGTAACTCTTTATCATTGGATGTCCAATTTTCAAGAGACCATTTAGTAGCCTGGATGGTCTTGGCAAAGATATTTTGAATGCATCTCCATATATGCTCTTCATTCTCAATGAGGTCCTTGAACATCTATCTATTACGTTCTTTCCAAATTTCCCATAAGAGAAAGACATTAAATAATTTCCAAATTCCATTGAGAGTAGTGTTTTAAAAACCTGCTCCCCTCCATTGTTTAATTGTAGTTTGTGAAGGTGTCCTTGTTGCGATTAGTTTTATGGAAAATTTTAAATCCTTTATCCTAAACACATGCAACAAAGGGACAATGGTTAGAAGGTGCTCCTTCATTTTTTCAGATGATCGACAGAGGTTACATTGGAAGGGTCCTTTAAATCCTCACTAAGTGATTTTGGCCCAAGTAAGAGATTTTCTTACAGAAACCAACGAGAGAAAAGTGGAAATTCTAGGACAGAGGTTTTATCACCTGATCTGAGCCCATACTTTTTCCACTCTATCCTGAAGCGAAGTAAGCCTCCTTTAAAGTGAATTTTTTGTGTCCTAAGTGGTCCCAACATAGTTTGTCTAGGCCAAGTTGGAATTCTTATTTTATGAGATCCTCCTAAAATTCATTCTAGTTGAACTGCTTTGGATGATTGGGAAAGTGTACTTGAGTGAGCCATCTTTTCCATTTATTATTGGGGTCTCCAGTTTGCAAGTAATGCTTGAAATATGTTATCTTCTCCTCCATGAGGGAAATTCGATAATTGGTTGCTTGAGGCATGTATTTAAGTCAGGGGAAGTGTTGTCAAGCATCATCCAAAATAAAGGCAGTTGAGTAATCCTGTATGTCCCAAAACATGTGGCTTTGAATGAGCTCTGTGTTTGGCCAAGAAACACCTTATATAATTGATCCTTTTCTATCATTCGATAGCCCTATTAAGTCCCGAGTTAATATGGGGTGCATATTTTCTTCCCCAAATTTGTCAACATGGGGTTCTCTAATTTTGTACCTAGTTCCACAAGATTTTGGATCCCAGAGCTCTGATTTCTATCTCTGCATATCTCAATTCAAGGCCTCCTAAAATATTGGGTTTGCAAACATTCATCCAAGCTACATTGGCATATTTCCTTTTTGAGTGAGTTCCTCCCTAGAGGAAATTTATTTGAATATTGTGGATAGCTTTGAGGACATATTTTGGAACAACAGGAATGGAAAAAAGATAGCTTGCAAAACATATTTGACTAGAATGCGATGACCAACAAGGTTCAAGGAGCATAAGCTCTAGCTATAACTATTTTTTCTAACTTAGAGAGCGGGGCTTCCTAGGAGAGATTATTCCCCACATTGTCAACAAGGATAATGTCCAAGTATTTGGACTAAAGGGAGCTATGTTGGATCCAAAGGATTCAGCTAAGATGGAATTTAACATTGAAAGAAACATTCAAAAATAAAATTTGAGACTTACGAAGGTTGATAAAGGTTTCAAAAGCCAAAGTTGAGGTATTCAAAATCCATTGAGTTACTTTGGTTTACTAGACCATTGGCACTCCCATGAGAATAGTGTCATCTACAAACTAGAGGTGTAAACATATCATGTTTTCTCTTTCCAGTATGAGACCTTTGATCTTACCCTACACAATCAAAACTTTGATTAATATTCCTAACCTATCCTCCATTAATATGAAGACGAACGGGGGGAGAGTATCTATGTGGTAGATGCCATTGGATGGAGAAAATGTAGAGGAGGGAGAACCATTGAGAAGGATTGAGAAGAAGGTTGAGGAAGTAAGGGAGATAATCCAATTAGCCCAAGACGAGGAGAAGCTAAATTCTAGGAGAATTTGGTAGATGTATCTCAAACTGAGCTTGAGAAAGGCCTTGGGCATATCTTGTTTATTCAACATCCCTACTTTCTTAGAGGTATTTGAGGTTGCATGCAACTCCTCTAGGAAATGTTTCTTTACGATGCTTTACTATAATCTAACTATCACATGAGCTCGCAGGATTCTTAATGCATGGCATAGACTTGTCACCAACTTCTTTTTCTACAATAGCCTTAATCCACCAAAATACAAGTGAACATATCTTAAATGGCATATCCAAGACCTCTCAGCTTCATATGCAATTGCTAATTTATAAATATTACACCTTAGTGTAAGAGGATACATCTTATTCCTTGTCATTTCTACCCTAGCAATTAGGCCTTACTTTAGACTCTATTGAATTGTCTAGTTTGTCAAACAACTACAAATTTTGAGTCATGTGGTTACTTCAACCACTGTCTACAAATCAAATATCACTAGAACTTTTTTGTGCAACACTACACGAGAAATACAGGTTTTTCTTCATTCTTTGGCTCCTCTATCAAATTTGCTTACTGTTTTGTAGCATCTGCTTGCTTCTTTTGGCACTTCCTTACATAATGGCCAATTTTTTTACAGTAAAAACAATCTACCCTAGATTTGTCATACCTTTGACTATTATGCTGCCAAATTCAGCTACTACTCCCCCTTGAGTGATGAGGGTTTTGCTGAGTTCTCTTTTCAAGATCAGCTTCCATCTTATTTTCTCCCTAATTAGAAAATTCGTCACCTCTACCTCTCGCTCTTGTTTTCCTCCTACCTTTTGTATTTGACACAAAAACTTGTGATTTAAATTCATTTTCAAGTGTATTATCATCATATTGGCTCATCCTAGATTTATGAGTTGCTAATAAGCCTCACAATTCGTCAATTGACATTTGAATGACGTCTTTAGCCTCTTCTATGGATACTACCACATATTCCAATCTTTTTGGCATAATCATGAAAACCCTTTTCACAACCTTCTAGTAAAAAAGGTCTTCCCCCAACAACCTCAACTAATTTATAACATTGTTTACTAGACCCATAAACTACTCAACTATGTCTAATTCTTTCATCCTTAAACTCTCAAAATCGCTTAATTTCTGCAATTTAATTGTTTTGACCTTAGCTATATCCTATAGCTAGGTTCCAAATTTCCCAAGCTACCTTTGAAGTTAGAGCTATGGAAATTTTTGCAAAGATTACTGGCTGCACTCCCTATTGAATAAAAGAAAGGGATTTGGCATCTTTCTTTCAATTTTATTGTAATTTGGCCTTCTCTACACAGTAACTACAAAACTCCTTATACCATGAGAATGCAACAATGTTCTCATTTTTATAGCACAAAAAGTCATGGTGATGTTTCCCATTGAGCAAGGAAATTTGTGGTTGAGTAGATCTACTTGAAATCATCTGGACTTAGGCAGAGAATTTAACAGTTGAGCTCAAACTGAGTGACTTCACACAACAACTAAATTAAATCTTCCCTCCTTTTAATATATGTAGAAATTTTTTTATTCAAACACGTAGCCACACCCATTTTGAGCGAACCACCACCCAGCGACTGGAGGGAAAACAAGCGGTGACTGTAGTGCCAAACAACTCAATCGCTAGAAGCTTAAACCACTTTCAAAAATTCAACAAAATGCGTTTTGCAAAAACACCACTTCGAACTTATTCCAACGAGACTAATATGACTGGGACCGCATCACAACGAGTGCAAACAACTGAAGACAAATAGAAACCCTGTGAGGCCTATGCAGGTTCATTCTTCTGCAGAAATGAGGTCATGCTGTAGCAACTGACGGGGCTGAGAGATGGGTCTTCGAACTCCGGGAGTAGCAACTCAATCAATGGCGGCTACATGCTTTACTCAGTTCCCAACACCCTTCTCACATGCTTGCTGGCCTTAAGAAAAGTTCAAGGAAGAAGTTTTCATTGCAATGTCATGAAATATTTCTTGCCTTCGGTACACTCAACAAAGAACCTCGATACAAAACGTATCGATGTGCTACTTTCTTTCGATAGCTCTAACGATTTCACATCACTTCTGTTAGCCATGGGGAAGGATCACTCTTGTTCTCTTTAGGGCCCTAACTTATTATGCTATAAAATAATTATAAAAAGAAGCACACTTTGTTTCCAATTTAAAATTTGCTACATGGTAAAACATATTTATATAAATATATATGAAATTTTAATTTCAGATTTTATTTAGGTATAGTTAGACATTAAATAAATATTTTCATAAATAACTACAAAACAACTAAATCTTTATGCATTAGTTATTTTTTCTTTGATTTGATCTATAAGAGAAACATATTTAGAACCATCTTATATAGATTAAGGAACCTTATATAACTATGGCATACATATCAATAATTATGTATTGTTAAGCTAAAAATAGAACAATGAGTTAGATATTAATTTTTGGTACATAAATATTTTACTTCATAGTTATTTAATCAATGCAACTTTTTCCTATTTATAGGATTTATGTGTTAGCATTTAGAACACTATTCCAAATTGGAATAGTAGGCTCCTAGAGGATTATAATGGAAAATATATTGGATTTTCTATTGTTAAGCTAATAATAGAACAATGAGTTAGATATTAGTTTTGAAATAATTGCAAATCAACCAATAATTGAGTAAATTGTAATTATTTTACTTCATGATTAATCAATTAATACAACTTTTTCCAAATTGGAATGGAAATGATATTAGATTATGTATTGTTAAATTAATAATAGAACGATGATGTCATGATAGATTTTGAGCTCCGCACCCAGGGTTTGATGCACGCTCGACGCATAGGGTTTGGAAGCTATCAAAGGCCCCTATCAGTATTAGCACAGTGATCTCGGGCCCACTTATCCTACTTCTCACCCTCGATGGATCTGTCGGGGCAATAGTCGTCAACCCCCACCAATTTGTAATTTTTAAGGCTACTGACATACCAATGAACACGATTGGGAGTTCTTCAAACAACACAAATTCTTCTCTGCACAAGTCAAAAGAGAAAGGAGCAAAGGGGGCCACACCAACCACTCTAGTCACATCAGATTTGTAGCAAAAAATGGCCCACCACAAGAAAGGGTAATGCATATCGAAATCAACAAAAATTCCTAGGTATTGAATAAATTGTACTCGAATTCATTAGAACATAGAGTATATGATAGATCATACACTCATATGAAAATTCATGGGACTTGGTTGTTTGAAAAATCCCTAATGGGATGGATCAAGAACAAATGGAACTGCAAAGGACACTATGACCTAAAACTAGGATCAAAAGTTTTTTTTGAAGTTATCTTCAACCTTCCTGAGGACTACACTATAGTCATTGAAAGGGGACCTTATTTATTCAACTTGGTTGGTCCCTATTTGAGGCCCTCGGTGGAAACATTTTCCCCAGACAAGGAGAAATTCAAGGAGGCCTCAGTCTGGGTAAGGCTCGACTCCCTACTATAGGAATACCGGGAGGCAAATCTAGAATGCATATGAAATACCCTAGTCCATTTTGTTAAATTATTTGAGGCTACCCGAAATGGAAGATACACTTCCTACACCAGAATATGTGTCTACATGAACATCTCCTAATCGTTAGCAGAACCCATTTGTCTAGACTACATAGATCATGAATGGCTTCAAATCATGGATTATGAACACGTTCCCTTCCACTACACAAAATGACATGAACATGGCCATCTCTTTCATGATTTCCCTCTAAAAAAGATCCCTCCCAAACCCAAACAACAATAAGATAAATATGATGATGGGTTTTCCAAATTTTCAAGTTGAAGAAGGAATGGAAGAAAAACCCTTCCCCCCATCAAATGTCTCCATCCCAACTTCCAATCAATTTGAATGTCTATCTAGAGGCCATGGAGAGGATGAAACCTGTAATTGTTCTTATCAATAGAAACATCAACAAAAACCATACCATAATGAGAAAACTGGAACCCAAGAAATATAAATACTAGACCCCCGAGAGGATATAGAATACGTGGAACTGGGAGAACTGGATCTACAAGGGATCGAAGAAGAATGCAAAAATAATATCCCAATCCCCAAAAATTGGTTGGAATTGTTCAAAAAATCAATCATCAATGTAAGAATGAATCCAACAAAAACTCCTAAATTCTCCCACAAAGAGGAAAGTTTGGGGATGAAGGATAACAACAAGAAATATATAAAGGGGCGACATTAAGAAAATAAAAATAGAAGGCATAGAACCAATAGATCAAGTCTAGAAACAAGTTTGGGGATCAAGGCTAGCAATCATCAAAGTAAGAACGAATCCAACAAAAACTCCTAAGAACTCCCACAAAGAGGTAAGTTTGGGGATCAAGGCTAGCAACAAGAAAGAGCTAAAGGGGCCACACTAAGAAAAAAAATAGAAGGTGTAGAACCAATAGATAGTGTAGAACCAATAGACAACACTTGGATGAATTAGGAAATATGATGTTGGACTTGGGGCAACACAACCAATTAACAAAATATTTTCCTCTCTCCATCAACATTCTGAATGAATATTATATCCTAGAATGTAAGAGGACTCAATGGTCCCTCAAAGTAGAGACTTTTAAAAAACAAGATTTATATGGAGAAACCAAGTATATTAATGTTGCAAGAAAAAACGTGCTCCTTTCTTGCATTACAAACAATAGCAAGGAAAATATGGAAAAACTTTAAATTTGCAGCAATATATGCCCAAGGAGCCTCAAGAGGTCTAGCTCCATTTTGGAATCCTCAGGAAGTAGTGATTGACAATTTACTTGCCACTCTGTGAAAATTTTCAGCTAGCTTCCACCTCACAGGGACAAATATGGTTGGTTACATAGCTAATGTCTATGGACCGCAAGTGGCAGATCAAAAAATATGTATTTTTAATCACATCCAATTGTTTCAGGACTCCTTTCATAAAAAAAGCTAGATTATTGCGGTGGACTTCAACATGATCCCTGATCTAATGGGAAAAAAGGAGGGATTAGATACCTCGATGGGGATAGTCAATCCTTTACGGAATTCATTGAGCACAACACCCTAATGGATATACCCACCTCCAATGGTTTGTTTACTTGGAGCAACAAAAGAGGAGGCACGCAACAGATAACCTTAAGACTTGACAACTTCATATTCTCAGAAGATCTCTACACTAGAGGGGAATATAGGTCGACAACAATCTTCACCTCTAATGAATCAGACCACTCTCTCATCTGTCTCAACTAGAATCAAGAAGGCCCAACCACAAACAAGCCCTTCATATTTGAAAATTTCTTGTTGGATCATCAAGAATTCAAATCCAACATCAGAAACTAGTGGCAAGAATCATAACTCATGTTAGGTTCTCTCATGTATATATTCCAACAGAAATTAAAAAACCTCTAGAAAAAATTAAAAGTTTAGAATAGAGAGGTCTTTGGGAATATATTTGAGGACAAAAGAAGAATAGAAAATTAAATAGACAAGTCGCAATAAGAAATCATCTTAACTAGGTGCATAAAGAACAACAATCAACAGGAAAATTTCCTCAACCAAAAATTGGAAGAAAAAATCAACCAAGAGGAACCTCTATGGTGAAAAAAATATCAAGTGCAATGGCATAAAGACGAGGAGAAAAAATCCATATTCTTCGACAATTCCATGCTCCAACACAAGAAAAATAATAAAATTGTCACCCTTAGAGAGAATCAAGGAAATAATCTTCAGAAGTAGGGGGATATAACTAAGGAGCTAAGTTTCTTATTCCAAATGCTCCTCACCGAGCCTCCTGAAGTTTGAGTTGCATCCATTGAGGAAATAAATCAACATATCCCTAGCCAAATTACTGAAGAGAAAAATTCCATGCCAATGTGACCTATCTCCTTGGAAGAGGAAGAGAACGAAACCAAATTAATGCAGGATGGTAAATCTCCCAAACCGAATGAAATCACAATGGATTTTTTGTCTCCTATCGGGAATTCATCAAGGAGGAGGTTAGTAAAAAAATATCACCAAACCAAATGAATCCTATCTGCTGTCAATGCCAGCTTCCTAACTCTTATCCCCAAAGTATCCAATCCCTCCTCTCTAGATAACTTTCTCCCAATGGCACTCTCTATTTCAATTTACAAAATCATCACCAAGGTCATTGCGAGTCTCCTTAAACCCATCCTCCTTATCCTCATCTCCCCTAAACAATTAGGTTATGTGTAATAACGTCAAATACTTGATGGAGTCATCATGGTTCATGAATTCATACATTCTCTCAAGGTCACTAAGAAACCAAGAATGTTAATCAAGCTAGATATGTCCAAATCCTCTGACAAATTAAGTTGGAAATACATTTCCAAAACCCACCAATAATATGGGCTCAGCCAGGACTAGATAACATGGATCCTCTCACTCATATCCTCATCTTTCTTCTCTATTTTAGTCAATGTTTCCCCCTCCTCACCCTTTATATCCTCTAGGGAATTAGGCAAGGTGACCCTCTCTCCCCATTTCTATTCATCCTAATGGTAGAAGGGGTGGGAAGAACCATCCAAGATCACCTCAAATCCAATCTTATCAAAGGCCTTTAGCTCCATCCAGGATCCCCCACCTACACACACCAGCACTTTGTGGATGAAACTCTCCTTATGGGACATCCTTCATTTTGGGAGGCCAAAATCCTCAAGAAATTCCTAGATTGTCAAGGAATCTTATGGTGTCACCATCAATCAGGAAAAATATTCTTCAATACCCATGTTTTAATCCAAAAATGAAAAAAAATCTCTTTGGCCTTCAAAAAAGCTCCATTCCCTTGAAATACCTAAGAACCCCCCCTTGGGAAAACCCCTTCGGTAGGATAAATAGGAGGATATTCTATACAATTTGGACAAGAGACTATCCAAATAGTCTTTTTGCTTTCTTAATCAAGTAGGAAAAATAATCTTGGTGAAAGCAGTCCTCCAAGACATGCCCCTCTACTTCTTATTAGTTGTGGCTAGCGCTAAATAGATTCTCAATAAAATTAGGATCCTTCAAAGAAACATTCTCTAGGGAAGTAACCAAAAACAACAAAAATGGGCCCTGGTAGGTTGGGAAGAAGTATGCGAACCCAAGATTTCATGGGGGCTAGGTCTTTGAGATCCTTAACTAGTGAATGAAATGATGGGATCCAAACTATGGTGGAGATGGATCACTCACCAATAGGAAACTTGGGGATCATTCTGGAAATCCAAGTACACCCTAGGAACTAATTAACGGGATCTCATTAGATTCATTAACCACATCCCTATATCTACCATGTAGAACCTATCTTATTCCAATCACAAAATCGTTTAGCATCGTGGCTTATGGGAAACTAGGAATGGTTCCACAGCTCTTTTATGTTAAGACTCTTGGCATCAAGCTACCAAACTAGAGCATATTTTCCCTGACAAAGCCTACCAAGACGTACTGGGAGGGATAAATTTTTATTAGGTAAGACATTATTGGGACAATGAAAACGTGGATGAGGAGTGGTGACATTGGTTTCCTGTGGAACAATGGACTATACAAAATCCCCATATTTTTTTGCTTCCACTAGATGTAGAGATCTAGAACAAAAGGATAAAATTGAAACATGACAAAGACCATCTATATGGGCATTCAAACCATGTGGAAGTTTCACCATCAAAGAAGGCTATCCTATAACAACAAATCAAAACAATATACCAAAGGATCCCATCTAGGCCTTGATTTTGACTATGAATCTCTGGCCCAAATTATCTACCTTCCTCTAGCTCGTTGTTCGTAGTAGAAATATTGTTAGGTTATAACGAGCATCATAAAATAACATGCGAGAAGAAAATTAACCATAAACAAGCAATCACATAATAGAGAACATATTTTACCCTGGAAACCCCATGTAGGGAAAAACCAACACCCAATGAAGATCTTCATTACCCTTGACCTAAAACGGCCAAGCCGGGCCAAGTGAGCTAGCCACTGCTCAGCTCCAGGACGCTTTACAATGGAGCCTCCTCAAGCCTTTTATAGGCTTCCTTACATGCAATACCATGGGGCAATACCATGGGATACAACAAACCATGTGCTCAAAGACATGTGTTAGACCTAACCAACTTTGACTCAATCCCGATTCAAGGTTAACCCTAACAATCCCCCCTTTAAACTTGACTTGGAGTAATCACCAACCCTCCTCAAATTTTTTAACCGAGGTATCTCACATACACCCCCCTATCACCTAGGTCTTTCTCCTGACTTTACCGGTGAGTTTCTAGGGGTATGCATGCCTTACAAGGTCTTACAGCCATATGCCCATTTACATGCAAACTGCTCCATTATTTTTTATTTTATTTTTTTTCATGTGTCTTCATGGTGACTATACGATCACCATCTATTGCTTCATTATCTCGCTTTTCATGCTTGCTGTCTTGCTCATTTCTCATCATTCACCATGATTCATAAATCCATGAACCATCACATATGCAAACAAAGTGGTAAGGCAACTATGAATCATGCCATTTTTCATGCATATTGTTGTTCTTTGCTATTCTCCAGATGGCCATATTTTCCAATCACTCACTGGTCAATACTGTGGATATTTGACATCCATGGGAATGATGCATCTCACATGAAACCTCCACACACAAACAAAACACACATCCAACATATTGTAAATGCAAAGTAGATGTCTCTAGTAGTAATATGCTTTGCAACAATCTCACATCCTTTCTCCAATCAACAACAGCTCAATTCATTCGTCATGGCAACAATTAGACCATGCAAACAACAATTGTGGCAAAATTTCTATATACCTCAATATTGAAAGTCACAGCTATAGGGCGGTGACTCTACTTTCAATATACCTCAACCAGATCTCCTTACATAGAGTCTTAACCACGAATTTCTCCTCATGTGGGAAACACTTCTATGATACGAATGACCCATCATCAGAACCACCATGGATCTTTTAATATATGGTAGCTCTTCTTCTCAAACAAGGACATCTCTCCTCACGATCCCCAACTTCCACGATGTCTCATTGCAGACCTAGATATCGGTCCTTTTGACAAATGGGAGCTCGATTTCTCAACAGTTCGTAGCCCATAGTTTTTCCTTCACACTGGTTTTCCTGCAACGGCATCACTTCTTCTTCTACATGAGGTTCTCTTCACACAGATCTACTTGACCTCACACAAATGTAAGCTTCTTCCAGCTCACTCATCAACTATTTAATGAGGCATCCTCTGAGCGTGCAACACTTTGGCCATTCTTTCTCATGGATCTACACACCCCACCATAGACTCGCGGCTCCTGCAAGTGGCTCCTCGGGGTCTCTGATGAGACCGATCACACAGGAGGAGGGCAGAGCTCGGCTCTCTGGACCGCGAGCTTCCAATTGTAGCCTCTTCCTCTGCACGCCTTTCCTAGAAGCGCCCACCAGCTTGGGCTCTTCCAGCTCTTTATCGGAAAAACAACGACCACAGCAGCTCCACAAAACAACTCTTCTCTGCCAGCGGTTCTCCAGGAAGGTGGCTTCACCTTCGGCCCCAATGGATGGGTGGCTCTACGCATACAGTACTATTCGGTGGTCTCCTCTCTCTGGATCGCGGGTTCCCTGACAGCTAGGGTTTTTCTCTATGGCTGCTTCCCTTCAGCATCTCACTACCCAGATTTTAAAAAAATGGGCCAAAATTTTTCTCAGGGGCTCCCGCCCCCAAACCCCCATGAACCTTCAGGCCAGGGGCCTCCACGAGGCCCCCGGACCCCCCTTATGTTCGTCAGATCAGACTCCAAACCCCATCGCTCTGATACCACTTGTTAGGTTTATACGAGCATACACATACTAACTTGCAAGAGAAATAATCAGAAACAAGCAATCACATAATAGAGACACATATTTTACCCTGGAAACCCCATGTAGGGAAAAACTAGCACCCAATGAAGATCTCCATTACCCTTGACCTAAAACGCCCAAGCTGGGCCAAGTGAGCTAGCCATCGCTCACCTCCAGGCCGCTTTACAATGGAGCCTCTTCAAGCCTTTTATAGGCTTCCTTACATGCAATACCATGGGGCAATACCATAGGCTGCAACAAACGATGTGCCCAAAAACATGTGCTAGACCTAACCAACTTTGACTCAATCCCGAGTCAAGGTTAACCCTAACAAATATCACCTGGGATAACCTCCAGAAAAGAGGATTTTATGGCCCCTTTCACTACACTCCCTATAATATTAAAGAGGAATATAAATACAACCTATTTAATGAATTCCACTTCTCCTTGGCTCTTTGAGACAAAGGGAATACTCCCTTTCTCACCTCAAAAAGTGACAAAAATGTCATAAACAACTCTCTCATCAACTAGAAACGTATCCCCTTCAGCATCCTTCTTTTCAACAACATCTGACATCTCTTCCATCCTTTTCTCTTGTTAGAAATTTGGAAAGAGAAAAATCAAAGTATCTTCAGAGATGAATCCCATGCCATAGACTTTGTTTGGAAAAATATAAAGACTGATATTCAAGGAACCCTCTAGATCCACAAGTGGGGGGCATAGAAAAAGAAGTTAATCCCATAAGAGGACATTATCTTCAAATCCTAGGATCTCATCATTGATCATAAGTAGTTCCATGGTGGATCCTCACCATCCTAGAACCAATAGTTCCTCAGCTTAGAATCCCCCTCATCTAGGCTTCATTAAAATCAACTTCGACAGGGATTCCAAGGAAAATCCTTTTCAAGTAGGATATGGAGGAGTTTTTAGAGATAGTAGAGGTATTTTGTATTATCCCAAGAAAATATTACTTTTTTTTATGTTTATTTTTCTAAAAAGACTACTGTATTCTTTGACAGGTGTTGAGCAAATGAACTCTAGAGAACCTAAACTATTTATTTGGGTGTTGAGCAAGTGAGCTCTAGAGCATCTGGACTATTTTGTACTAGTTAACAGGTATTGAGCATAAGCTTTGGAGCACCAAGACCATTGACTTAATAGTGTTGAGCAAGTGAGCTCTGTAGCACTATTAGTTGAGTGAGTGTTGAGCAGTAATACTATAGAGCACTTAGTCTCATGAGGAGTAATTGATGTTGAGCTCAGAGCTCTAGAGCATCAGTAATCCATTGAATTTTTATTAAACTTAATTTTTATTATTACTTTATTCTTTTCAACTAGCTAAAACTGCCACTCAAAGAGGGACCGAGCACACAAGTGTTGATGTATTTGTAACTTCGGAAGATATTCTTCTATGTATTACATTTGTACTTTATTGTATATCCATTAGAGATGTTACATTCCTCTATTTGGAAGTGTCATCATGTGCATCGACAAGTGTCGTCATTTGTATTGATGGGTTATTAGACCACCAGTGTGGGGTCTGCCCTGGTTAGCACATGTGGTTGGGTTATTAGGCTTGATTAGCAAGTCGGCCCTAGTGGATTATTGGCAGGTCAAGTCAGTGTATAAATAGAGAGGGGTTGTCTCTCATTTAGATCATTCACTCACTTCTAAAGCTCACATAACTAAGAGAGAAAGTGGCACACTTGTGGAGGAGGAGGAGCATCTACTAGAGACATCTTATTGGGTTTGATCCTTGTGATCTTGTTTGGTGGCTTATCTTATCTCAGAGGAAGTTGTGGGGTTTTTCACCTTCTTGGTTTTCCCCGGTGAAACTTTGTGTCTCTTGTGTGATTGCTTTTGTGTCTATGATTAATATGTTGTACATGTTATTCTATTAGAGATCCTTATGATAATGGAGTGAAATTATCGAAAAATTAACATGGTATCAAAGCTTACCTAAGAAGAAGGCATTATGCATTTGCAGAATCTAGGACTTCTTAATTTTTGGGTTTCTCTTCACAGATCATCAAAGGAAGAAAGCTAGATTGACTCTCCTTGGAAGGGCGCATCTTTTTGTCGAGACAGAATTCAATTCTGAGCTTTTTCTGTTTTGGCCCTAAAAATTAGGGTTTCCACAAAAATAGGAATTTCTGAAATCTGAGAACATAGCTGGAACCTCCTTGAAAAAATCGAAGTTTAGAGCTTTGGATCGAACTTTTTGGTTGGGTGAAGCTCCAGGAAACTCAAACCCTAATTTAGGGTCCCCCCAAGTGAATAAGGGAGATTGAAAAGTATTTCTGAAGGGCACAACTTTACAGTTTTCAATTTTGGAGTATACTAGGCTGATCAGCTCATCAAGGCGCATCTTTCTATCCTTTCAGAATTTTGAAATTCACATTTTGAATTTTTAGGGTTTCTTTGACAAACCCTTATCCAGCTTGTGATCCATTTTTCAGCAAATCAAGTGGTAAGATCTAAATCTTTTATTTCCATTTGAGTTTCTCATTAAAAAAAAATGTCTCACCACACCAAGCTTGAGGATAAGCTTGATGGAGCTGATAACTTCCGAGCATGGAAATATAGGATTGGGTTAATCCTAGAAGAGAATGAGTTGGACACCTACATAAAAGAAGAGGTTCCAGTTCCAGAGGGAGATGAGGCTAAGGCCTTGTACAAGAAGGACATGGTCAAGGCTAAGAGAATCATTGCTGATTCTATAAAGGACCATCTCATACCCCATGTGTCTTCCCTAAAGACACCTAAGGAGATGTTTGACTCCTTAACCAAATTGTTTGAAGGAAAGAACATAAATCGGAAGATGACTCTGCGGAACCAATTGAAAGGGGTAAAGCTTCAGAATGGAGATACCATTCAATCCTACTTTTCTAAGGTCTCTCAAATCAAGGAACAACTTGAAGCTGTGGATGAAGTAGTGGAGAATGGTGAAATTGTAATGACCACATAGAATATCCTACCTAGGTCATGGGACTCCTTCATCCAAGGAATCTGTGCAAGAACAAAATTGGTCTCCTTCAGTAGAATATGGGAGGAGTGTTCACAATAAGAGGCTAGGATTGTGGCCCGATAAGAAAAGATGGAAAATGAAGACCAAGCTCTCACAACACACACCAAGAAAGGTAAGTCCAAAGGAGAGCAATCTTATCACAAGAGAGCTCCTCGCCACCATCAAAGAGATAAGAAAGATTTGAGGTGCTTTACTTATAATGAGAAGGGACACTTTACTTCAAATTGTCCCAAGAACAAAAGGAACAACAACAACAATAACTTCAACAAGAAGAGGAAGAACAACAAGAAGAGATATCATGCTCATGCTACTGAGGATGATGAACCTCCCAAGAAGAAGGCTAGAGAAGAAAGTGATGATTCATCAAGTGAAGATGAATATGTTCTAATCTTTGCTCTCACAGGTACTATATCTCATGGATGTAATGATTGGCTTATTGATAGTGGGGCTTCTAAACACATGACTAGATTTAAAGAATCATTCATGGACCTATCTGAACATGAGTCACCTCACAAGGTGAAACTTGGGGATGAATATCAATATCCCATAAAAGGAAGTGGTGAAGCCTCCTACAAACTAGACTCTAGGAAGTCTATAAAAATGCAAGATATTTTATATGTACCTAGACTTAAGAAAAATATTCTCTCCATATCATCTTTGGATGCAAAGGGAATGAGAGTTGCATTTGTGGATGGCCAAGTACTCATGTGGACAAAGGGTAAGACTATAGATGATGCAGTAGTGATAGGAGAGCAAGAGGGAGGATTGTACAAATTGAAGGGACAACCTAAACATGCCATGGTACATGAATCCATGGAGCCAAGTGAACTTTGGCATAGAAGGCTTGCTCATGTGCACTATAGAGCACTACCAATTGCAAGCAAATTTGTAGAGGGTCTTCCTGAAATCAAGACAAAGCACGAAGGTGTTTTCTAAGGATGTGCAAAAGGAAAGAATACAAAGAGCATTTCCAAGTAGAGAAAGCAAAGCAAAAGGAATTTTGGAGATTATCCACTCTGATGTGTTTCGACCAATGTCATCCAATTCTCTGAGTGGGTATGTATACTATGTTTCTTTCATTGATGATTTCTCTAGGAAGACTTGGGTTTACTTCTTGAAGAACAAAGATGAAGTGTTTGATAAGTTCAAGGAATTCAAAGCCTTGATGGAAAATCAAACTGACAAGAAGATCAAGACATTTAGATCCGACAATGGAGGAGAATTCACTTCAGGTGATTTCAAGAAGCTATGCAGTTATTCAGGGATTAAGAGGGAATTGACAACTCCTTAGAATCCACAACAAAATGGAGTTGCAGAAAGGAAGAATATAAATATCATGGAAGAAGCATGGGAAATGCTTCATGACCAAGATCCTCCTATGCATCTATGGGCTAAGTAGCTAGGACAGCTGTATGTGTGCAGAACAGAACACCTCACAAGATATTGGACAACAAGACACCAGAAGAGGTCTTCTCTGGTAAGAAACCTGAAGTCATCCATCTTAGAATATTTGGTTGTCCAGTATATACACATATCCCAAAGGAAAAGAGGACTAAGATAGATCCTTCAGGGAATAAGGGCATCTTTGTGGGGTACAGTGAAAACTCGAAGGCTTACAGAATATACTTTCCAGGGTTCAAGAAGATTGATGTCAGCTGGGATGTAACATTTGATGAGGACTCAGCCTACATCAAATCAAGGAAGACACCTGTTGAAGATCATGAAGAACCAAAGGAATCCAAATTTCAAGATACCACTATGAATGAAACAATTCCAGAAGCAACCCGTGAAATTGAAGATCCACAAGAACCTATAGATCCACCCTGTGAGAAGAACTCTCATAAGAGGAAACTTGCATGGGCTAGAGAGCTCATCCAAGATGCAGAAAGATATGGTATTCCAGAAGAGGAACATAGAGAAAGGAAAAGGACAAGGTCACACACTAGCTATGTTGCCTTGCTCTATGACATTATGAACAAAGAACCTTCTAGTTATGAAGAAGCAGTGGAAAAGAAAGAATGGCAGGATGCCATGGTCAAAGAGTATCAATCGATCATGAAGAATGATGTTTGGGATGTGGTCCCAAGACCAGAAGGGAAGTCTGTTGTGACCTCCAAGTTGATCTATAAGATCAAACATGCTGCAGATGGTAGCATAGAAAAATACAAGGCAAGGTTTGTAGCTCGTGGCTTCTCTCAGAAAGAGGGAATAGACTATGAAGAGACTTTAGCTCCTATAGCTAGATACACTTTTATCAGAACGGTACTTGCTTTGGCTACAGCAATGAAGTGCAAGATACACCAAATGGATATCAAGACAGCTTTCTTGAATGGTGTATTCGAAGAGGAAGTGTATGTGGAGAAGCCACTTGGTTTTGAGACACATGACAGAGAGTCATATGTGTGTAAGTTGAAGAAATCCTTGTATGGTTTGAAGCAAGCTCCCATGACTTGGTATGGTAGGATGGACAGTTTTCTATCCAGTTTGGGCTTTACCAAGAGTAAAGCAGACTCCAACCTTTACTACAAGGTTGAGGAAGGCAATCCAGTGATACCACTCCTATATGTGGATGACCTGTTTGTTATAGGTGAGGATAGATTGATTGTTGATACCAAGAGGAAGCTTGCTGCCGAGTTCAAGATGAAGGACTTGGGAATGATGCACTATTTTCTAGGCATGGAGGTGTGGCAGAGTGCAGATGGGATCTTCCTTTGACAAGGGAAGTATGCAGTAGAAATCCTGAAGAGGTTCGGGATGATGGACTGCAAGGCTATGGCCACACCTATGGCATCAAAACTGAAGCTTCTGTGTGATGCTTCATCTGAGCCAGTTGATGTCATGATGTATCATCAGATGATTTGGTCCTTGATGTACCTGACGAATACGAGACCAGATATTTGCTTTGTGGTGAACACATTGAGCCAGTTCCTGACGGATCCGAGAGGTGTTCACCTGGTAGCTGTAAAGCATATTCTGAGGTACATGAAGGGTACAATTGATTATGGGCTCAAGTATGATGCGAATCAAAAGTTTAACCTGGAGGGTTATGTTGATTCAGATTGGGCAGGCAGTGCTGCAGATAGGAAGAGCACTTCTGGGTGCTACTTCAGTATGGGATCAGGTGTAATCTCTTGGTTTAGCAGGAAGCAACCTGCGTAGCACTAAGTATAGCTGAAGCAGAGTATGCTGCAACTTGTTCGGCTAGTTGTGAGGTAGTATGACTTAGGAAGCTACTATCTGAGTTATTTGATCTCCCGTTGGATGCTACTAGTGTCTTTTGTGACAACCAAAGTTGTGTGAAGCTATCTGAGAAACCGGTGTTCCATGATAGGTCGAAACACATTGAGATCAAATATCACTATATCAGGGATATGGTGCAGAGAGGAGTAGTGAAGTTCTTGTATGTTGCGACAGATGATCAGGTTGCAGATGTGATGACGAAACCATTAGCCAAAGTGAAGTTTGAATACTCCAGAGAGAGGCTTGGTGTTCTTCAGATTGATGACACTTCGAGGAAGAAGTGATGGACACATTTGTAGAGTGCCATTCCAAGCATGCTGAGAGGAGGATCCTCCCCATGGTTGTGGATGTAAGTGCTGTGTGATGAGCATCAAGACGATGCTCCAGTTACTGCTTTATATGCATAATGTTGGATGCTTGATATGATGAGGTGGATCATGTATTTGTATTATATCAAGTGGATACATTATATTATCAAGTGGATCATATATGATGATATGTATCAGGTAGATACTTGGTATGCATTAGGTGGATGAATTGTATGATCAGGATGATCATGGATGACGAGCTTCAGGATGTTGCTCCAGATGATATGCATCTGGACGATGTAGTGATGATGATCAGGATGATCATGTGTGATGAGTATCAGGACGATGCTTTGGATAATATGCATCAGGACGATGCAATGACGATGATCATGATGATCATGTGTGATAAGGATCAAGATGATGCTCTAGATGATAAGCATCAGGACGATGCTATGATGATGATTAGGATGATGTATGGTGAGTATCAGGTTGATACTCTATGGCCGTGGATAGGTTGTGCAGATGAGCATATAATCTTGCCCTAGAAGATTTGTATACTCTTGCGAGGTTTCGCCTATGGCATATACTAGTTCTCTGGGAGATCTGGCAAATGCTTTTTCGAGGTTTTGCTTTGGGAGGACATATAATATTGCCCTGGGAGATCTGATAGGTTGAGCTGTGTGCTTGTAATCAGTCCTGGGATGCTCTTTCGAGGTATTTTCCTATGGCATATAATGTTTCCCTGGGAGATCCGATAGGTTGAGCAGTACGCTCGTAATCAATCATGGGATGCTCTTTCGAGGTTTTTCCATGACCACTTGTAATCTTTCCCTGGGAGATCCGATAGGTTGAACAACACTCTCGTAATCAGTCCTGGGATGCTCTTTCGAGGTTTAGTGGTGACCACATGTAATATTTCCCTGGGATATCTGATAGGTTGAGCAGTACGCTCGTAATCAGTCCTAGGATGCTCTTTCGAGGTTTTGTGGTGGGGTCACATGTAATATTTCCCTGGGAGATCTTGCCGATCGTGCTTAGGCACATAAAGGATCCTGGGATACTCTTTCAAGGTTTTGTGACACACGTAATCAGTCCTGAGGATTCCATAGTATGGCGAGTGATGAATACCTACAAGTGGTGGGTCTACATCTAGCATGAAAAAGGGCTAGCTCTGTAGCACTTCCTATGATGAGAAAAATTCAGAGATAGCCCAGAGATCCAGATGTCACATACAACAACAGTGATGATGATGTTGCTTCGGGATCCAGTGATGATGATCTAGCTCCAAAATTGAAGACTTGCGCCAATATGTATTGGTGACCTGTGACGAAAGAATACCTTCCTAGTTAAGAGGGAGTGTTGATGTATTTGTAACTTCAGAAGATATTCTTATATGTATTACATTTGTACTTTATTGTATATCCATTAGAGATGTTACATTCCTCTATTTGGAAGTGTCGACATTTGTATTTGTAAGTGTCGTCATTTGTATGGATGGGTTATTAGACCACCAATGTGGGGTCGGCCCTGGTTAGGACATGTGGTTGGGTTATTAGGCTTGATTAGCAAGTCAGCCCCAGTGGATTATTGGCAGGTCAAGTCAGTGTATAAATAGAGAGGGGCTGTCTCTCATTTAGATCATTCACTCACTTCTCAAGCTCGCATAGCTAAAAGAGAAAGTGGCGCACTTGTGGAGGAGGAGGAGCATCTGCTAGAGACATCTTATTGGGTTTGATCCTTGTGATCTTGTTTGGTGGCTTATCTTATCTCTGAGGAAGTTGCGGGGTTTTTCACCTTCTTGGTTTTCCCCGGTGAAACTTTGTGTCTCTTGTGTGATTGCTTTTGTGTCTATGATTGATATGCTATAGAGATATGCTGTACATGTTATTCTCTTAGAGATCCTTATGATAATGGAGTGAAATTATCAAAAAATTAACAGCAAGAGTTTAGAATGGTCAAGTAGTTGATAACTAAAGATCAACTAGATGCTAGGTGAGTAAAAATCCTATTTTAAATAAATAAAGCTAAAATAAATTGTGCTTGAGTTAAAATAAACTAAATTATTAATAAAAGATAAAAACAGAACAATCAATGTGTCTAACAACTAAGTTGAGTGATTTAAACCTAAATCCTACAAGCCTTTCCTGATCAAATCTAATAAGTAGAAAAGAGAGAACATTGCAAGGGTAAAGTGTTTCCAAGTTCACTGGAGGGTTCAGTCATGGGTATTGAGCACTGAGATCACCAGATTGTATGATAGTTGGTGTGTCCTGGAAAGAGGAATGTGGGAATATTAAGGGAAAGTATTTTATAAGATCCACACAAAGGGATGGTAAACGGACCTTGTGACTAATCTGCTGTTAGTAAAAGAAGATAGAGAATTTACCCTAGGTCTTTTAGTTCTTGTCATGCTCGGCTCGGCTCAGGGGTGAGATGTTGAACAAACCAGGAATGGTTTGACGTCTACGGTTGGGTCAAACGTGGCAGTTACCAAGTCAGTCAGATAGCAATAAAGGATTGATAAGTACTTCATGTTTTGTTATTATTTACTCAAGAAATTATATTTTATAGATCTGAACTATTTCCTTTCATTATATGTTGTTCATGAAAGATTCTGGTGATGAATGTAAACATGTTAAATCTATTTGAGGTCCTCCAGTAGATTAATTCCATTAAATATTGCTAGAAATAGTGTTTTCCAATTATTTGTCATGCAGATTTAAATTACAGGATTTTATAATTAATTTTAGGATTTACATAGAATCATTGGCAGAAACAATTAGACATGGTAGTGGGGTTACCTTTAATTTCCCAAAATAGTATTTAAACATCTCTTAAACATATATGTTCAACATAACTTGGGAGAAGTCTCCTATTATTACCTGCACAGAGAGAGAATCCTAGAAACAGGATTCCGGGACTAAGTCCCTAAACTCTGATTAGGGTTATTAATAGGTATTTATAAATTATATATATTAAAAACATAAGTATTAAAACTTTAAACCAAAAATTCATTCAAATATCAATCATCTTATATCAAACTAGATATGAAATAAGAAATCACATAAGTCCTACAATTATTAATTTCATATTATATTTGGAAATTATGAACTTTATGTCACCCATGCACAATACATAACAAGAGTATAACTTCCATAAGTCAAACCCGAATATAGGCTAAAAACAGGGTCACGCTTTCAGTGTTGATCCAAGATCAAACTCCATCATTCTCAATACACACACAATCAAGGGTCACGCTTCAGCGTTGATCAGGGATCGAAACCCATTATTTTCATTTCACATACATTCAAGGGTTAATGCTTCGAGCATAGATCAGGGATCGATTTCCCAGACGGATCAATGCCCAACACATGCACACAAGTAGGGTCATGCTTCAAGTGAATGACCAGGGATCCATTCCCATAAGTAGATACAAACCCCATGTTTAAAATAGGTTCACGCTTTAAGAAAATGACCAAGGATCCATTCTCATAAGAAGAGTCAATCCTAGATTTTAAATAGGGCCATGCTTTAAGTGAATGACCAGGGATCAAATCCCACGAAATAAATAAAGAACCAAACATAAAGATTAACACGGGTTCATGCTCACACACAGTCCGGGATCAAGATTTAACATTTAGACATGTAAAAACACAATAAACATTTCAGGGACTTATACATTATGATAAAAATAAAATCTCTTAAGAGTAAACCGTAGACAGTCTCAAAACATAGATGTCAATAAACAGAGTATAAGACACCAAAAACGATATAGTGTAGACACCCGAAAATATCATTCATCATATAATTCTAAATAGAAATTATACATTACAGAGAAGGTTCAATCATTGATATATAACTCACCTTACAACATAGAATGTAAAATAATTACAGACCCGAAGACATGAAGCATTTTGCTTCTAAAAACACTGAACATAATATTTGCAAAAACACCTATAAGGCTTATTACATCGAAATTCAACCCTTATATCAAATCATGAGCCTAAATCACTACATCCTAAAGTACAACGAAAAATCCCAAATAGTAAAACTATTACAGACATGAAAACATAGCAATGCCGGCTAAGAAATTTTTTGGCCTCGCTAAGTGCCTCGTCTCTCCAAAGATGCAACCAACCAAAACATCAAACCACAACCAGAATCAACACCTCCATATGCATCTTTGTAGATGGAAGAAGTCCATAAAAACCATGAGGTTACCCAGGCTTTCGCAGTAGATAAACTTCTCCACCGAGCATACTTTAGGTAATGAACACTATGGACACTCACCCTGCACACGAAAACAACCAAAGGTCAGTTACTATAAGAAAAGGAAATCTCATATCTAAATCTCAACACTGTAAATATTATTTAAAAGGGAAGAGTCATCCCTGGTTACAAATCGACACCACAGAGTCACCCTCCTCCCCAGCGTTAAGCATTGACCAAGAGAATAGCTCGGGTCATGTGCAAGTCATATCCAGAAACAATGCAAAGAGGAATCCTTTGGTTCCCTCTCCTACAACAAGTCTCAATAAACCCAAAAATACATCCAAAATCGTGACTACTATGGTAGAACCCTTCACTTGCAAGACTTGAATGCCATTGCTAGCATGGAATCCTTCACACATGGCATGCGCCTTCCATCACATGGGCCATATTAAATTCCAACCACCTCCACTAGAACTTGAATTGTATTTTCTTAGATTGAGGCGAGACCAAAGGGTTTAAACATATGCACTTAGGTCCATGAAAATTCATCACCAAGTTTTGTTAGGTATGACCATGGCATGGTCTTGCCTTAGGGACTTTGTTTCCCTTTGTTTCTTTTACCTTGCACAAGTTTAGCCTTATGAACTTAGGCAACCATGGATCTAGAATCCCTCTACAGAGACGATAAAAGAACATACTCACACATATGTTAAGTAACGAAATAGGTATTGACCAAACATAGTAAAAGATGATCCCATTCCCAATATGAATCAAGGTCACAAACCAAATCCAGTCATCAAGAAGAAATACCATAGTAATGACCTAAATGACATATCAGGTTATTACATAAACAAATAGGTGCATATTCCTTCCAAGCCATGCAAAGGAAACCAAACCAGTACCATGTAGTAATATTAACCCAGTAACCAATCAAATGAAACGCAAACAAGTAAGGATATCAACATTCAACTAGTGCTGAAGTTAATTTGAAGAATCACATGTTTTACGATTGTTTAGGACCTTATTAAATTTGTTTTTTAAGGTGTATTTTTTAGGGACATTACATATCGAAAAAATAATTTACATGGGCTACCTAGGGATCAAAAACACAATGCAGCATAATTAAAGGCATTACTCTAGGGCCACAAAATAGCAGTTGAGTAGGGATACAATCAGGTATTAATTGAAGGAGACTCCCAAATTTTGGTCAACATGATAGTCAAGATCCAAAATGGAACTCCAATTAAGAAAATGATTCACAACTGACGGTTAGAGGATGACACACTGGCTCTGGTGGAAGCAATTAATCAAATCTTGGCCCTTATCTCACACCATGTAAGACATATAGCCAATAAGGTGGTTGATTTTCTTTCCAACTTGGGGGTCTATTTGGGGACGAGAGTACTAAATGACACAACGTCCAACCAAGCAAAGGAGGCATTCATGAAGGATTACCATAATCTAGCCAAATGGGACTCAATCATGGAAACTCATCGCCCAAGTAGGTGGGAAGACGAGAATAACAGGCTCATTAGGATGGATCCAAATCATGCTAAAGGGAGGAATATGCAGGGTCCAAGGCAAGTCACAACCCACAGCCATCTGTCCTAAGAGGAACATGTAGCTCAACCTGACCATGTAGTTGACATGGGGCTACACAATGGTTATTAATGTACATACGACATGATCTTCACCATTTTGTGCGATGGTATAGACCAAGATTGAGCAGAGAAAAGTTAGGATAGAAGAGATACAAAACCATGAAAAAATATGAGTTCATTTCTGTGAAACCATACTTTCCAATTATGGAAATGTTTGGGTTAATTAATGTCAAGGGTGGTGAGGGTTTCTGCATCATTCTCCTTTTTAATCATCGAGCAAGAGACAAAGGTGGCGAGCATCCTCAGAGAAGCCTAAGAATTCTCAAGACTAGGGTAAAATCAGTCAAGCAAAGGCGAGTGGGGATGAAGAGGCCGAACATTAGTTAGCGTTTCCCAACGAAAGCATCCAACTTGGATAAGAATCACATCCCAATAGAGTGCAAGCTTAAAATTAAGGGGATGGAAGCCAGAATATGGGAAGAGACCATTGTTTTTCAGGAACTGGAGGAGTATCAAAATCTATCCAAATAGATAAGGGACTCGCGGAACGCCAGGGTACATCAAGCTCTATATGAGTGCTCACTAGTCACCTTTCAAATGAAGAAGTTCCTTCTAGGTATCATCTTGGAGAGTCAGAAGAGGGAAATATCTGAGTTGGAAGAGGAATTAAGGAACCCACGGGAAGACGCTCGACACTTAAATTATGCTCTAAATCAGTTGGGGAGAAGATTGGGAGTTGTGTTAATTCTGAGACCACCTGCTTTACCATCCAACTCCAATGAAGGAGAACCTAAGGAAAGTGAAGGAAAATTGGTCACAAGGGAATGATCCAAGGGAATATGGTCCTCCGGGAGGATGCAACTTCAAATCCTCTTCCACTGGATCCAAAACACCGGGGATACAAGGATTCAAATTATGCTCCACGAGCACTTGATGGTGCTTCATTCGGTCACACAAACATTAATGCACATAATCCTAGAGGATCACAATGTGGTCATCGATGCCATCGGGAAAAATATAGGGGACCTGAAGGACCAATGCAGGATGTATGCAATCATGGAAGGAAATGCCTATATCATGGGTAAGCAGATAGAAATTTAGAAGAATCGCGGCTCTTTGTTGGAAAGAGGCACATAATACACCCCTATCATCAATGATGACAGTCGTGTTGGTTGTGGAGTCTGATCTCGAGATTCAGAGATATTATTATTTAGCCGTGTCCATAACCCAGGTTTGGTTATGATTTCGACACAACCCTAAGGGGGTCCAGGGGAGTGTCCACACCCTCGGCTCGGGGGCGCGGGGACCAATGGGCCCCCGAGGAAAATTTTTGGGGCTGTTTTCGCCAGCTGTTTTGCGGACCCATGGTTTTTGGGTATCTAGTGGTATTTTCCCATTGTATTTCCCCTATAAGAGAAAGACATTGTAATACGGCTAGGAAAATTATGTATTAGGTTTTATGCATTGTAAAGATCTCTAAGATCATAAGAGAGACTGTGAGACAGTGAAGGGGAAGTGCAGTGGTTGTGCTGTAGGTTGTATCCCTTCACTTTGTTGGACAGAATAATAATAAGGACTGACAACTTCAGTGTGGACGTAGCCCAAGTTGGGGTGAACCACGATATATCTGTGTCTCTCTTGTAATGTGTGTGTGATTATATTTGCATTTATGTTTATTTTTATTGCTCTGCGATCCTGTTTTTCTAACAATTGGTATCAGAGCCAAAGGTCTATTTGGCAGATAAACCCGCAGGAAGCTAGGGTTTCTGGTTCAAGTGGGAGCAATGGAAGAAGAAGGAAAGTTTAAGGTTGAGAATTTTAACGGCCAAAACTTCCAGTTATGGAAGATGCAAATGGAGGACTATCTGTACCAGAAGGATCTATTCCTACCTTTGGGAGGAAGAGCAAAGCAGTCGGTGGCTATGAAGGATGAAGAATGGGAGGTTCTTCACAGAAAGGCTCTGAGAATAATACTGTTGAGCCTGGTTTCGTCGGTGGCTTTCAATATCTCAAAAGAAATGACAATGGAGGGTTTGATGAGCGCACTGGGTAAGCTGTATGAAAAACCGTTGGCCTCCAACAAGGTATTTCTAATGAAGCGTTTATTCAATATTAAGATGTCTGAAGGTGGATCTGTTATTGATCATTTAAATGAGTTTAATACGGTTACAAATCAGCTAAGTTCTCTAAGTGTGAACTTTGATGATGAGGTTAGGGCTCTTCTAATCGTGTGTTCATTGCCAGAAAGCTAGAATAGCTTGGTCATGGTTGTAAGTGACTCTGTCTCTGGTTCAAACACCTTGAAATTTGATGATGTTATTGGTGTTATTCTTAGCGAGAAAATGCGAAGAAAAAGCACAGATGAGACATCAGGTAATGCATTGACCATGGAGAGCAAGGGAAGACAAAAGGAGAGAGGAAAGAGCCAAGGTAATTGTGGCAAGTCTAAAATGGGCAAATCCAAGTCCAGACTGGGAAAAATAGAGTGCTGGAACTGTGGAAAGAAAGGACATTTGAAGAAAGACTGCAGATCTCTAAAGAAGAAAGGAGATGCACAGAAGGAAACTACCCAGGAAGAAAATGTAGCAGGTGATGTGTTATAAGATGCTTTGATTCTTGCATTAGATAATACTAGTGATTATTGGGTAGTAGATTTAGGAGCTTCATGTCATGCTACACCCCATAGGAAATACTTTCATGAGTATGTTCCTGGCGATTTTGGACATGTTTTATTGGGTGATGATGAGCCATGTAAAATTGTTGGAATGGGTAAGGTATGGATAAAAGTTAAGAATGGAACTGACTGGCTGTTGAAAGATGATAGGCATATTCTTGCTATAAAAAGAAATCTGATCTCAACAGGGTAGTTGGGAGATGGCGGCTGTCTATCTACATTTGGAGAAAAGTGGTGGAATATCACTAAAGGATCAATGGTGATAGAAAAAGGAGATAGGATAGGTACGTTGTAGTTATGTCATCATAATACTGACCATTCTATCTCTTTAGCTTCCACAGGAACAGATACAATATTGTGGCATCATAGGCTTGGCCACATGAGTGAGAAGGGGATGCAGATTCTCCACTCAAGGAAGTTGCTACCAGATTTGAAGCAGGTAAGTTTGGAATTCTGTGAAAACTGTGTTTATGGAAAACAGAAGAGAGTCAGATTTCTCAGGGTTGGAAAACAGAAGAAGAATGAAAATTTATAGCTAGTGCATACAAATGTATGGGGACTGGCTCAGGTACAATCTCTTTGTGGCTCTCATTATTATGTTACATTTATTGATGATGCAACTAGGAAAACCTGGATTTATTGCATTAGACAGAAATATGATGTGTTTGCTACTTTTAAGTGGAAAGCTTTGGTTGAGAATGAGATAGGGAAAAGGTTGAAGTGTCTCAAATATGATAATGGAGGTGAGTACTGCGGCAAGGAATTTGATAGCTACTGTTCATAACATGGGATTCGTAGAGAGAAGATAGTCCCAGGAACACCACAAGAAAATGGTGTATCTGAAAGGATGAACAAAACGATCATGGAGCATGCAAGGTGTATGAGATTGCATGCAAGGTTGCCCTGACAGTTTTGGGTGGATGCTGTAAATACTGTTGTTTATTTAATAAACAAAGGACCTTCAATTGCTTTAGATGGTGGTATTCCAGAGGAGGAAGGGACAAATAAAAAGGTAAACTACTCATTTCTGAGAACATTTGGTTGTGAAGCATTTGTCGATATTGATAAAGAAAATAGAACAAAGCTTGAAGCTAAATCCAAGAAATGTACCTTTATTGGATATGGGGTTGTTGAATTTGGTTATCGTTTATGGGATTATGAAAATAATAAAATCATCAGGAGTAGAGATGTAATATTCAATGAAAAGGTCGTATATAAAGATCAGTTGCAGGGAAATAAATAGGAAAAGGAAAACACAGAGTACACAGTACTTGATGAAATTACAGAAAATGAAGTTCCAAAGGTGCTAGAAAATCAAGAACAACAACAAGTACCTAAAACTCCTGCAACTACAAGAAGATCTACCAGGTTAAGTAGACTCCCCGAATGATACTCTCTCTAAATGTATTATTTTTTGATGACCGATGCTGGTGAACCAGAATGTTATGAAGAAACAATGTAGGTGGAAACTAGAAAGAAGTGGGAGCAAGGCATGAATGAGGAGATGGACTCATTGGTAGGAAACCAGACTTGGGATTTGGTTCAGTTGCCTGCTGGTAAAAGAGCATTGCAGAACAAATGCATTTACAGGTTGAAGGAAGAAGAAGGAGGTAAGAAGCAGTGCAAGGACAGACTTGCTGTAAAGGGGTTCGCATAGAAGAAAGGTATTGATTTTGATGAAATATTTTCTCTTGTTGTTAAGATGACTTCAATTAGGACTATTTTAAGTCTAGTGGTGGTAGAAGATTTGCATCTTGAACAGTTAGATGTAAAAACAACCTTTCTCCATGGGGATTTGGAGGAAGAGATATATATGTAGCAGCCACAAGGGTATGAGTTCAAAGGTAAGGAGAATTTGGTGTGCAAGTTGAAAAAGAGCTTGTATAGTTTGAAGCAAGCTCCAAGGCAGTGGTATTTAAAATTTGACAGGTTTATGACAGAACAAGGTTATAGTAGATGTCATTCTGACCATTGTGTTTATTTCAAGAAGCTAGACAATGAAAGATATATTATCTTGTTATTGCATGTGGATGACATGCTTGTTGCAAGGTCTAACATGCAGGATATAAATGTACTCAAAAGGAAGCTAGCTAATTCATTTGTGATGAAGGATTTGGGTGCTGCAAAGCAAATCCTTGGTATGAGAATAACGGGAGACAGAAAAAATTGCAAATTGACATTATCTCAAAGTGAGTACATAAAAAAGGTGTTGGAGAGGTTCAAATGTAGAATGCAAAACCAGTAAGTACACCTTTGGCCAGCCATTTCATTCTAAGTAAGGAAATGTGTTCCAAGACACAGGAAGAGACAGATTACATCTCTAAGATTCCATATCAATCAGCAGTTGGCAGCTTGATGTATACCATGGTGTGCACAAGACCAGATATTGCACATGCAGTGGGAGTTCTGAGCAGATATATGAACAATCCAGGTAAAGAACATTGGAGGGCAGTACAATGGATTTTTGGGTATTTGAGAGGTACCACCACTCAAGCATTATGTTTTGGAGGTTCAGACACTGTTCTAAAGGGATATGTTGATACAGATATGGCAGGTGATAAGGATAGCAGGAGGAGCACCACAGGGTATGTGTTTACTGTAGGTGGAACAGCAGTAAGCTAGATTTCAAAACTACAGAAGGTTGTTGCACTTTCAACAACGGAAGCAGAGTATGTTGCTATTACAAAGGCTAGTAAAGAAATGATTTGGTTGTAGAGTTTTATGGAGGAATTGGGTAAGAAGCAGAAGGATAGAAGGTTGTACAGTGACATCCAGAGTGCCATTCATCTTGCAAAGAAATCAACATTCCATTCCAGGACTAAACATATACATCTCAAGTACCATTTCATACGCTCTGTTCTAGAAGATGAACTGTTGAAGCTGGAAAAGACACACACTAGCTAGAATCCTGCAGACATGTTCACAAAGGTAGTGACCAGAGAGAAACTGAGTTCCTCCTCGGTTTTAGTTGGCCTTCTAGCATGAAGGTGAAGAGGAGAAATTTGCCAAGTCCAAGTCTAGCAAGTGCAGCAGCGGTGGAGTTGTTGCAATCAGTCTCCAATTGGGAGACTATTGGTTGTGGAGTCTGATCCCCAGATTCAGAGATATTATTATTTAGCCATGTCTGTACCCCAGGTTTGGTTAGGATCCCAACACGACCCTAAGGGGGTCTGGGGGAGTGTCCACACCCCCAGCTGGGGGGCGTAGGGGCCAGCGGGCCCCCGAGGAAAATTTTTGGGGCTGTTTTTGCCAGTTGTTTTGCGGGCCCATGGTTTTTGGGTATCTCGTGGTATTTTCCCATTGTATTTCCCCTATAAGAGAAATACATTGTAATATGGCTAGGGCAATGATGTATTAGGTTTTATGCATTGTAAAGATCTCTAAGATCATAAGAGAGACTGTGAGACAGTGAAGAGGAATTGCAGCGGTTGTGCTGCAGGTTGTATTCCTTCACTTTGCTGGACGGAATAATAATAAGGACTGGAAACTTCAGTGTGGATGTAGCCCAAGTTGGGGTGAACCACGATATATCTATGTCTCTCTTGTAATGTGTTTGTGATTATATTTGCATTTCTGTTTATTGTTATTGTTGTGCGATCCTATTTTTCTAACAAGTCCAACATAGATGGTATGCTGCTAAGGCACCTCGCAGCAAAGTCCTATTGTAGGTACAACAAATCCCATGTTCTAATGGAACACGGGAGCCCCAAACATTTTTATCACTGCAAATTTAATGGTCTATATTCTCTTGTCCTGATGAGGTTTTTCATCATGTTTATTATGATTTTATGCCTTTGCATTGTTTTCATTTAATTAGAGCTTTTCCCTTTGAAAAATTCTAGTGTTTGACTATTTTTCTGAAAGTTGTTGGAAGCTTTCATTCCTCGTAAAAGGTTATTTTTCATCCTGCAAACCCACAACCCCGAAATCCCGCAATTGCGGATTGTGGGAGCTTGTTTTCCTCTTTTGAGTTTTTCCCAACCCACAAGTTGCGAATTGTGGGAAGACCATGTAAATATGTTTGCTGAACTATTCATTCCGCAACCCGCAAACTTGCAATTGTGGATTGCGGATTGCTGAAAGTGGTTCGAATAAAAAAGTGTGTTGTGTGTTTCCACAACCCGCAACCCACAATTGTGGATTGCAGAAACGTTATTTCATATCAAAGGTTGTTTGCGTTCCTGCAACCCACAACCCGCAATTGCGGATTGTGAGAAGTTGTTGAATAAATTTTCGAACTTTGCAATCCCGCAATCTGCAACCCGCAATTTGTGGATTTCAGATTGTGGAAATATCTTTTGATTCAATAAACCTGGTTTCGACCCCGCAACCCACAATTGCAGATTGCGGGAAGGATGTACATACCTGCGAAACTGGCTCCCACAAATCTTAAAAATTGATCTTAGTCGTTGATGGGTTTTGATGTGACGGCTCAGATTTTACTCGTTCAAATGATTACATAGGTCATTTTTCTTATTTTTTGCTATCATTTTTGAATTTGGAAAATTACCTTGCTGCTTGAATTTTACTGTGAGTTTTTACCAGGGGTCCCTTGCCCCCCATTTTTAGCTGAAGTGGGTTGGATTTCTCTGTTCCTTTGTTCAGTTATTTACATTTTTTATTATTTTAAGATTGTTTTTTTATTGTTGTTGTTCATTTGTCAGAATTTCTCTAGTCTGCAAACATGTTGTGCAACACACGCTCTAAGACTACCCTAAGAGACCAATTGAACAAGGACCCAAATTTTGGCATCTTCTTAGACACCAGTGGGAAGATCACTAGAACCTACCAGGTGGATTGGTCTAATATCTATTTAATATTTGACAATGATGACCTATCCGACATCGAGAATGAACGCCAAACCTATGAGAAAATTAGGAACTCTCAGCTTCATGCAATTGTTGCCAGGCCTGGCATCTTGCCTTATACCGACGCAGTTAAATGGATAGTAGAGCATGCCAACCCTAAAGACCACTCCTTTAACGACAGCATAGGTTCACAATTAACCACGTTCCATCCTGAGGTAATTATCAGGGCATTTTCCCTTAGACCACTTGTTCAGATCCTTAATACTGCATTCCTGGATTCTGCCAACACCAGATTCAATTTAAATGAAATGCTCAAATACTGGATGCACAAACTAGCTAGCTTTATGCACAGGCCTGTTAACTTATACCCAGTGTCATGGTTTAAAGAACCCTACTCGTTATTGGAAGCTATGCTTCTTGGCTGCATGGCCTTCCTAAAACCTCAATTTTTAAAGCCGAATGGGCTCTTGTGGCTCATCATGTTTTAACTACAGGTGAATCTTTTCCTTGGGCTTCTATTTTGTCTTTGGAGCTCAAAAAAACAATTGAAAAGTATCAGAAGTCCCCTGCTACACAGAAACCCTATTTCTTTCTTTCAGCTATGTGATGGATGTGTTCTATGCTGAATTTCAATATCCCAACATGGGATGGAATTGGACCCCCGCTGCTCCTCTTGTTCACATATATCATTTTGCATTGTGGGAAGATAACTATGTGCCTCTATTATATGACATTTGTGATCATTTCCTTGGTGCCATTTATCTCAAGATATTTAAGGAAGATGCACCAGCTTTCTCAGCTGATGCCAAGCTTTTCATTGCCACAAATGGAGATTGGTATGTAGGGGAATATTTCTCCTAGGTCAAGATTTAGGGAAGCAGTGTTGTTCACCTGTTTCCTAGGATTGTTCTAGATAGGTTTCTGATTGAAGAAGTATCATATCAGACTGTAATAGAAGGGGTTTATCTCAAACTTACAGGTCCCAAGAGGAGAGGATGGCCCAAATTCCCCTTGAACGTTGGACCTTTGGCTATTCCTAATTCCGCTCGGGCTCAAGTACTGGGTAACAAGATTGCTTATTTGAAACTAGGATATGCTCCAAAAAGAAGACACGATCCTAAAAGATTCCTAGATGCTCACTTCAAGTACAATCATATGAAGATGAGATATGAACATGAATATCTCCCAGATTACTCCATCTACTTGGGAGTTAACACTTATTTCTGAAGTCCTAGCAAAGGGTAAAAGAAGGGATGAACAGAACCATATTTTTCTATATTAGAAAGAGCTCAGAAAAAAGATTTTCAGCTATAGGAAAATGGGATTCGATTTGATTGAGTAGGTAAGAAGGGAGAGAGAAGAGAAGGAGGCTCAGCAAGATAAAAACCCTCTCATACTGACTTATCTTGATGGTGATGAAGGAAAAGGACTTATGGAGGAATCTCCAAAGATGAATATTTTTTAACAATATAAAGAATTAATGGAAATTGCCCAGCAAGCCAAGAAAGAACTAGTACAAATGACCTAAGTGTTGCAGACCAAAGAAGTCAATCCATCTAGCTCAGTTAGTGATGTAGAGGTAATTGTGGTCAGCAATCCAGCAAAAAGACAAAATCTCATAACCGCCCCCTCTCAGATTCCCACTTTCGATATTGATAGTGATACGGAGGATGAATTAATTTCTCCTGTACCTGTATTAGAAGAAATCACTGAAGGCTCACAGGAAGTCTCGGATTTGCTGGACACCATAGTTATGAATGAACCCACTTCAGGTGAGAATATGTCTCAGGTTTTTGTTGTTCTTGATGCAATAACTGCAGCCACATTACTTCCCTCAGCAGAAGTTTCTCTTATTACAACTTCTGAGGTGACTCCTCCAACAACCTTGTCTCAGTTGTTTGATGCATTTTTCACTTCTACACCTCCAGCTTCGACAATTCCATTCCCTATTTCCCCATCAATCATTGCAAAGGTCCAGTCTTTGACTGTCCCCCTGCAATCACCTCCATCTCCTTCATTTCCCTCAGTTACTGATGTCCCAAATCTCTTTTCCCCTTCTTCACCTTCAGTTGTAGACACTCAAGATCCACCACATGAAGTTCTTACTTCCATTCCTTCATCAACCACTGTACCATCAATTAGTGAAGCTTTTACTTCTTCCCAAATCTCATCTTAGGTTACTATGTCTATTCCTAGTCCTACTGTCACCCAGATGCACCTTTTGGTTACAACAACAGATATGGCCACATCATCCACTGATATGGTGGCAACTTTTGAAGATGATGTGATTGTTCCCCTGGGGGACTACTTTTACAATAAGGAAACCAAGGCAGTCATGAAGAAAGGTAAAAGGAGAAGCAGAGATCAAGGAGAATTGGAGGCACCCATTCCTGATCAAATAATTTGGACAAAGCAGTTTGATGATATCCAGGAAGAAGTAGTGGACACAGCTGCAGCCTTAGGTGCATTTGAAGGAGCAAATTTTGATTCAGTCAAGACCTTGAATAGGGAGATTGACTTGAAAAAAGAAGAACTGAAAAAGATTCAAGAGCAATTGGAAAGAACCAAGGAAGAGCATGAAGTTTATGTTCAGGATCTGAGGAAGATGTTTGAAGACAAGTTGGAATATCTGCAGTTGTAGAATACTTCTCTCCAAGCTAAACTACATGATGCAGAAGCAGAAAATGATGTCAACAAGGAAAGAATGGTTGTACTAAAGAAACAACTTGAGGATGCAACTACAAGTGTAGCCTCCTCTGCTTTTTCTAGGTTTTCACATCAAGAGTTCAAGGACCTAGCTAATCATGTTAACCAGGAGCATCATAAGCTTCTAGATGATCTATTTACCACCTTGGGTGAAATTCATGAGACCTATATCTCCTTTGGCAAGATGTCTAGTACCTTGAGCAAGCAAGTAGAGGAAACAAAACAGGCTTCTAAAGCTGTTGAAGACATCATTGATTGGCAGAAGTATATTGACGATAAGCTAGTTGATATCCCTGAATTGGACAGTCTCAAATTCAGAAGGATCAAGACTGTTGTGCAGGCATGGGAGAATGTCACTGAGATGGTGGAGGATACCATAAATCAGGCTCAAGCAAATTGCAGGATAATATGGTATGCCTCAGACAATCTCATGGAAATGTTGGCTTTCCCTGCAATGGGGCTCATCGAGAAGGAAGATCCACCAAAATTGATGATAGAGCAGGTCGAAGCCCATCATGATGAGGTCAGAAATAAGATTATGTTGATTGAGCACATCCAAATTGAAGATGTGGATTGGTTGATCAGGCAACTTGTTTCCATGGAGGGAAAGATCTATGTTTTTATCCGCATGTGGCATAAATTAGCCAAAAATGAGATCGAAGGATCCACATGTGATGCCCAGCTGGGGCTCGAATCTCCTAATTATCCAGATATAGATGAATTGATGGAAATTTGGGCCAAGTGGAAATATTTCCTCACTTAATTGAATAATCCGATTTTGTAATCCATGTTTAAGGGAAATTTATCCTTTGTATTATTTTTGTAAATTACTATTTAAGGGGTAGATCTTTCTTAGGCAAAGGATGATCATTTTGGGGTAGAAATCGACAGAAGATGACTGGAGATACTCTGTTTTATGTTGAGCTTGTAATTTCTTACAGACTTTCATTAATACAGTAATGTTATTCTCTTACATCATCTTTTGTTCATTGAACAAGTTTATTTGATAATTATTGATTTTTACTTCAGACTGTTATCTATATTGTTTAATCCTTTGCAATTATTATTTCATGCAGAGATCTCTGATCTGGATTTTTCCTTACGTTTGATCTGTGTATACATTATGTTTTAATTGAATTTCTTCAACTAAAATATTTATCTTTTTCTGCAAATGATTCATAGTAAATTATAAACTATGTTAATTTTTCAATTGACATATCAGTTACAGGTTAATCTTGCATGAGCTTAAACACTTAATATTGCATTCAGTTAATTTTAATTGATTGTTTGTAACTTAAGCAAATAAAGAATTTATCTTCTTCACATTTTTGTCAAGTGGATGAACATACTTATTTATTTTCACATCAAGTTAATCTGCATTCAAACAAGACACCTTTTAGAGTAGGTCTAACTTAGCTTAGATTTCCCTTTCTAGGTAGATTTGTTTTCAAACTGAAGACATTTTGTTTTCCTTCTTTAGAATACAGATCCTTTTAGGATCAAAACCAAAAGTGCCAGTGGAGGCCTTTGTATCCATGGGAGATCACTATTCCAAACAAGTCAAGGACAGGTAATACTTGTGCAGGATTATCTAAAGCCTTTGGATGGGTTTTCTTCCTCTGTTGAGAGATTTGGAACCCATTCCAACACCCTACACACCCGAGGCCTCACCAAGTCCCCAGTTTTTTTTTTTAATGTGTTAGACTTGGAATTTTTGTTATAATTATAGCTAGTCCTCCAGTCTTAGGTCTAGTCAACATTGTCTTTAAGTATTGCACAATTAGCCAGTCTTCTCAAATTTGTGTCATTTCCTTCAAAAATGCTATGAGCATCCTCATAAATCATACTTTGTTGTATAGCCTCGTCTATCCTAGAGCCAAGATGAATCTCATAATGCATATGAATATTGTACTTTGTTTCTGAGTCAATTATTATAGAAGGATTCCTCTCTTATTTACCAAAAAAAAAAATTAATAACAGAACAATGAGTTAGATATTAGTTTTGTAATATTACATGAAGGACATCTATGATCTAATAATCTTTATCTTTATATGGATATTTCATTATGATATAATATCTCTCTAATTTGAAATCTATGCATTGGGAAATGCAATATGATTTTAATAGTATTGTTAAGATGCATTGCTTACACTTAGAAACATTATGATCTCTTCATTTTTCTTTAGATGGCTATTTACATTATGATCTAACATCTCTAATTTGAAATATGTGCATTGGAAAATGCAATATGATTTAATAGTATTGTTAAGATGCATTGAGTTCACTGATATTATATTTTGTACAAGTTTCTACCGAGCAAACATATCACTTTAATACGATTAATGTCACTTTAATATGAATAATAGAATGTCTAGGGTTCATAAAACTCCGATTTCAAGATCTCATGATGTGTTGTCAACATCAACTTAAAGTTAGTACAATATTCACGAGATATGGAAAATTTGATAGTATCATACGACTTGTTATGTACCTTTCTTTAGCAGTTCACGTTATGTTCCAACAACAAACACCTTCCTTCTTTGTATCATTCATTTTCCTTTTCACGTGGATAGTATATTCATTTCTTGGTTGCTTGTTGTTGCATTAAGAATCTCTGTTTCCTTTGTATGCCAGCATAGATCTATCTTAAAAGGGGATCTACTAAACCCAGAGAGAGATCAAATCTGTTAAAGGTGCAAATCTTTTTTTAGAGTGGAGATGTTGAGGAAGTGTATAATGCAATGTTTATTATTTTAATTTATCTAATTTGTGTAGTTATATAACAACAAGAAAATCCATCTTTTAGGACTACAAGTTAGCAGGAGTTATGTTTTGTGGTGCTAAAGTGGTGTAGTAGCACTAGTTATAGTTTTGTGGTGTTAATGTGGTGGTATTAGCACCACTTATATTTAGTGGTGTTAATATGGTGTTAATGTTTATTGATATTATTGGAAATTGAGTTTTTCTTTATTTAGGTTAAGAAAAATGCCTTATTGACAAGTACCATGAAGTAGTGCTAAGTTATTATTTGCCACATGGACATGTAAAGTAGGATTTTATTATGAGTATTTGCACCATAAACAATACAACTTCACAAATAATTATTTTTTAAATATCTCAATTAAATTATTTATCTTTTGTTTTATACATTCAAATAAATAATGAAGATTAATTAATGAGTTTTTACAACACAATTACAAGATATTCAATCATTTTTTATAGTATTTAAACAAATAAATTCACAGGATTCATTTATGAGGCTTTTCACCACTAGCACAACAAGTTTATCAATTCAATTATTCATTTTTAATACTATTTAAACAAAAAATACCTAAGATTTTTAATAATGACAAATAATTAAAAACAATTGAGAATATTTTTATTAATCTTATTAAATTTCTGGATGGGCATTAGTATAATTATTAGGTTTTTAATAGCACACATGACCTTAGGCTAAAGGAATCATAAGGATAGAGAAATGTCATGTTGGCAAGTGTCATATAGTGGTGTTAAGTGCTTATTTGTTGCATGGACATGTACAAATATGATTTAATTATGATGATTCACACCATAAACACAATATCTTCACAAATAATTATTTTGTAAATAACTTAATTTTTCTTTTTTACATTCAAATAAATGCTCAAGACTAATTTATGAGGTTTTACACCATAACCACAACAAATCCAGTTATTTATACTATTTAAACAAATGAATTCACATGATTCATTTATGAGACTTTGCACCACAAGTCAATTATTCATTTTTAATATTCAATTTGTTTTTGTATACTATTTAAACAAATAAATTCACATGATTCATTAATGAGACTTTGCACCACAAGTCAATTATTCATTTTTAAACAAATAAATTCACATGATTCATTTATGAGACATTGCACCACAAGTCAATTATTTATTTTTAAACAAATAAATTCACATGATTCATTCACGAGACTTTGCACCAGAAGTCAATTATTCAATTCATTTATTCATTTTTAATATTATTTAAGCACATAAATACATATGCTTATTAATATTCACAACTAATTAATGTCAATCATTTTTAATTTATTGTACTATTATAAAATAGTAATAAAAGTGATTTGAATTTAAATTTGATTATTGGATTGGGTATACAAGTTTTATTGATCTTATTAAATTTCTCTTGGACATGATTGAGGGAGGAAACCTTTACCTTGGTCCCTAAATGAAGGTTTTAGGAATCTAGGACCAAGAAGGATGATCATCACACATGTGTTCATAAGAGTATTCTTAGCATCTATGTGTGGGAATTGATGCCATTATAAGGTTTTGATCAGTAGTGATAGGTCTACTTTCTCTTGACATAGTTAAGAGAAGAAAACTAGTCCTTCGGATAAATGAAGCTTCTAGGCATGTAGCGATAATAATGATGTGTTGATCCAACACAAATTACTTTTTGAGAGGATACATGGCCTTATAATAGAGATATAGGGGAGAATTAGAGGAAATAAAAATAGGTATATGTCTTAGGGGAATAAACATGATTACGGGAGCAAACCCAAGCCTTTGACATTAGGGGAAACCTCTAAAAATATTATATTAACAAGTATAACTTGAAACACCACATAAGACCACTTAAGGGTATCCTTCACCTAATATTGGGGGTATAAATGTCACTAAGGGGTTTTAAGCACTATATGTGGGTTTCAAGTCCCTTGTCATGTTTGAGGGGGGAAACCTAGGTCTTATCCCCTAATAAAATATTTGTTGGCATCCAAGGCCAAAAGAAACACCTCAAACCACTACAAATGGCCTACTTGGGGTATTATTTACACCATGTGAGGACATCAAGCCATTATGAGGTTTTTCCAAACTTATATATGGATCTCATGGTTTTGTATAATGTCATAGGAGGAAACATGGGTCTTAATCCCTAAGGGAGGCTTTTAAACACACTCAAGAATTCTCAACGTTACCATTGGCATTTGAGTATTGATATAAGTGATACTAGATATGGGTCTTATAACCTTGGGCATAACTGTGGGAGGAATCACAAGACTTAGGCCATAAAGGAAGGTTTTAGGAAGCTTGAGATAAGAGCAATGACTCAAACTGTCACATAGGAGATTATGCACTGTGTAAGAGATCATTATACTTACAGTAGGATATGTGTGGAAATATGTAGTTTTGTGCACTGAGGATGGGTCTTGGACCATGGTTGGGGATGAAATTGAGGGAAGTATACCCTAACATAAGATTATCGATGTAATGAGAAATTATTACGGCCATGAACCATAAAATAAACCCTTTAAAGTGGATCGTTTACATAAAAGTTGGATATGGGTGCAATCAAGGGTTTTTGGATAGTGGGATGGATCTCGGTGCCTCAAATGGAGTCATAGGAGGAAAGGAACATCCTTATGTAGGTGTCTTAGCACTTTGGGAATGACATTCTAGGGAAGAAGACCATATCTTTGGCCCTAAAGAATACTTTGAGGCATACATATCCATGAACAATGCCTCAAAGCATCATGCATGACTTCACAAGGGTATCCATGGTGCTATGTATGCAGGGCCTGTGATCTCAGTTCCTTGGACATGGTAAATGCAGGAGATCTAAATCTTGGGACCTAAAGGAATCTTCTAAGAATCCAAGGCTAAGAAGGTTTCCTCCACCAAACACACATGGCCTCTTGAGAGTAATATTAACCTATGATTGAGGATGTTGGTGCCATTAGATGGTTTTGTTCAATATGTGCATGCCTTAGGGACTTAATAATGATGTTCTAGGTAAGAATACAATGCCTTTGAACCCAACAAACACAGTGAGGCATCCAAATCCATGAACAATGCCTCTAAGCACAATGCATGTCTTCATAGGGGTATCTATGCTACTATGTATCAATGTCTTGGGGCCTTGGGGCCTACAACATGGTTAGTGGAGGATACATGAACCTTGGATCCTAAAGGAAGCTTCTATCCATAAAGGGGGAATAAGGTTCCCTCAACCAATGATAGATAGCCTCCTCAGGGTATCATTAACCTATGATTGAGGGTTCCAGTACCATTTGGTGGTTTTGAGTAGTACGCACATGTCTCAGGGCCTTGGGAATAACATTGTATGGAATAAGACCATGCCTTTAGACTTAAAGAAACCATTAAAGCATCCATAGCCATGCACAATGGCTCAAAGCATCATACATGAATTCACAGGGGTATCCATTATGTTGTGTCTCCATGCCTTGGGGACATTGGTGTTAATATTATTCTAATTTGACTAGCAAGATCACTGAAAGAAACATAATCACAAGATAGACAAAGATATTACCCTGGGAAACACTCATGGGGTAGAAAACCCAGCAAAGCTTTCCTTAATAAGATGATCAACCAAAATACAAGATGTGCTCCAAGACTTGACCTCCTTCTTCTCTACCTCCTATGCAGACCTCTCAAGCACAAGTGCGCTACTTTATGAGTTGAGCAAGTGTGTCAAATGAGGAGCTCTCCTCCTCTACTTATACTGATTCCTGACTGACCAAAATCCCTAATGGGGCCGACCTATCCAAGTGAATTCTAATAACCCCTAAATAATAAACTCAGGGCTGACCCCCACATGGTGGGTCTAATAACCCTAGTTACCACAATTCATCGGAGGAATAAACATCTCTAGATACATAATAGGATCACCTCGGAGGGATGAAACATCTCTGGAATAATAAAGTACAAATATAATATTCTTAGAAGTTACAATATTCAACACTCCCCCTTAACGAGAAGGATATTATAACAACATCTACAGGAGCAAGGAGTCATCAACTACATCATACATGATACATCTGTAAATAATCAGAAGCTTTCTTCAATACATCATCATCAGTAACTCAACCAGTTACTGGAACATCAACATCATCAACATCGTCATCACACGATCATCAGCATCGTCATCACACGATCATCAGCATCGTCATCACACGATCATCAACATCGTCATCACATGATCATCAACATCGTCATCACACGATCATCAACATCATCATGACATGATCATCTTATAGGATGATCAATCCTGATCTCTTTAGGACATAGGTCCATGGACGATACAATCCAAACCATTCATTTGGGACTATGTCCAAGGATGATTTAATCCACACCATTCATTTAGGACTATGTCCAAGGATGATTTAATCCCCACCATACATTTAGGACTATATCCAAGGATGATTTAATCCCCACCATACATTTAGGACTATATCCAAGGATTATTTAATCCCCACCGTACATTTAGGAGTATGTCCAAGGATGACTTAATCCACACCATTCATTTAGGACTATGTCCAAGGATGATTTAATCGCCACTGTACATTTAGGACTATGTCCAAGGATGACTTAATCCCCACCGTACATTTAGGACTATGTCCAAGGATGACTTAATCCCACCGTACATTTAGGACTATGTCCAAGGATGACTTAATCCCCACATGTTTATCAAGGACTTCATTCTCGAAGACCATACGTCTGTGGATCAATTCAAGGGACCGAAGTTCGAGGACGATACAATCCCCACTTGTCCACTAAGGACTTCATTCTTAGAGACATATGTCTACGGCTCACTTTAGGACTGTAGTCCAGGGATGATCCAATCCCCATATGTATCCTCATCAATACAGATATTGTTAGTACATCAATATTACAAGTACATACAAGCATCCTCATCAATACATGTATACATGTGTATCCTCATCAATACATCAATAAAAACAAGTATCCTCATCAATACATGTATACACATGTATCCTCATCAATACATCAATATAAAAACAAGTATCCTCATCAATACATGTACTCATATGTATCCTCATCAATACATCAATATAAGAACATATATCATCATCATTAAAGCATGTATTCTCATCAATACATATGTCATCAAAGCATGTATCCTCATTAATGCATATATCATCAAAACAGGTATCCTCATCAATATAAGTACATATATCATCAAAACATGTATCATCATCAATACATCAATATATAAAAACAAGTAGTGTAAGTATTCTAAGTATAAGTGTCCTAAATCTAAGTAATCTAAGCATACATAAATATCTAGGTGTAGTAAATGGGTATCCTCATCATCGACCTGGCTGTCGATGAGGGCAATCTCATCATCAATGACTATATCACTCCCCCTTTCGAGGAGGGTCCTTTTGAACTACACCAAGCTTGTCTCGGAAATATTCGAATTTTACTTGAGACAGAGGTTTGGTCAATATATCAGCAATTTGTTCCTCAGTGCTCACATACTCGAGCTTAATAGCTCCTCTCTACACCATATCTCAAATGTAGAAATATTGGATCTCTATTTGTTTTGACTCATCGTGGAAAAATGGATTTTCTGTCATCTTAATACAACTTTGATTGTTAGACATGATCATAGTAGGATCCATTTCTAAGTCAAACACTCCAGATAATAATTTTCGAAGCCATACTGCTTCACAACTAGCAGAGCAGGCAGCTATATATTCTGCTTTGGTAGTCCTGAGAGCCACACTAGATTGTTTCTTGCTGAACCATGAGGTCATTGCAGATCCAAGACCATAACATCCACCTGATGTACTCTTTCTGTCTGAAACACTTCCTACCCAATCAGAATCTGAATAACCATGTAATTTGAGTTCATGATTTCCAATATAGTATAGACCAAAATCTAATGTACCCTTTAGATACCTCATTACATGCTTTGCAGCTATTAAGTGAACCTTTCTAGGTTCTACTAGATACGGACTCAGGGTATTTACAGCAAAGCATATATCTGGTCTGGTATTTGTTAAATACATCAATGACCCAATGATTTGTCTATATAGAGTTACATCCACTAATTCTGATGAGTCATTAACTAATAACTTCAAGTTGGAGTCCATGGGAGTGGCCATGGCTTTACACTCCAACATATCAAATCTTTTCAAAATCCCTACAGCAGACTTACCTTGATTTAAAAAGATTCCTTTTGGTTCTTGCCATACTTCTAGATGCATTAATCCGAGATCTTTCATTTCAAATTCTGAAGAAATCTTCTTCTTACATTCGACAATTTGATTCTCATTTCCTGTTAGAAATAGATCATCTACATATAATAGTTATATAACAGGTTGATCATCCATGATCTTGAGGTAAAGATTTGGATTAGATTTACTCTTGGTAAAGCCCATGCTTGTTAAGAAACTATCAATCCTTCCGTACCAAGCTCTGGGAGCTTGCTTTAATCCATACAAATCCTTTTTTAGCTTGCATACATGTGTTCTTCCATCTTTAACCTCAAATCCTTGAGGTTGTTCTATGTACACTTCTTCTTCAATTACACCATTCAGGAAGGTTGTCTTAACATCCATTTGGTGTAATTTCCAATTCATCATAGATACAAGTGCCATGATAGTTCTAATTGAAGTGTACCTAGCAACTGGTGCAAATGCTTCTTCATAGTCAATTCCCTCATTTTGAGAGAATCCTTTGGCTACAAATCTTGCCTTATATTTTTCAATGCTACCATTTGCAGCATGTTTTATTTTGAATATACATTTGGAAGAAACCACACTTTTATCTTTTGGTTTGGGAACTATATCCCAAACATCATTTTTCATTATTGACTGATATTCTTCTGTCATTGCTTCTACCCACTCTTTCTTCTAAGCTGCCTCTTTATAGCTAGTAGGTTGTTGATCCACAAGATCACACATCAAGGCCACATAGTTGGATACTAGCTTTGGTTTCTTTCTTTCTCTAGTGGAGCCTTCAGGAGCTCCATATTATTCTACTCCTTGAATAATGTCTCTAGCGCATGATGGCCTTCTTTTCTTAGATAATTTTGTAATCGGGGGTTATTGTGGTTCCAACATGTCATGATCCTCTGGTGTATCATCTTCAGGGATGGGGACAGCTTCTGTGATTCTAGGAGGTGTATCTTCTTCATAGATTTCTTCAAGTTGGCACTTCCTAGATTTCTTGAGAGTTGCTTCTTCATCAAATGTTACATCTCTACTTATTTCCATATGATGAAAACTAGGTATGTAAATTCTAAAAGCTTTGGATGATTCACAGTATCCAATAAATATTCCCTTCTTACCAGAGGGATCCAACTTAGTTCTCTTTTCTTTTGGAATGTGAATGTACACAGGACATCCAAATATTTTGAGATGACTTACCTCGGCTTCTTTCCTGTGAACACTTCTTCTAGAGTCTTGAATTCAAGAGCACTATGGGAAAGTCTATTTTGTACATAGACTGTTGTCCTAGCTATATCAACCCATAGATACATGGGTAGATCTTGGTCATGTATCATAGTCTTTACAGCTTCCATGATAGTTCTATTCTTTCTTTCAGCAACCCCATTTTGTTGGGGATTGTAGGGAGTGGTTAGTTCCCTCTTGATTCCAGCTTCCTTACAAAAATCTTCAAATTCCTTTGAAGTATATTCTCCGCCATTATCTATTATGAGAATCTTGATTTTCTTTTCTGAGAGATTTTCTATTAGGGTCTTGAATTCTTTGAATTTTCCAAAGACTTCATTCTTACCTTTTAGAAAGTATATCCAAGTATTCCTTGAATAGTCATCAATGAAAGAGAGATAGTATTCAAACCCACTTAGGGATGTGGTGGGCATTGGTCGACATACATCTGAGTGTATTAACTCCAAAATGTTCTTAGTCTTTGTTTCACTCTTTGGAAAAGGGTTCTTGACATTCTTCCCTTTTTCACATCCTTTGCATGAGCCATTATGGTCAATTTTTAAGTCTGGTAATCCTATGACCACCTTGCTCACATAGGGAAGGGCCTTGTAGTTAATGTGATCAAGCCTTCTATGCCATAGTTCACTGGGGCTAGTGGTTTCATGGACAAGGGCAGCTTCTGGGTGACCCTTGAGTTTGTAAAGACCTCCTTCTTCTTCACCAATGACAATTGCATCCTCAATTGATTTTCCTTTGGGCCACATAAGTACTTGACCATCAATAAATGCAATTCGAAATCGTTTCTTATCTAGTTCTGAGATAGAAAGTAGGTTCTTCTTCAAACCTGGATACATATAATTCTAAATAGAAATTATACATTACAGAGCAGGTTCAATCATTCATCATATAATTCTAAATAGAAATTATACATTACAGAGCAGGTTCAATCATTCATCATATAATTCTAAATAGAAATTATACATTACAGAGAAGGTTCAATCATTGATATATAACTCACCTTACAACATAGAATGTAATATAATTACAGACCTGAATCCATGAAGCATTTCGCTGCTAAAAACACTTAACATAATATTTGCAAAAACACCTATAAGGCTTATTACATCGAAATTCAACCCTTATATCAAATCATGAGCCTAAATCACTACATCCTAAAGTACAACGAAAAATCTCAAATAGGAAAACTATTACAGACATGAAAACATAGCAATGCCCGCTAAGAAAAATTTTGGGCTCGCTAAGTGCATCCTTGTCTCTCCAAAGACGTAGCCAACCAAAACATCAAACCACAACTAGAATCAACACCTCCATATGCATCTATGTAGATGGAAGAAGTCCATAAAAACCATGAGCTTACCCAGGCTTTCGCAGCAGATAAAGTTCTCCACTAAGCAGACTTCAGGTAATGAACACTATGGACACTCACCTTGCACACGAAAACAACCAAATGTCAGTTACTGTAAGAAAAGGAAAGCTCATATCTAAATCTCAACACTGTAAATATTATTTAAAAGGGAAGAGTCATACCTAGTTACAAATCGACACCACAGAGTCTCCCTCCTCCCAAGCGTTAAGCACTGACCAAGAGAATATCTCGGGTCATGTGCAATTCATCTCCAGAAACAACGCAGAGAGGAATCCTTTGCTTCCCTCTCCTACAACAAGTCACAATAAACCCAAAAATACATCCAAAATCATGACTGCTATGGTAAAACCCTTCACTTTCCAGACTTGAATGCCATTTCCAGCGTGGAATCCTTCACACATGGTATGTGCCTGCCATCACATGGGCCATATTAAATGCCAACCACCTCCACTAGAACTTGAATTGTATTTGCTTAGATTGAGGTGAGACCAAAGGGTTTAAATATATGCACTTAGGTCCACGAAAATTCATCACCAAGTTTCGCTAGGCATGACCATGGCATGGTCTTTCCTTAGGGACTTTGTTTCCCTTTGTTTCTTTTACCGTGCACAAGTTTAGCCTTATGAACTTTAGGACATCGTTTAATACTTAGCATGAGTCTTCCCCAAAACCACCTACAAATAAATATAAGACACAGTGTTATCTTATAATAAGCTAAGTAAAAACTTAGGCAACCATGTATCCAGAATCCCTCTACAGAGACAATAAAAGAACATACTTGCACATATGTTAAGTAACAAAACATGTATTGACCAAACATAGTCAAAGATGATCCCATTCCCAATATGAATCAAGGTCACAAACCAAATTCATTCATCAAGAAGAAATACCATAGTAATGACCTAAATGACATATCAGGTTATTACATAAACAAATAGGTGCATATTCCTTCCCAACCATGCAAAGGCAACCAAACCAGTACCATGCAGTAATATTAACCGAGTAACCAATCAAATGAAACACAAACAAGTAAGGATATTAGCATTTAACTAGTGTTGAAGTTAATTTGCAGAATCATATGTTTTTACGACTATTTATGACCTTATTAATTTTTTTTTAAGGTGTATTTTTTAGGGACATTACATATCGGAAAAATAATTTACATGGGCTACCTAGGGATCAACAACAACAATGCAACATAGTTAAAGGCATTACTCTAGGGCCACAAAATAGCAATTGAGTAGGGATACAATCATGTATTAATTGAAGGAGACTCCCAAATTTTGGTCGACATGATAGTCAAGATCTAAAATGGAACTCCAATTAAAAAAATGATTCACAACTGATGGTTAGAGGACGACACACTGGCTCTAGTGGAAGCAATTAATCAAATCTTGGCCCTTATTTCACACCATGTAAGACATATATCCAACAAGGTGGTTGATTTTATTTCCAACATGGGGGTCTATTTGGGCACGAGAGTACTGAATGACACAACGTCCAACCAAGCAAAGGAGGCCTTCATGAAGGATTACCATAATCTATCCACATGGGACTTAATGATGGAAAATCATCTCCCAAGTTCGTGGGACTATGCGAATAAGAGGCTCATTAGGATGGATCCAAATCATGCTAAAGGGAGGAATATGCAGGGTCCAAGACAAGTCACAACCCACGACCATCTGTCCCAAGAGGAACATGTAGCTCGACCTGACCATGTAGTTGACATGGGGATACACAATGGTTATTAATTTCCATACGACATGATCTTCACCATTTTGTGTGATTGTATAGACCATGATTGAGAAGAGAAAAGCTAGGATAGAAGAGGTACAAAACCATGAAAAAATCTGAGTTCATTTCTGCGAAACCATACTTTCCAATTATGGAAATTTTTGGGTTAAGTAATGTCAAGGGTGGTGAGGGTTTCTGCATCATTCTCCTTTTGAATCATCGTGCGAGAGATAGAGGTGGTGAGTATCCTCATGGAAACCTAAGAATTCTCATGACCAGGGTAAAATTAGTCAAGGGTAAAAACGTGAAGGTGGGTAACACTTTTGTGAGAAACAAGTGTAAAAAAGACTTAGCGGAGGTTATTCAGCCGATTAATAAACGTTATTCGACCGAATAACAAATATTATTTGGCCGAATAACTGTCATTATTTGGACGAATAATGCATAAGTTATTCAGTCGAATAACTAGTAACAGTTCTTCGTTTAGATTAATGGGGACCCTTGAAGTGTGTGCAAAGCACTGTCGACTAGGAATATTTTTTGGGTGTTAGTTTATTCGGCCGAATAATTGTTTAGTTGAACAATTATTCAGCCGAATAATTGTTCAGCCGAACACGTTTCCTGCATAAAATCCCAGCCTCCTCCATAGTTTGGCATTATCCGCTGGCAATTTTTTGGACCCCGCTTGTGGGCCCGCTATCAATCCATACTGCGACTGTCGACGTTTGCCACCCTACATGTTTGCCTTGTCGACCCTCGCCCGCTTTCTCGCTACTGCTCGTCCGCTCTCTCGGCACTCCTCGCCCGCTCTCTTGCCACTCCTAGCCTGCCTTCTCATCACTACTCGCCACAACACTCGTCTGCTCTGGTCATCGACGAGGCTGCTATCTTCTAGCTCGAAATCGGCATCTGCCATTGGATGGTCGCTCCCTGATGGATCCGCGTGGAGTTAACGATTGCGGGGTGAGGTTGGAATTAGTTTAATTGTTCTATTTTTATGTTCGTTTTTTGTTTTCCAATTTGATTTTTGATGTATGCATATGTATACCTATTTTAATGTGTTCTTGAAATGTGGTACTGTGTGCAGGTCAGTTCGTTTGTTGAGTTGGTGGTTGTCTTCGGTGCTTCGTTGGTGTTTTGGTGTTCGGCGCAGAGTGGATAGTTTGTCATTTTCAGGTATGTTTTGAAGATAAGTTGTTTCGTTTTGTTTTCGTTTTTATATTTTTATAGTTTTTTTGTTGCTAATACAATTTGTTGATGTATGTAGGAAATTTTTTTCGTTCGGCGAGTTGGTGGTCGTATCCAGTGCGACGTTATGGTTCGACAATCTGTTGACTGTGAGTTTGGTTTACAGGTATGTCTCATTTCCCAATTTTTGTGATTGTCAAAAAATATACTTGTCATTTGAAGAAAATTAAAAAAAATATTTGCATTCAGGTTTAAAATTAGACTATTTTTTTTTTTTACATTAAATTTTATATTCATTTTGTTGAACAGAGTTTAAGAACTCTATTCATGAACAAAGTTTAAAAATTATGTTCATGAACAGAGTTCTTAAACTCTGTTCATGAACAGAGCTTAAAAACTATGTTCATGAACATAGTGCTTAAACTTTGTTCATGAACAGAGGTTAAAAACTCTGTTCATGAAAAGATAAGAAATATATGCTTTTGAACGTTACATCTATAGGTTTACTTTACGAATACCAATATTTAAATGGCACCTATTCCTATTGGACAGTTTTGTTCTGGTCAATTTTCTACCTTCCCTCAACTTGTTTTTGTGTAATAAACGTTGAAGTTTGCACCTATCCAATTTTTTATATTAAATTTATATAATAAGATATAAAGAGGATGAAAAATTTTACCCTTGAACAGAGTTCTTGAACTCTGTTCATGAACAGAGTTTAAGAACTCTGTTCTTGAACAGAGTTCTTGAACTCTGTTCATGAAGAGAGTTTAAGAACTCTGTTCTTGAACAGAGTTTAAGAACTCTGTTCTTGAACAGAGTTTAAGAACTATGTTCATCAACAGAGTCTTTAAACTCTGTACATGAACAGAGTTTAAGAACTCTGTTCATCAACAGAGTTGAAAGACTCTGTTCATGAGTAGAGTTGAAAGACTCTGTTCATGAACAGAGTTTAAAGACTCTATTCTCATAAAGTCATATAAAGAGTCATATAGTGTTGTAAGTCCTTCATTATTTTTTTTTCTTATAAATAATAATTGATGTTTGTTTATTGAGATATATAATGGAATCCTATGTGATGGATGAAAAATTTGTAAGGTTACTATACTACTACAATTAACTGCATTATATCTTATATCTGATTATGAAATGATTATTAAATATATCTTTATGTTGCAATAGTAGTGATGGTAGGAATTTCAGTTAATTAATTATGCTAGAGTTAGAACAGGGATTTACAAAAAAAAATCACTTATAATACTTTAGACACCCCTACATTTGGTATGTAGTTCTTTATAAGATATGTCTTAAAGTCTGTAGAATTAACATGTACAACTTCAATATGTTATGAGTTGACATTTGTGTAAATTTTTTTTTCTTATAAATAAAATACAATTCTTATAATAAGTGGATATATATATATATATTTCGTGTGATGTTTGTTTATTGAGATATATAATGGAATCATATTTGATGGATGAAAAGTTTGTAAGGTTACTATACTACTACAATTAATTGCATTATATCTTATATATGATTATGAAATGATTATTAAATATATCTTTATGTTGAAATAGTAGTGATAGTAGGAATTTTAGTTAATTAATTATGCTAGAGTTAGGAGAGGGACTTACAAAAAAAAAATCACTTATACTACTTTAGACACCCATACATTTGGTATGTAGTTCTTTATCATATATGTCTTTAAGTCTGTAGAATTAACATGTACAACTTCATTATGTTATGAGTTGACATTTGTGTAAATTTAGAAATCATATCAAATAGAAAGAGTGGAGTCTTCGAAGCGAAAGTGTAGGAGGTCATCACATTCATCGGGAATTGGTGTCCCAATTGGTAGTCAAAGGTTGTTGAATTCACCTCGGGGTTCGAGTTTATTGTATGGGTCACAGTCATCCGATCACCAACAAGATGATAGGGGTACAAACGATTCCCCTTTATCTTTGTGAAAGAGCGTCGATCTCAACCTTCTGTCGGTATGAACATTAATGTTTCAATACATGTATAATCTATATTTTTGTTTGTTTTGAATTTTTGGACAAGGTTAACACTTGACTAAGGCTATATTTGAAGCAGAGTGAGGTTCAAAAGATGTGCGTAATTTGACAGAGCGGGAGGAAGATCAAGATAGGATTGTAGATGATGGAATAGGTGCGGGTGCAGCGCAGGGTTGCGAAGATCCTCCTAGAGGTAGGACGACATAGGTTCCACTAGCTGAGGGTTGTACACCCATATCAACTTATCCGTTTGATTTACCTGATGATCTTCCATGGGAAGGTGTTGTGCAACAAACTATCCTTGAAAGTTGTAGATCCCACTATGACAGGTTGAACAATAATCTTTGTACTTTGGATCTCCCTCGAGAGAGCAAACAAAGTCTAGAGATTGTTTTGGGGTCATTGCAAAAATTCATTGATGCATATGAGGAACTTGGACCAACTACAAATGGTTTTGTTCATTTGATGTAGAAGCGAAGGGAACAAGTTATGGGTCCAGACAAGTGGGAGGTTGTGAAGGAGAGAGTGACCAAAGAATAGGCCAATTCAATGTTTAATTTCAAAGAAGGCCTTAAGCGAAAAATGTTGAAAGTGCAATATTTTAAGCATCCTCAAATTGCACATCTAATATATGATCGGTTCCTTGCATCTTATGGTCAATTGCCATGGATCGATGAGGTTCCTAATTATTTTGCTATATTTTTCTATGCAGAGTTTTTTTTAAGTATGAAGCCAAACTATACTGATATTCCTTCTGAATTTTATGGAGTTGGAAAGGGTCGAATATATAATCGAAAAGGTGCTCTTAGAGACCCTACAACTCTTTGACCTCCACCCGAGATACCTCGTCCACCCAGGGTTGTGGCTTTAAGATTGTAGATGGAGCCCACATCCCAACTTGGAACAACTGCAAGGGATTCTGTAGGTGATGGTGTAGGGTCAGCTCTTATTGGAGTAGAAGTGGGATTGGGTCGAGAGAGGGCTCGTGCTACTATTTGTCAAAAGTTTGTTTACAAGACGAATGATGAGGTAGATGGATTGAGCATCGATGATCTCAGGGCTTATGCCAAGTCTTGTCGCAATATAGATTCAGATGTGTTATCCAATGACACATCGAGTATGGGAGAGGTTTGTTGATTATGCTATGACAATCTATTTGATCTTTTATTATTCATTTTGAATTGAATTTTTTGTTACATAGTAATAAGTATATTAAGCAAATGTATTTTGTTTGTAGTTTTCTAGAATGCTGAATGCACATAATTTTCGAGCCTCCACTAGTCAAAAGAAAAAGCGTCCTAGTCAAAATGAAGAGTGTCTTGGAGAGGTATATTTATTATAATATTTATGCTTGAACTTGATATTTTATCTTTTTTTTGAATTTTAATAAATATCAATGCATCTTATTGTTAATTTGACTTATCCATGCAGGTTTCTTTAGAATCAAACTTTTTAGATGATTTACCATCTCTTGTGAGCTAATGATTTTAATTTTCTTGTTTTGGTTTTAAGTTAATTGCTTAATTTATTTTTTGTTTCTACTATGCTTTATTCATTAACAAAATTTAAATTTTAGGGGAGAGACCATATGGAAATTGGGGGTGAAGATGTAGGTTCTTCGATGAATGCGGATATTGGCACTGAGGTAATTTTGTTTAACTTGAATTGATCTCTGATATAAGTTTAATATTTTATATTTTTTGGATTTATTTTAAAATTGTTTCGATACTTTAGGATTCATAAATTACTTTTGTACATGTTGCAGCTTGGCTCTCTTAGATCCTTTGGAGCCAAAGGAAAGACTCCGATGGAAGAAAGTGGACTTGCATTCAGAGAATTTGATGTACGACTTTTTTAATTATTGAATTGTTCTTTCATATATAAGTTTAATATTTTAATATCTTGAATTTAGTTTAAAATTGTTTAAATAATTTATGATATTCATAATTTGTTTTTATACATGTAGGCCGAGTTGAGTCCAAGGGAAGGTCCTAGTGAAAGATAGTGGGAAGATAGTGGTCCAGATGGATAGTGGTTCAAACTTTTTTCTTTTTGTTGATATATATATATATATATATATATATATATATTGTAGTTGTTTTGGACATCAAGGGTATTTATTTTTTGATTATACATATATGTACATTGAACTCACGTGTTCATGAACTTTTTTATTGGATTATATATGAGTACATGTTAATTATTTGTCATTTGGTAAAATGTTTAGAATATGTTTTGCATGAATGTTTAAAATGTTAAGAATGAATGTTTGGAACTTTTGATAGGTGAAATCTAAAGTTAGGAAATGTTGAATGATGAGAATGAATGTTATGGTAAGAATGAATGTTGGGAAAGAATGAATGGGAGGTGTCATGAATGTTTAAAATGTTAATTTAAAGTTAGGAAATGTTGAATGTTGAGAATGAATGTTATGGTAAGAAAGAATGTTGGGAAAGAATGAATGGGAGGTGTCAAGAATGCTTAAAATGTGAAGAATGAATGTTTGAAAATGTTGAATTTGTTAAAAATGTTCATTGTTATGTTGAGAATGAATGTTATGGAAAGAATGAATGTTGAGAAAGTGTTGAATCATAAGAATGAAGGTTTAAAATGTTAAGAAATGGATGTTACCAAAGTTTAAAATGTTAAGAAATGAATTTGTTATCAAAGTTTTAGGAAGTTTAAGAATGTTGTACCTGATATGAATATTTAAGAATGAATGAATGTTAGGAATGATAGGAATTTTTGATAGAAAGATGAAGTTTTAATAGATTCAATATCCTAATGTTATGAATGAAAATCTATGAATTGTTTGATAAAAGTTTCAATCTTTTGGTCGTTTGATCGATATGATGTTGCATATGTAAATTTCAAATTTTAACTAATGTTTTTTATATGTTCATTGTTCAGGTACTTTGTAGTTTGTGAATTTCTAAATGTTGCTGAAATCATGGAAAATGGGGATAAATGATTTTTTGTTTTTTAATCACAAGTGAGGATTCCCGGATTGTGAAGTTTATGCTAAGTTAGAGCAATGAATTTTAGACAACAATTCGATGAATTTTTATTGATTTGTTGTAAATAATCATTGCTCTAATTTAGCATAAGCTTCACAATCCAGGAATTCTTGTTTGTAATTAAAAATCAAATGATCGTTATCTTCATTTGCCATGATTTCAGTTATGTGAACTTACATGTGAGACATATATTATCTTTGTACAACAATCATTTATTTAAAAACCATATAGCAACTTGTTTTAAAAAACTCATCTAGATCATATTTATGGTGAAGTACATTAGAGAAACATGTTCAATGGAAAAAAATAATACAAAATTTAGTACCTGTTTTTCGGTGATTTCTCATTGGCATCAATCAATCAAAAGTAAAAATTCGGGGCGGAGTGTGGAGATAGCCACATCCGTTATCTCATCCCTTAAGTGGTCTAATAGACATATGGGGACCTGAATAAAGTACTTTATATTACAAAATTACAAATTAAAGACAAACATTCTATATAGCTGAAATTTACAACATTTTTGAATTTTTTTAATTTTTATTAAAAATTTCATTACCAAATAATTTTTGAATTCATTTTTAAGCATGCTAAAATATAACCATTTAAACTCTTATGCTAGTTCTCATTCAAGATAATATTCATAAAATTCAATGAAAAAATATATTGTACACAACAGTTGTGACACATGGACAAAAAATATATTGTACACAACAATTCACATGGACAAAAACATAGATCAATTCATTTTTGATATATAGTTAAAAACATCACAATGGAATGCCATCCTCAATTATCCGTTCATGGTCACATATGGACAGTTTCCATTTTTTGGCTTTTAACTATTTTTTTGATGGAACTTGTACCAACCTTATTCGAGATGCACATACTAAATGACTATACTGACAACATATAACATCGGGCTCATAATCTTGAAAGTAGACATAATGTTTAGTCATTTGTGTCTGCTGAAAAAAAATAGCATTTTAAAATGATGGATCCTCTCTCGTATGTAAATCTGTTGTCATTGTAGTCCTCCAATAACTTCATCTTTCTTTCAGTGCATCGCATCAAATAATATTTCACATTTTCGTTATTGTCTAAAGGTGCAATCACAGCAAAAACATCTCCTGCGCAAATTACAATTGGTGTTAGCATTTTTAAATCAATTAAATTGACTATATTTATGGCGATAGACAAGAATGAACAATTAACTTAAAAGTCAAGTAAGTTCATTACCTTCTCTAACAAGATCCGAATTTCTATCGCCATCAGATGATATTGCTATTTCTTATGATTCTAATTCTTCTACACTTGCCAGTGGCATTTTTCCTTTTGGATTAATCTCTGTGTGTTTCCAAGATTTTATGTAGTTTTTTGTTATGTTTTCACAAACTTCTGTAGATTCAACATTTTCAGTGCAAATATGAAAAAAGCATGATTGCTTCCTACTTTCAAATGCAAACACATTTTGGAATGATTTTGTTTGAATAGAGTGAAGATCTCTAGTCCCATGTATGGTGCTAGCGTCATATGGTATTGATCTATTTATATCTTGGACCCCAACAAGCCAAAAAAACCTACACAATAAATGATAAATCACTTTCAAAGAATAACTTTTAATGTTAGTGTACATTTTTTTAAATTTCAAGAAATTATATAAATTAAAAAAATAGTGTACATACCTGTGCACATCTTTTGATTGTTGATTATAATCATGGCTTAGATTTAATTGACACCATTGGACAACCTCTGCAGCTGAATGAAGCCGTGCAGAAGAATATTTCATTTGCCATCTTCGAAGTGCTCTTTTTACGCATGCTCCTGCACCATCATGTTCACCTTTTCCATGTCTAGTTTCAAAGAAATTCCAGCGATGTTTAATGTTCGACGCTTTATGAAGTCGACATAACCAAAAAAATGATCGTGAAGATTTAAATTGACCCACACATCCATTAGATCATATCCAATGTTCATTGAATTTAACTTCGCGTTTTTTCAGTGAATCATAGAAAATATTTTCTATGCAATGTTGAACAAAATGTGTATTGTGTGTACGATCATCGTTGATATAGAAGTGATATTCTTTAATCACATCTCGATTGTCATATGTGCTTTCAATGCCATCAAAATCTTATTGAGAATGTCTATATACAACATGGACAAATATCGAAACTTGGTCAGAGTGATAGTATTCACTCTGTATCTCTTTTTATGCAGCAAAAGTATAGTTTTCAGCAAAATCAACCACGGACAAAATTGTTCCGGGTGGAAAAATTTCACGAGACTGTTTGAATTGAAGATCTTGCCATCGTGCTCTATGTGAATGCTGTGTGTATTTATAAATTTCACTTTCAAATTTTTTGAGAAAATCTGTCACGCATATATTGTCTTCTAGCAAATCAAATCTTTTGGAATGTGAATCACTAGAACTTGTACTATAATTGATGTATTCGTATCTCCTCCAATCAACATTTACATTTGACAACGATTGATCATTATCGATAGGATATTTATTGTGGAATAGCACCAGATTTCCACAACGATGACAATGTTTTCCATTGACACATTTCTTTGAATAAAATACTTCATCGTGATTTCTCTCACATAAAATTTGAGATATGAATTCACGTATTGTGGCAGAGGTGGTGAATTTGTCCAAAACATTTTACCAAATTCAAGAAACGTGTCATAATATAACTGAAATTGCACATGATAACGACAACAACATGTATCACGTATAGTAATAGGTCTAACATACAATGGTTTTTGTTGCACAAATGTAGTGATTGATATATTAATTCCACGATGATCTTCCTTGAATTTATTGAACAATTGTACTTGTGTCATGTCAATTATATGTTTCGATTGGCTTTCATATACATTTCATGATATTCTTTTGCATATCACATCTCTTGAATTTGGTGAAACTCGAGCATGTTCCAACCAATATTCTCGTACAATATCTTTAACACTTGCTCCCTATCTATCTTTGTAAGGTTGTCTACAAATAATTGCCCAGCAAGCAAGTTCATTATTTTCATCTATTTGCATTCTGAATTTGCTATGTTTATATAATGTCTTTCTTGATGTTCCAACTGCATTTGCTAGTTCTGTTTTCAAACGCTTTTGTTTAGTACTAGCTAAAAGAATTACTGTATGAATTGATTTACGTGCAGCACTGATATCTTTCTTCCTGGATTTTTCAAAAAAATTTATTGCATCACCTATTTTTCCATCACATTTTGTTTCAATTTCGACTCTTTTGTCGCCTTGTGAATACCCAATAATGATGTAGCACCTTCTAACTTCTTGGACACTAATAAACATCTCAAAATTTTTGCTTGTCCTCCTATTGAGTAATCTTTGAGAACTTCATCATAAAATTTTGTAGCATGATATCGTGCAACATGTATTGGTAGTTTTTATCCATATTTGTTGCAATCAATGTCTTCTAACATTTCATCATCAATGGTGAAAGTACCTATACATCAAGTTAAATTTAATTGAACATATATCCAAAAATAAAATTCATTATAAAAAAATGAATTTGGAAAATATATGATATATACATACTAGGTCCAATTTCTGGATCTTGAACTTGATCTTCAATATTGACTTCATCGACATTAGCATGTAAATCACTATTTACATCTTCTACAATGGTCTCTTCAACTTCAATTTGTTCTTCTTGTACTCTATGTTCAATTTTTATTTCCTCAACATTATCATGTAAATCTGTATTTATATCTTCAATAATTCTCTCTTCCGTTTCCGCAACCCTTTATTTTTTGGCAATATATCTGAGTTTTTGTTTTTCTTTATTACCATCATCATCATGTTTATGATCACATTTTTTTATGTTTTCTCTTATTGCCCATGATTGTTTAATCTATAGATGATAAATTAAAGAATCATTACTTTATAGTAAAAATAAATAAATAAAGATTTAAAAACATTTACGGAATTTATAAAAATATGAACTAAAATTTACTTCACCTTATAAAAATCTTATAAGAGTCTTTTGAAGAAGATCTCTTTGGAATTAAATTTCCTTTAAAAAAACTCTTTGAACAAAAATCTTCTTTGAAAAAAACCTTCTTAGAAAGAAATAAGAAACTCCTTGACAATAAATCACCTACTCATTGGAAAATAATAAGAACACCTTGTAAATAAATCTTCTTTGTAAAAACCATTGGAAAAAAAACCTCTTTGAAAAAATATCTAGGAAAAAATACTTTGAAAAAAAACTTATTTGTAAACATATCTTGGAAAAAACCCTTGTAAAGAAATAACTTATTTGCAAAAATACTTTGAGTAAACAACTCTTTGAAAAAACCCCTTTCAAAGAAATAAGAAGTGCAAAACTACTTTGGAAAAAAACCCTTCGCAAAATACCTTAACAAAACAACTATTTGAAAAAATTCATTTCAAATAAATAAGAAGTGCAAAACTACTTTGGAAAAAAACCCTTTGCAAAATACCTTATCAAAACAACTATTTGAAAAAACGTCTTTCAAAGAAATAAGAAGTGCAAAATTACCTTGGAAAAAAACCATTTGTAAATTACCTTACCAAAACAACTCTTTGAAAAAATCTCTTTCAAAGAAATAAGAAGGAAAAATACATTTTTTTTGCAAAAATACTTTGGAATAAACACTCTTTAAATACAACCCTTGGAAAGAACCTCCTTGGAAAGAAACATTCTTTGCATAAACCACTTTGCAAACATGTCTAAGAAAAATAAATATTTTGAAAAAACTCCTTGCAAATATGCCTTAGAAAAAAAACTCCTTTACAAAAATGCCTTACAAAAAAACTCATTCAATGTGCCTTTTGGAAAAAAATAAGAAGAAACATACCTTGTAAAAACCTCATTTTGCAAAAAATGTCTTCTTTGAAAACCTTTTCAAAATTAGTTTGACAAGAAACATGCGAAGTTAAAACATGTGAAAATAATGAATCAATTTAGGTTTATTTATACGAGTATAGAAAACATTTTTTTTATTTTTTATTTTTTCCCGACCAATGAATTTTTTTTTCCATTTCATTATTCGGCCGAATAACCTTTGCTATATTTGACGGTGCCGTTACGGAAAAAGGTTATTCGGCCGAATAATCTCTGAAACATGGAAGCTTCACAATTTTGCAAAATTTTTAGGTTTCTCCATTTTCGGAAGGGAAAAACAACCTCTTACACAACAAAACGAATGTCGGACTTGATACCATTAGGTTCATCATTGAATCTACTTTACGTGGGTATAGATTTTGTTGTATATAGATAAGAACTGATATTTTTTATGTTTTATTTTCGTAACATGTGTCGAGTTTGGATTTATCTCTTTAAAAAAACAGTGAAAAGAAAAATCCATAACTTTAAAAATACACCACCAAAAAAATTGAAAAAAATGTGAGAAATTTAATTGGCATGTCTACTTCAAAAGGGTGTTCGTAGATTTTTTATTTTTAGAGTCAATTGAGAGAAAAGTTGTGCAACAAAAAAGATGTTGAAAATCGACTACGCTTCCCCATTAATCAACTTTAAAAAAATATAATAATTAGTATATAGATCCATTGGTTACAAACTTATAGTCAGGCACTAGTACATTGTGTGTAGATTGTCGTAGCATTTTCTATTTTTGCAAAAAACAAGTCTAACAACGATTTTAGTGGCACAACAAATCATAACTATTTTGTAGTCTTTTCATTTTATAAGAACACACTGTCAAACATTTGTGACATCGACATATCAAATCTCAATAAAAAAAATTGAAAAAATTATGAATAGAAAGCTAACATAATTCTCTAAAAGTTTTCTTTTTACTGCAAAGTGAAATTTTAAACAAAAATATCACTTTTGTTCGCCCAAAGTTGAAAAACATGAAAAAACCAGAATTATTTTCTCACGAGACCCCCCAAAATAGACACCCATCTTCATTTTTTCACTCTCAAGCAAAGGCGAGAGGGGATGAAAAGGCCAAACACCAGTTAGCATCGCCCAACGAAAGCATCCAACTTGTATAAGAATCACATCCCAATAGACTGCAAGCTTAAAATTGAGGCAATGGAAGCCACAATATGGGAAGAGACCATTGTTTTTCAGGAAGTGGAGGAGTTTAAAAAGCTATCCAAATGGATAGGGGACTCGAGCAACTCCAAGGTACGTCAGGCTCTGTATGAGTTCTCACTAGTCACCTTTCAGATGAAGAAGTTCCTGCTAGGTATCATCTTGGAGGGTCAGAAGAGGGAAATATCTCAGTTGGAAGAGGAATTAAGGAACCTGCAGGACCTACAGGAAGACGCTCGACACCTAAATTATGCTCTAAATCATTTGGTGAAAATATTGGGAGTTGTGTTAATTCTGAGACCCCCTGCTTTACCGTCCAACTCCAATGAAGGTGAACCTAAGGAAAGTGAAGGAAAAATGGTCACAAGGGAGAGATCCAAGGTAATATGGTCCTCCAGGAGGATGCAACTTCAAATCCTCTGTCAGACTGGATCCAAAATACCAGGGATACAAGGATTCGAATCATGCTCCATGAGTGCTCCATGGTGCTTCATTGGGTCACACAAACATTAATGCACATAATCCTAGAGGATCACAATGTGGTCATTGATGCGATTGGAAAAAATATAGGGGACCTGAAGGACCAATGCAGGCTGTATGCAATCATGGAAGGAAATGCCTATATCATGGGGAAGCAGATAGAAATTTAGAAGAATCGTGGCTCTTTGTTCTAGAAAGAGGCACAAAATACACCCCTATCATCAATGATGACAGTCCAACATAGACATATGTTGCTAAGGCACCTCGCAGCAGAGTCGTGTTGTAGGTGCAACAGATCCCATGTTCTAATGGAACACGGGAGCCCCAAAATTTTTTATCACTGCAAAGGTAATGGTTTATATTCCTTTATCCTTATGAGGATTTTCATCATGTTTATTATGATTTTATGCCTTTGCATTGTTTTCATTTAATTAGAGCTTTTCCCTTCGAAAAATTCTAGTGTTTGACTGTTTTTCTAAAAGTTGCAGGAAGCCTTCATTCCTCACAAAAGGTTATTTTTCATCCTACAAACCTGCAATGCTGCAATTGCGAATTGCGGGAGCTTGTTTTTCTCTTTTGAGTTTTTCCCATCCCGCAACCCGCAAGTTGCGGATTGCAGGAAGGCCGTGTAAATATGTTTTTTGAACTATTTGTTCCGCAACCTACAACCCATAATTGCGGAAAACAAAAAGTTGTTTGAATAAAAAAGTGTGTTGTGTGTTTCTGCAACCCGCAATTGCGGATTGTGGATTGCGGAAAGGTTATTTCATATCAAATGTTGTTTGCGTTCCCGCAACCCATAATTGTGGATTGTGGGAAGTTGTTGAATAAATTTTCTAACTTTGCAATCCCACAACCCGCAACCCGCAATTTGCGGATTGCGTAAATATCTTTTGATTCAATAAACTCGGTTTCGATCCCGCAACCCGCAATTGCGGATTGCGGATTGCGGGAAGGATGTACATACCTGCGAAATTGGCTCCCACAACTTATCTCCTGCAAATCTTAAAAATTGATCTTGGCCGTTGATGGGTTTTGATTCGAAGGCTCAAATTTTACCCGTTCAAATTATCAAATTAGTCATTTTTCTTATTTTTCGCTATCATTTTTTAATTTGAAAAATTACCTTGCTGCTTGAATTTTACAGTGATTTTTTACCAGGGGTCCCTTACCCACCATCTTCAGCTGAAGCAAGTTGGTTTTATCTGTTCCTTTGTTCAGTTATTTATAGTTTTGATTATTTTAAGATTATTTTTTTGTATTGTTGTTTTTCATTCGTCAGAATTTCTCTAGTCTGCAAACATGTCACGCAACACACGCTCTAAGACTACCCTGAGAGACCAATTGAACAAGGACCCAAATTTTGGCCTCTTCTCAAACACCAGTGGGAAGATCACTAAAACCTACCAGGTGGACTGGTCTAAGATCTATTCTATATTTGACAATGATGACCTATCCGACATTGAGAATGACCGCCAAGCCTAATAGAAAATTAGGAACTCTCAGCTTCATGCAATTGCTGCAAGGCCTGCCGTATTGCCTTATACCGACGCAGTTAAATGGATAGTAGAGCATGCCAACCACAAAGACCGCTCATTTAATGATAGCGCGGGTTCACAATTAACCACATTTCGTCCTGAGGTATTTATCAGGGCATTTTCCCTTAGACCACCTATGTAGATCCTTAATACTGCATTCCTGGATTCTACCAACACCAGGTTCAATTTCAATGAAATGCTCAAATCCTGGATGCACAAACCAACCATCTTTATGTGCAGGCTTGATAACTTATACCCAGTGTCATGGTTTGAAGAACCCTACTCATTATTGGAAGCTATGCTTTCTCAGCTATATGGCCTTCCTAATTCCTCAATTTTTAAAGTTGAATGGGCTCCTATGGCTCATCATGTTCAAACTACAAGTGAATATGTTCCTTGGGCTTCTATTTTGTCTTTGGAGCTTAAAACAACAATTGAAAAATATATATGATGGATGTGTTCTGTGCTGAATTTCAATATCCCAACATGGGATGGAATTGGACCCCCGTTGCTCCTCCTATTCACATATATCATTCTGCATTGTGGGAAGTAAACTACGTGCCTCTATTATTTGACATTTGTGATCATTTCCTTGGTGCCATTTATCTCAAGATATTTAAGGAAGATGCATCCGCTTTCTCAGCTGATGCCAAGCTTTTCATTGCCACAATTGGAGATTGGTATGTAGGGGAATCTTTCTCCTATGTCAGGATTTGGGGAATCAATGTTGTTCATCTGTTTCCTAGGATTGTTCCGCATAGGTTGTTGATTGAAGAAGTATCATATCATACTGCAATAGAATGGGTTTATATCAAACTTACAGGTCCCAAGAGGAGAGGATGGCCCAAATTCCGCTTGAAACATGGACCTTTGGCTATCCCTACTTCCACCTGGGATCAAGTATTGGGTAACAAGATTGCTTCTTTGAAACTAGGATATGCTCCAAAAAGAAGATATGATCCTAAAAGATTCCTAGATGCTCACTTCAAGCACAATCATATGAAGATGAGCTATGAACATGAAGATCTCCCAGATGACTCCATCTACTTGGGAGTTAACACTTTTTCTGAAGTCCTGGCAAAGGTTAAAAGCAGGGATGAACAGAACCAGATTTTGCTATATCAAAAAGAGCTTAGAAACAAGGTTTTCAGCTATAGGAAAATGGAATTCGATTTGATTGAGCAGGTAAGAAGGGAGAGAGAAGAGAAGGAGGCTCAGCAAGCTAAAACCCCTCTCATGCTAACTTATCCTGATGGTGATAAAGGAAAAGGACTTATGGAGGAATCTCCAAAGCTGAATATTTCTAAACAATATAAAGAATTAATGCAAACTGCCCAACAAGCCAAGAAAGAACTAGTACAAATGACCTCAGTGCTGCACACCAAAGAATTCAATCCATTTATATCAGTTAGTGATGTACAGGTAATTGTGGTCAGCAATCCAACAAAAAGACAAAAGCTCATAACCACTCCCTCTCAGATTCCCACTTTCGATATTGATAGTGATAGGGAGGATGAAGTAATTTCTCCTGTAACTATATTGGAAGAAATCACTGAAGGCTCACAGGCAGTCTCATATTTGTTGGAAACCATAGTTATGAATGAACCCACTTTAGGTGATAATATGTCTCAGGTTTCTGCTGTTCTTGATGCAATAACTGCAGCCACATCACTTCCCTCAACACAAGTTTCTCTTGTTACAAATTTTGAGGTGACTCCTCCAACAACCTTGTCTCATTTGTTTGATGCATTTTTCACTCCTACACCTCCAGGTTCGACAATTACATTCCCTATTTCCCCATTAACCATTGCATAGGTCCAGCCTTCGACTATCCCCCTGCAATCACCTCCTTCTCCTTCATTTCCCTCAGTTACTGATGTCCCAAATCCCTTTTCCCCTTCTTCACCTTTAGTTGTAGACACTCAAGATCCACCACATGAAGTTCTTACTTCCATTCCTTCATCAACCACTGTACGATCAATTAGTGAAGCGTTTACTTCTTCCCAAATCTCATCACAGGTTGCTATGTCTATTCCTAGTCCTACTGTCACCCAGACGCCCCTTTTGGTTACAACAATAGATATGGCCACATCATCCACTAATATGGTGGCCACTTTTGAAGATGATGTGATTATTCCCCTGGGGGACTACTTTTACAGTAAGGAAACCAAGGTATTCATGAAGAAAGGTAAAAGGAGAAGAAGAGATCAAGGAGAATTGGAGGCACCCATTCCTGATCAAATAATATGGACAAAGCATTCTGATGATATCTAGGAAAAAGTAGTGGACACAGTTGTAGCCTTGGGTGCATTTGCAGGAGCAAAATTTGATTTAGTCAAGACCTTGAACAAGGAGATTGACTTGAAAAAAGAAGAATTGAAAAGGCTTCAAGAGAAATTGGAAACAACCAAGGAAGAGCATGAAGTTTATGTTCAGGATCTAAGGAAGATATTTGAAGACAAGTTGGAAGATCTACAGTTGCAGAATACTTCTCTCCAAGCTAAACTAGATGATGCAGAAGAAGAAAATGATGTTAATGAGGAAAGAATGGTTGTACTAAAGAAACAACTTGAGGATGCAACTGCAAGTGCAGCCTCCTCTGCTTTTTCTAGGTTTTCACAGTAAGAGTTCAAGGGCCTAGCTAATCATGTTAACCAAGAGCATCATAAGCTTCTAGCTAATTCATGAGACCTATTTCTCGTTTGACAAGATGTCTATTACCTTGAGAAAGCAAGTAGAGAAAACCAAACAGGCTTCTAAAGATGTTGAAGACATCATGGATTGGCAGAAGTATATTGAAGATAAGCTAGTTGATATCCCTAAATTGGACAGTCTCAAATTCAGAAGGATCAGGATTGTTGTGCGGGCATGGGAGAATGTCATTGAGATGGTGGAGGACACCATAAATCAGGCTCAAGCAAATTGCAGGAGAAGATGGTATGCCTCAGAAAATCTCATGGAAATGTTGGATTTCCCTACAATGGGGCTCATCAAGAAGGCAAATCCACCAAAATTGATGATAGAGCATGTCGAAGCCCGTCGTGATGAAGTCAGAGATAAGATTATGCGGATTGAGCACATCGAAATTGAAGACGTGGATTGGTTGATCAGGAAACCTGTTTCCATGGAGGGCAAGATCTATGTTTTTATCTGCATGTGGCATAAATTGGCCAAAAATTAGATCAAAGGATCCACATGTGATGCCCATCTGGGGCTCAAATCTCCTAATTATCCAGATATAGATGAATTGATCGAAATTTGGGCCAAGTGGCAAGATTTCCTCACTTATTTGAATAATCCAATTTTGTAATCCTTGTTTAAGGGGAATTTATCCTTTGTATTATTTTTGTGAATTACTATTTAAGGGGTAGATCTCTCTTAGGCAAAGGATGATCATTTTGGGGTAGAAATCGACAGAAGAAGACTGGAGATACTCTATTTTATGCTGAGTTTGTAATTTCTTACAGAATTTCATTAATACAACAATCTTATTCTCTTGCATCATCTTTTGTTCATTGATCAAGTTTATTTGATAAATATTGATTTTTACTTCAGACTGTTATCTATGTTTTTTAATCCTTTACAATTATTATTTCATGCAAAGATCTCTGATCTGGATTTTTCCTTACGTTTGATCTGTGTATGCATTATGTTTTAATTGAATTTCTTCAACTAAAATATTTATCTATTTAGGCAAATAATTCGCAATAAATTATAAACTATGTTAATTTTTCAATTGACATATCACTTATAGGTTAATCTTGAATGAGCTTAAACACTTAATATTGCATTCAGTTAATTTTAATTGATTGCTTGTAACTTTTAGCAAATAAGGAATTTATCTTCTTCACATTTCTGTCAAGTGGATGAACATACTTATTTATTTTCACATCAAGTTAATTTGCATTCAAACAAGACACCTTTTAGAGTAGGTCTAACTTAGCTTAGATTTCCCTTTCCAGGTAGATTTATTTTCAAACTGAACACATTTTGTTTTCCTTCATTGGAAGACAGATCCTTTCAGGATCAAAACCAAAAGTGCCAGTGGAGGCCTTTGTATCCATGGGAGATCACTATTCCAAACAGCTCGAGGATAGGGTAATACTTACGCATGATTATCTGAAGCCTTTGGTTGGGTTTTCTTCCTTTGTTGAGAGCTTTGGAACCAAGGATAATTTTAGGGGAAAAATTTAGTCCATGGGCTATTTTTCCATGTTTTTTTCAAAAAAACGATTCGCCAATTTGCATTTTTTTAAGCCACATTTCGCCCAATTTTGATGGGGTAAACTTTTTTCACTCTAAAAATCGCCAAATTATTATATAAACTATATAAAATCCTTAGATATTAAAATATATTTTAGAAAAATATCGCCAAATATTTTATAGTTGACATTTTAAGAATTGGTAAGATTTGTCAAGGTTTATACACTTTTAAATAAGTATGGGTCCTTAAAATTATCCTTGTTTGGAACCCATTCCAGCACCCTACACACTCGAGGCCTCAACAAGTCCCCAGGTTTTTTTTTTAATGTGTTAGACTGGGAAATTTTGTTATAATTATAGCTAGTCCTCCAGTCTTAGGTATAGTTGACTCTGTCTTGTTAGGATATTTAGACACTTAGGAGTTAGTTAAGATCAACTTGTGTAATATATCCGTTAGGGATAGTGTGTTTCTTTAGTATGCATTAGTATGCATTTGTATATACTTAATCCGACGGTCACGATATGTTTCCGACATAGAGTGATCCGACGGCTCAACTTCTCTTAGATCAAACCTAACCTTGATCCGTGGCTTAACACCCGATTGGTCCATGATCTCTATTTAAAGAGCATGGAGGGTCATTGTTTAGTTGATCGATTATGAGAAGCTCATTTGTAACTTTCTTTCTTTGCATAATAAATTGTCCCGTAGAAGCTATTTGGCCGGGGCCGTGGAGTGTTTCCCTCAAGAGGGTTTAAACCACGTCAAAACATCGGTGTGTTGATCTGTGATCTGTTTGTGTGAAGTGGTTGCTCTTGGTGTTCGGTCCTTTGGTAGTACCCTGTGTACCCGAACATGGTATCAGAGCTTTTATGAAGTGCCGCTTCCGGTTATGATCTAGATCTTGAACTGTTGTTGCCGAAACTCGTAAGGGTTTCTAGTTCTGGTATTTCTGTGCATTTCTGGGCTGTGGGAGCTGTTCCATTGCGTCCGGAGCATCGTTTCCATTGGGAAATAGTTTTCGTTTGATCGAAAACGGTTCCCGGTTGCTCCAGAAACGCGTTTTTCATCAGATCTGAAGGTATAATGTTACAGTGACGCATATTTTTATTTCGTTTTTGAAAAGAAAAAAATCTCATATTTCATTTTTGTTACTGTTAGTTTTTTTTTGGTTCGGATTGTTGCTTTTCCGTCTGCGTATGCTCTTTGCCGTGCACCTTGAGCGATCTCGGCAAATCAGAAACAGAAAGGAAAAGGGTTTTTCTCGGCTGCGTATGCTCTTTGCCGTGCACTTTGCGCGATCTCGGCAAATCAGAAACAGAGAGAAAACGTAGACTTTCCGGGCAAGCTAACAAGATCTAACTCCACAAGTGTGGAAAAGTTTTTTTTGTTTCGTTTTGTGGTTTGGTTTGCAGGAAAAAGGGCAAGCACGCAAACCGAGCAAGAAGAGTAAAAAAAAAAAAAAAAAAAAAAAAGCCCCCTTCCTCATTTCCATATTTTACATACCTTTTAAACTAGCTCACTTGGTCCAAAGTTGCTTTATTCCTTAATAGGTCTTGAGTTCAAGTCTTAGGAAGTTACTTTTAAAAGGAAAAGTGCATGCAATTTCTATTTTCAAGTTACTTTATTGTAAAAGTGCATCTCACTTAAATAATAAAAAATAAAAATACAAGTGAGTCACTTAAGCTTTTATTTATTGTTGCACTATTTAAAAGTAATATCATTGTAAAAGTGAAATCACTTATTTTACAAAAGTGATTCACTTAAAAGCAACTTTTTTTTGTAAAGTGATTGTCAAAAGGTTCATCTTGGGAAGAGGGGGGTTCTTTTTTTTTGCTGGACATTCTCTAGCTGCCACGTCACTATTGGGGACATCTTCAACAGTTTCTTTGTTCAAGCATAACTTCATCATACAGAGTCAGTTTTCAGTGCCGTTTTTTTTGAAACCGCCTATTTTTTCGAGCTCTTCACATCCAGACTATTGGTTTCTGCTTTTACAGCCATTAATTTACAAATATGGCCGCCCATTGTGATATTCTACTTAACAGTTCCAACTATTTCTCATGGAAATCTCGTATGGAGGATGTTCTACGAAGTAGGGGACTTTTCAGAATTACAACAGGGAAAGAAAAAGAACCCACTGATGATGAAAAGAAAATAAAATGGGCAAATAGATGTGATGAAGCTCGTGGATTGATTGGGATGTCAATCTCTACTGATTTGCGATTCCACATATCTGGAATTGATGAACCTAATACTGCTTGGGACAAGTTGGAAACTGTGTTTGGTAAACACAATGAAATTCGAGGCCACCAACTCGAAAATGAGTTGATTTCTTTAAATCCAAGTGACTTTTCATGCATTCAAGATTATTTATCTAAGTACAAAACTCTCAAGCTCTTATGTGCAGAATGTAAGATTGAGAGGGAAGACAAACAATGCATTTATCACATTCTTTCCAAACTTGGACCTGCATATTCTGTTTTTGTATCTACATTTTACTCCATGAAAGCGTCATTGAATGCAGCCAGCTATCAAGAGCCTAGTCTTGAATCCTTTTGTGATTCCTTGATTAGGGAACAAGATAAACTCATTCATCTTGGAATAATCAATAATGCAGATACATCTGGGAAAGCCTTATTGTCCCAACAGAAAGAAAAGTCCAAGCCTCCCAAGAAACAAAATTTTCGCAATAATAAGTCAAACAAGGGTCCCAAACCCTCTCAGTCAGCTCCTTCTTTAAAAAATGACAAAGGATCCAAGCCAAAAGGCAAGAAGACTGAGCGTCATTGCAACTATTGCGGGAAAGATAATCATGATGAATCAAAGTGTTTCATTAAGGGGGGATAGGCTCTAATGCCTCCTTCCTTCTCCTAATAGTGTCACTTTTGTAAATCCTTCAATCCTATCCCAAGTTGTTCTTAAGGGGGGATGTTAGGATATTTAGACACTTAGGAGTTAGTTAAGATCAACTTGTGTAATATATCCGTTAGGGATAGTGTGTTTCTTTAGTATGCATTAGTATGCATTTGTATATACTTAATCCGACGGTCACGATATGTTTCCGACATAGAGTGATCCGACGGCTCAACTTCTCTTAGATCAAACCTAACCTTGATCCGTGGCTTAACACCCGATTGGTCCATGATCTCTATTTAAAGAGCATGGAGGGTCATTGTTTAGTTGATCGATTATGAGAAGCTCATTTGTAACTTTCTTTCTTTGCATAATAAATTGTCCCGTAGAAGCTATTTGGCCGGGGCCGTGGAGTGTTTCCCTCAAGAGGGTTTAAACCACGTCAAAACATCGGTGTGTTGATCTGTGATCTGTTTGTGTGAAGTGGTTGCTCTTGGTGTTCGGTCCTTTGGTAGTACCCTGTGTACCCGAACATGTCTTTAAGTATTGCACAATTAGCTAGTCTTCTCAAATTTGTGTTATTTTCTTCAAAATGCTATGAGCATCCTCATAACTCCTACTTTGTTTTATAGCCTGGTCTATCCTAGAGCCAAGATGAAGCTCACAATGCATATGAATATTGTACTTTGTTTCTGAGTTAATTATTATAGAAGGATTCCTCTCTTATTTACCAAATAATAATAATAATAACAGAACAATGAGTTAGATATTAGTTTTGTAATATTACATGGGGGACATCTATGATCTATTAATCTATATCTTTATATGGATATTTGCATTATGATCTAATATCTCTCTAATTTGAAATCTATGCATTGGTAAATGCAATATGATGTAATAGTATTGTTAAGATGCATTGATTACAATTAGAAACATTATGATCTCTTCATTTTTCTTTAGATGGCTATTTACATTATGATCTAGCATCTCTAATTTGAAATATGTGCATAGGAAAATACAATATGATTTAATAGTATTGTTAAGATGCATTGATTTCACTGATATTATATTTTGTATGATAGCATTTAGCTAAAAAGTTGAAACCTTAATATAATATATTGACATATAATATTATAATGTGGTAATTCAATAGTCAAAATTTGTACATAAATTTGAGTACCTTCACCACTACTTACAAATTATAAAAAAATCTAAAACAAAAATTTATATTCATTTAAATTTAAATTTAAGAATATTTATTTATCTTCCATAATTTTGTTTATTATTTTTTAAATTATGATAAAATTTATACATATAAATATATATATGTATAATTTTTTTAATTTAATATTTAAAGTTTTTTATTATCAAATATTTATTAAATTTAATGCGTATTATGTTGTACTTTTCTTAAAATTGATCTTTATAAACACATTTAAAGTACTAATTTAAATGGATTACTATATAAGAGGATTTTTATAATTCTCCTATTTTTTGCATGGGTAACTAATATTCACGATAGGTACAGAAAAGTATGAAATAATAAGTTCGTTGCATGCATACAAATGTCACATATGTTATTTAGAAACATTGAATGGATCATGCATAGTGTTATAAGTAGATTTGGATAGCTAGTCTTAAGCACTCATGTGAAACGTCATTAAAAACTATGTGGAAAGTGCAACAACTCTTATGAACATTAAAAGGATACGTTTGTTATCCAAAATTTTGGACAGGTTTGGAGAAATAACTTGTACAAGTTTCTACAGAGCAAACATATCACTTTAATACGATTAATGTCACTTTAATATGAATAATAGAATGTCTAGGGTTCATAAAACTCCGATTTCAAGATCTCGTGATGTGTTGTCAACATCAATTTAAAGTTAGTACAAGATTCACGAGATATGGAAAATTTGATAGTATCATACGACTTGTTATGTACCTTTCTTTAGCAGTTCACGTTATGTTCCAACAACAAACACCTTCCTTCTTTGTACCATTCATTTTCCTTTTCACGTGGATAGTATATTATTTCTTGGTTGCTTGCTTCTGCATTAAGAATGGGATCTACCAAGCCCAAGAGAGAGATCAAATCTGTTAAAGGTGCAAACCTTTTTTTAGAATGGAGATGTTGAGGAAGTGTATAATGCAATGTTTATGATTTTAATTTATCTAATTTGTGTAGTTATATCACAACAAGAAAATTCATCTTTTAGGACTACAAGTTAGCAGGAGTTATGTTTTGTGGTGCTAAAGTGATGGTAGTAGCACTAGTTATAGTTTTGTGGTGTTAATGTGGTGGTATTAGCACCACTTATATTTAGTGGTGTTAATATGGTGTTAATGTTTATTGATATTATTGGAAATTGAGCTTTTCTTTATTTAGGTTAAGAGAAATGCCTTATTGACAAGTACCATGAAGTGGTGCTAAGTTATTATTTGCCACATGGACATGTAAAGTAGGATTTAATTATGAGTATTTACACCATAAACAATACAACTTCACAAATAATTATTTTGTAACTATCTCCATTAAATTATTTATCTTTTGTTTTATTCATTCAAATAAATAATCAAGATTAATTAATGAGTTTTTACAACACAATTACAAGATATTCAATCATTTTTTATAGTATTTAAACAAATAAATTCATAGGATTCATTTATGAGGCTTTTCACCACTAGCACAACAAGTTTATCAATTCAATTATTCATTTTTAATACTATTTAAACAAAAAGATACCTAAGATTTTTAATAATGACAAATAATTAAAAACAATTGAGAATATTTTTATTAATCTTATTAAATTTCTTGATGGGCATTAGTATAATTATTAGTTTTTTAATAGCACACATGACCTTAGGCTAAAGGAATCATGAGGATATAGAAATGTCATGTTGGCAAGTGTCATATAGTGGTGTTAAGTGCTTATTTGTTGCATGGACATGTACAAATAGATTTAATTATGATGATTCACACCATAAACACAAGATCTTCACAAATAATTATTTTGTAAATAACTTAATTTTTTTTTTTTACATTCAAATAAATGCTCAAGACTAATTTATGAGGTTTTACACCATAATCACAACAAATCCAGTTATTTATACTATTTAAACAAATGAATTCACATGATTCATTTATGAGACTTTGCACCACAAGTCAATTGTTCATTTTTAATATTCAATTTTTTTTGTATACTATTTAAAGGAATAAATTCACATGATTCATTAATGAGACTTTGCACCACAAGTCAATTATTCATTTTTAAACAAATAAATTCACATGATTCATTTATGAGACATTGCACCACAAATCAATTATTCAATTCAATTATTCATTTTAAACAAATAAATTCACATGAATTATTCACGAGACTTTGCACCACAAGTCAGTTATTAAATTCATTTATTCATTTTTAATATTATTTAAGGACATAAATACATATGCTTATTAATATTCACAACTAATTAATATCAATCATTTTTAATTTATTGTACTATTATAAAATAGTAATAAAAGTGATTTGAATTTAAATTTGATTATTGGATTGGGTATACAAGTTTTATTGATCTTATTAAATTTCTCTTGGACATGATTGAGGGAGGAAACCTTTACCTTGGTCCCTAAATGAAGATTTTAGGAATCTAGGACCAAGAAGGATCATCATCACACATGTGTTCATAAGAGTATTCTTGGCATCTATATGTGGGAATTGATGCCATTATAAGGTTTTGATCAGTAGTGACAGGTCTACTTTCTATTGACATAGTTAAGAGAAGAAAACTAGTCCTTCGGATAAATGAAGCTTCTAGGCATGTAGCGATAATAATGATGTGTTGATCCAACACAAATTACTTTTTGAGAGGATCCATGGCCTTATAATAGGGATATAAGGGATAATTAGAGGAAATAAAAATAGATATATGTATTAGGGGAATAAACATGATTACGAGAGCAAACCCAAGCCTTTGACATTAGGGGAAACCTCTAAAAATATTATATTAGCAAGTATAACTTGAAACACCACAAAAGACCTCTTAAGGGTATCCTTCACCTAATATTGAGGGTATAAATGTCACTAAGGGGTTTTAAGCACTATATGTGGGTTTCAAGTCTCTTGTCATGTTTGAGGGGGGAAACCTAGGTCTTATCCCCTAATAAAATATTTGTTGGCATCCAAGGCCAAAGGAAACACCTCAAACCACTACACATGGCCTACTTGGGGTATTATTTACACCATGTGAGGACATCAAGCCATTATGAGGTTTTTCCAAACTTATATATGGATCTCATGGTTTTGTATAATGTCATAGGAGGAAACATGGGTCTTAATCCCTAAGGGAGGCTTTTAAACACACTAAAGAAATCTCAATGTTACCATTGGCATTTGAGTATTGATATAAGTTATACTATATATGGGTCTTATAACCTTGGGCATAGTTGTGGGAGGAATCACAAGACTTAGGCCATAAAGGAAGGTTTTAAGAAGCTTGAGATAAGAGCAATGACTCAAACTGTCACATAGGAGATTATGCACTGTGTAAGAGATCATTACTCTTAAAGTAGGATATGTGTGGAAATATGTAGTTTTCTGCACTAAGGATGGGTCTTGGACCATGGTTGGGGATGAAATTGAGGGAAGTATACCCTAACATAATATTATCGACGTAATGAGAAATTATTAAGGCCATGAACCAAACAATAAACCCTTTAAAGTGGATCTTTTACATAAAAGTTGGATATGGGCACAATCAAGGGTTTTCTGATAGTGGGATAGATCTCGAGGCCTCAAATGGAGTCATAGGAGGAAAGGAACATACTTAGGTAGGTGTCTTAGCACTTTGGGAATGACATTCTAGGGTAGAAGACCATATCTTTGGCCCTAAAGAATACTTTGAGACATACATATCCATGAACAATGCCTCAAAGCATCATGCATGACTTCACAAGGGTATCTATGGTGCTATGTATGCATGGCTTGTGATCTCAGTTCCTTGGACATGGTAAATGCAGGAGATCTAAATCTTCGGACCTAAAGGAATCTTCTAAGAATCCAAGGCTAAGAAGGTTTCCTCCACAAAACACACATGGCCACTTGAGAGTAATATTAACCTATGATTGATGATGTTGGTTCCATTAGATGGTTTTGTTCAATATGTGCATTCCTTAGGGACTTAATAATGATGTTCTAGGTAAGAATACAGTTCCTCTGAACCCAACAAACACAGTGAGGCATCCAAATCCATGAGCAATGCCTTTAAGCACAATGCATGTCTTCATAGGGGTATCTATGGTACTATGTATCTATGTCTTGGGGCCTTGGGGCCTACAACATGGTTAGTGGAGGAGACATGAACCTTGGATCCTAAAGGATGCTTCTATCCATAAAGGGCGAAGAAGGTTCCCTCAACCAACGATAGATAGCCTCCTCAGGGTATCATTGACCTATGATTGAGGGTTCCAGTACCATTTGGTGGTTTTGAGTAGTACACACATGTCTCAGGACCTTGGGAATAACATTGTATGGAATAAGACCATGCCTTTAGACTTAAAGAAACCATTAAAGCATCCATAACCATGCACAATGGCTCAAAGCATCATACATGAATTCACAGGGGTATCCATTATGCTGTGTCTCCATGCCTTGGGGACATAGGTGTTAATATTATTCTAATTTGACTAGCAATATCACTGAAAGAAACATAATCAGAAGATAGACAAAGATATTACCCTGGGAAACCCTCATGGGGTAGAAAACCCATCAAATCTTTCCTCAATAAGATGATCAACCAAAATACAAGATGTGCTCCAAGACTTGACCTCCTTCTTCTCTACCTCCTATGCAGACCTCTCAAACACAAGTGCACTACTTTATGAGTTGAGAAAGTGTGTCAAATGAGGAGCTCTCCTACTCTACTTATACTGATTCCTGACTGACCAAAATCCCTAATGGGGCCGACCTCTCCTAGTGAAGTCTAATAACCCCTAAATAATAAACTCAGGGCTGACCCCCACATGGTGGGTCTAATAACCCTGGTTACCACAATTCATCGGAGGAATATACATCTCCGGATACATAATAGAATCACCTCGGAGGGATGAAACATCTCCGGAATAATAAAGTACAAATATAATATTCTTAGAAGTTACAATATTCAACACTCCTCGTTAATGAGAAGGATATTATAACAACATCTGCAGGAGCAAGGAGTCATCGACTACATCATACATGATACATCTGTAAATCATCGGAAGCTTTCTTCAATACATCATCATCAGTAACTCAACCAGTTACTAGAACATCAACAACATCAACATCGTCATCACACGATCATCAGCATCGTCGTCACACAATCACTAGCATCGTCATCACACGATCATCAACATCGTCATCACATGATCATCAACATCGTCATCACATGATCATCAACATCGTCATCACATGATCATCTTACAGGATGATCAATCCTAATCTCTTTAGGACATAGGTCCATGGACGATACAATCCAAACCATTCATTTGGGACTATGTCCAAGGATGATTTAATCCACACCATTCATTTAGGACTATGTCCAAGGATGATTTAATCCCCACCATACATTTAGGACTATATCCAAGGATGATTTAATCCCCACCGTACATTTAGTACTATGTCTAAGGATGATTTAATCCCCACCGTACATTTAGGACTATGTCCAAGGATGACTTAATCCACACCATTCATTTAGGACTATGTCCAAGGATGATTTAATCCCCACCGTACATTTAGGACTATGTCCAAGGCTGACTTAATCCCCACTGTACATTTAGGACTATGTCCAAGGATGACTTAATCCCCACCGTACATTTAGGACTATGTACAAGGATGACTTAATCCCCACATGTCCATCAAGGAATTCATTCTCAAAGACCATACGTCTACGGATCAATTCAAGGGACCGAAGTCCGGGGACGATACAATCCCCACTTGTCCACTAAGGACTTCATTCTTAGAGATATATGTCTACGGCTCACTTTAGGACTGTAGTCCAGGGATGATCCAATCCCCATATATATCCTCATCAATACCGATATTGTTAGTACATCAATAGTACAAGTACATACAGGCATCCTCATCAATACATGTATACATGTGTATCCTCATTAATACATGTATACACATGTATCCTCATCAATACATCAATATAAAAACAAGTATCCTCATCAATACATGTACTCATATGTATCCTCATCAATACATCAATATAAGAACATATATCATCATCATTAAAGCATGTATTCTCATCAATACATATGTCATCAAAGCATGTATCCTCATTAATGCATATATCATCAAAACAAGTATCCTCATCAATACAAGTACATATATCATCAAAACATGTATTCTCATCAATACATCAATATATAAAAACAAGTAGTGTAACTATTCTAAGTATAAGTGTCTTAAATCTAAGTAATCTAAGCATACATAAATATCTAGGTGTAGTAAACAGGTATCCTCATCATCGACCTGGGTATCGATGAGGGCAATCTCATCATCAGTGACTATATCACTCCCCCTTTCGAGGAGGGTCATTTTGAACTACACCAAGCTTGTCTCGGAAATGTTAAAATTTTACTTGAGACAGAGGTTTGGTCAATATATCAACAATCTATTGCTCAGTGCTCACATACTCGAGCTTAATAGCTCCTCTCTGCACCATATCTCAAATGTAGAAATATTAGATCTCTATGTGTTTTGACTTATTGTGGAAAACTAGATTTTCTATCATCTTAATACAACCTTGATTGTCACACATAATCACAGTAGGATCCATTTCTAAGTCAAACACTCCAGATAATAATTTCCGAAGCCATATTGCTTCACAACTAACAGAGTAGGAAGCTATATATTCTACTTCCGCTGTACAGAGAGCCACACTAGATTGTTTCTTACTGAACCATGAGATCATTGTAGATCCAAGACCATAACATCCACGTGATGTACTCTTTCTGTTTGAAACACTTCCTTCCGAATCAGAATCTGAGTAACCATGTAATTTGAGTTCATGATTTCCAAGATAGTATAGACCAAAATCTGATGTACCCTTTAGATACCTCATTACAAGCTTTGCAGCTATTAAGTGAACCTTTCTAGGTTCTACTAGATACTGACTCAGGGTATTTACAGCAAATCATATATATGGTCTGGTATTTGTTAAATACATCAATGACCCAATGATTTGTGTATATAGAGTTACATGCACTAATTCTGATGAGTCATTAACTAATAACTTCAAGTTGGAGTCCATGGGAGTGGCCATGGCTTTACACTCCAACATATCAAATCTTTTCAGAATCCCTACAGCATATTACCTTGATTTAAAAAGATTCCTTTTGGTTCTTGCCATACTTCTAGACCTAAGAAGTAATGCATTAATTCGAGATCTTTCATCTCGAATTCTGAAGAAATATTCTTCTTACATTCGACAATTTGATTCTCATTTCCTATTAGACATAGATCATCTACATACAACAATAATATAACAGGTTCATCATCCATGATCTTGAGGTAAAGATTTGGATTAGCTTTACTCTTGGTAAAGCCCATGCTTGTTAAGAAACTATCAATCATTTCGTACCAAGCTCTGGGAGCTTGCTTTAATCCATACAAAGCCTTTTTTAGCTTGCATACATGTTTTCTTCCATCTTTAACCTCAAATCCTTGAGGTTGTTCTATGTACACTTCTTCTTCAATTACACCATTCAGGAAGGCTGTCTTAACCTTCGTTTGGTGTAATTTCCACTTCATCATAGATACAAGTTCCATGATAGTTCTAATTGAAGTGTACCTAGCAACTGGTGCAAATGTTTCTTCATAGTCAATTCCCTCCTTTTGAGAGAATCCTCTGGCTACAAGTCTGGCCTTATATTTTTCAATACTACCATCTGCAGCATGTTTTATTTTGAATATACATTTGGAAGAACCCACACTTTTATCTTTTGGATTGGGAACTATATCCCAAAAATCATTTTTCATTATTGACTGATATTCTTCTGTCATTGCTTCTACCCACTCTTTCTTCTGAGTTGCCTCTTCATAGCTAGTAGGTTGTTGATCCACAAGATCACACATCACGGCCACATAGTTGGATACTAGCTTTGGTTTCTTTCTTTCTCTAGTGGAGCCTTCAGGAGCTCCATATTTTTCTGCTCCTTGAATAATGTCTCTAGCGCATGTTGGCCTTCTTTTCTTAGATAAGTTTGTAATCGGGGGTTCTTGTGGTTCCAACATGTCATGATCCTCTGGTGTATCATCTTCAGGGATGGGCACAGCTTCTGTGACTCTAGGAGGTGTATCTTCTTCATAGATTTCTTCAAGTTGGCACTTCCTAGATTTCTTGAGAGTTGCTTCTTCATCAAATGTTACATCTCTACTTATTTCCATATGATGGAAACTAGGTATGTAAATTCTGAAAGCTTTGGCTGATTCACAGTGTCCAATAAATATTCCCTTCTTACCAGAGGGATCCAACTTGGTTCTCTTTTCTTTTGGAATGTGAATGTACACAGGACATCCAAATATTTTGAGATGACTTACCTCAGGCTTCTTTCCTGTGAACACTTCTTCTGGAGTCTTGAATTCAAGAGCACTATGGGAAAGTCTATTTTGTACATAGACTATTGTCCTAGCTGCTTCATCCCATAGATACATGGGTAGATCTTGGTCATGTATCATAGTCTTTACAACATCCATGATAGGTCTATTCTTTCTTTCAACAACCCCATTTTGTTGGGGATTGTAGGGAGTGGTTAGTTCACTCTTGATTCCAGCTTCCTTACAAAAATATTCAAATTCCTTTGAAGTATATTCTTCGCCATTATTTGTTATGAGAATCTTAATTTTCTTTTCTGAGATATTTTCTATTAGGGCCTTGAATTCTTTGAATTTTCCAAAGACTTCATTCTTGCCTTTTTGAAAGTATATCCAAGTATTCCTTGAATAGTCATCAATGAAAGAGCGATAGTATTCAAACCCACTTAGGGATATGGTGGGCATTGGTCCACATACATCTGAGTGTATTAACTCCAAAATGTTCATAGTCTTTGTTTCACTCTTTGGAAAAGGGTTATTGACATTCTTCCCTTTTTCGCATCCTTTGCATGAGCCATTATGGTCAATTTTTAAGTCTGGTAATCCTATGACCACCTTGCTCACATAGGGAAGGGCCTTGTAGTTAATGTGATCAAGCCTTCTATACCATAGTTCACTGGGGCTAGTGGTTTCATGGACAAGGGCAGCTTCTGGGTGACCCTTGAGTTTGTAAAGACCTCCTTCTTCTTCACCAATGACAATTGCATCCTCAATTGATTTTCCTTTGGGCCACATAAGTACTTGACCATCAATAAATGCAATTCTAAATCCTTTCTTATCTAGTGCTGAGATAGAAAGTAGGTTCTTCTTCAAACCTGGATACATATAATTCTAAATAGAAATTATACATTACAGAGAAGGTTCAATCATTCATCAAATAATTCTAAATAGAAATTATACATTACAGAGAAGGTTCAATCATTCATCAAATAATTCTAAATAGAAATTATACATTACAGAGAAGGTTCAATCATTGATATATAACTCACCTTACAACATAGCATGTAAAATAATTACAGACCCGAATCCATGAAGCATTTCGCTTCTAAAAACACTTAACATAATATTTGCAAAAACACCTATAAGGCTTATTACATTGAAATTCAACCCGTATAACAAATCATGAGCCTAAATCACTACATCCTAAAGTACAACAAAAAAAATCAAATAGAAAAACTATTACAGACATGAAAACATAGCAATGCCCGCTAAGAAAACTTTTGGGCTCGCTAAGTGCCTCCTTGTCTCTCCAAAGACGCAGCCAATCAAAACATCAAACCACAACCAGAATCAACACATCCATATGCATCTACGTAGATGGAAGCAATCCATAAAAACCATGAGCTTACCCAGGCCTTCGCAGCAGATAAACTTCTCCACTGAGCAAACTTCAGGTAATGAACACTGTGGACACTCACCTTGCACACGAAAACAACCAAATGTCAGTTACTATAAGAAAAGGAAAGCTCATATATAAATATCAACACTGTAAATATTATTTAAAAGGGAAGAGTCATACCTGGTTACAAATCGACACCATAGAGTCTCCCTCCTCCCAAGCATTAAGGACTGACCAAGAGAATATCTCGGGTCATGTGCAAGTCATCTTCAGAAACAACGCAGAAAGGAATCCTTTGCTTCCCTCTCCTACAACAAGTCGTAATAAACCCAAAAATACATCCAAAATCATGACTACTCTTGTAAAACCCTTCACTTTCCAAACTTGAATGCCATTTCCAACGTGGAATCCTTCACACATGGTATGTGCTTGCCATCACATGGGCCATATTAAATGCCAACCACCTCCACTAGAACTTGAATTGTATTTGCTTAGATTGAGGTGAGACCAAAGGGTTTAAACATATGCACTTAGGTCCACGAAAATTCATCACCAAGTTTCACTAGGCATGACCATGGCATGGTCTTTCCTTAGGGACTTTGTTTCCCTTTGTTTCTTTTACCGTGCACAAGTTTAGCCTTATGAACTTTAGGACATCGTTTAAGACTTAGCGTGAGTCTTCCCCAAAACAACCTACAAATAAATATAAGACACAGTGTTATCTTATAATAACCTAAGTAAAAACTTAGGCAACCATGGATCCAGAATCCCTCTACATAGACAATAAAAGAACATACTCGCACATATGTTAAGTAACAAAACATGTATTGGCCAAACATAGTCAAAGATGATCCCATTCCCAATATGAATCAAGGTCACAAACCAAATCCATTCATCAAGAAGAAATACCATAGTAATGACCTAAATGGCATATCATGTTATTACATAAACAAATAGGTGCATATTCCTTCCCAGCCATGCAAAGGCAACCAAACCAGTACCATGCAGTAATATTAACCGAGTAGCCAATCAAATGAAACGCAAACAAGTAAGGATATCAGCATTTAACCAGTGTTGAAGTTAATTTGAAGAATCACATGTTTTTACGACTGTTTAGGACCTTATTAATTTTTTTAAGGTGTATTTTTAAGGGACATTACATATCGAAAAAATAATTTACATGGGCTACCTAGGGATCAACAACAACAATGCAACATAATTAAAGGCATTACTCTAGGGCCACAAAATATCAACTGAGTAGGGATACAATCATGTATTAGTTGAAGGACACTCCCAAATTTTGGTTGACATGATAGTCAAGATCCAAAATGGAACTCCAATTAAAAATATGATTCACAACTGACGGTTAGAGGATGACACACTGGCTCTGGTGGAAGCAATTAATCAAATCTTGGCCCTTATCTCACACCATGTAAGACATATATCCAACAAGGTGGTTGATTTTATTTCCAACATGGGGGTCTATTTGGGCACGAGAGTACTGAATGACACAACGTCCAACCAAGCAAAGGAGGCCTTCATGAAGGATTACCATAATCTATCCACATGGGACTCAATGATGGAAACTCATCGCCCAAGTACATGGGAATACGAGAATAAGAGGCTCATTAGGATGGATCCAAATCATGCTAAAGGGAGGAATATGTAGGGTCCAATACAAGTCACAACCCACGTCCATCTGTCCCAAGAGGAACATGCAGCTCGACCTGACCATGCAGTTGACATGGGGATACACAATGGTTATTAATTTCCATACGACATGATCTTCACCATTTTCTGTGATGGTATAGACCATGATTGAGAAGAGAAAAGCTAGGATAGAAGAGGTACAAAACCATGAAAAAATCTGAGTTCATTTCTGCGAAACCATACTTTCCAATTATGGAAATTTTTGGTTAATTAATGTCAAGGGTGGTGAGGGTTTCTGCATCATTCTCCTTTTTAATCATCGTGCGAGAGATAAAGGTGGGGAGCATCCTCACAACAACCTAAGAATTCTCATGACTAGGGTAAAATTAGTCAAGCAAAGGAAAGAGGGGATGAAGAGGCCGAACACCAGTTAGCGTCGCCCAACGAAAGCATCCAACTTGTATAAGAATCACATCCCAATATACTGTAAGCTTAAAATTGAGGTGATGGAAGCCACAACATGGGAAGAGACCATTGTTTTTCAGGAAGTGGAGGAGTTTAAAAATATATCCAAATGGATAGGGGACTCGAGGAACTCCAAGTTACATCAGGCTCTATATGAGTGCTCACTAGTCACCTTTCAGACGAAGAAGTTCCTGCTAGGTATCATCTTGGAGGGTCATAAGAGGGAAATATCTTAGTTGGAAGAGGAATTAAGGAACCTACAGCACCTATAGGAAGACGCTTGACACCTAAATTATGCTCTAAATCATTTGGTGAAAATATTGGGAGTTGTGTTTATTCCGAGACCCCCTGCTTTACCGTCCAACTACAATGAAGGTGAACCTAAGGAAAGTGAAGGAAAAATGGTCACTAGGGAGAGATCCAAGGTAATATGGTCCTCCAGGAGGATGCAACTTCAAATCCTCTGTCAGACTGGATCCAAAACACCAGGGATACAAGGATTCGAATCATGCTCCATGAGCGCTCGATGGTGCTTCATTGGGTCACACAAACATTAATGCACATAATCCTAGAGGATCACAATGTGTTCATCGATGCCATCAAAAAAAATATAGGGGACTTGAAGCACCAATGCAGGCTGTATGCAATCATGGAAGGAAATTCCTGTATCATGGGGAAGCAGATAGAAATTTAGAAGAATCGTGGCTCTTTGTTCCAAAAAGAGGCACAAAATACACCCCTATCATCAATGATGATAGTCCAACATAGACGGTATGCTGCTAAGACACCTCGCAGCAAAGTCGTGTTGTGGGTGCAACAAATCCCATGTTGTAATGGAACATGGGAGCCCCAAAAAATTTTATCACTGCAAAGGTAATGGTTTATATTCCTTTATCCTTATGAGGATTTTCATCATGTTTATTATGATTTTATGCCTTTGCATTGTTTTCATTTAATTAGAGCTTTTCCCTTTGAAAAATTCTAGTGTTTGACTATTTTTCTGAAAGTTGCGGGAAGCCTTCATTCCTTACAAAAGGTTATTTTTCATCCTGCAAACCTGCAATGCCACAATTGCGAATTGCGGGAGCTTGTTTTTCTCTTCTGAGTTTTTCCCATCCCGCAACCCGCAAGTTGCGGATTGCAGGAAGGCTGTGTAAATATGTTTGTTGAACTATTCGTTCCGCAACCTACAACCCGCAATTGCGGATTGCAAAAAGTGGATTGAATAAAAAAGTATGTTGTGTGTTTCTGCAACCCGCAATTGTGGATTGTGGATTGCGGAAAGGATATTTCATATCAAAGGTTGTTTGCGTTCCCGCAACCCATAATTGCGGATTGCGGCAAGTTGTTGTATAAATTTTCTAACTTTGCAATCCCGCAACCCGCAATTTGCAGATTGCGGATTGCATAAATATCTTTTGATTCAATAAACCTGGTTTCGATCCCGCAACATGCAACCTGCAATTGCGGATTGCAGATTGCGGGAAGGATGTACATACCTGAGAAATTGGCTCCCACAACTTATCTCCTGCATATCTTAAAAATTGATCTTGGTCGTTGATGGGTTTTGATCCAACGGCTCAAATTTTACCCGTTCAAATTATTAAATAGGTCATTTTTCTTATTTTTCGAATTTGGAAAATTACCTTGCTGCTTGAATTTTACTGTGAGTTTTTACCAGGGGTCCCTTGCCCGCCATTTTCAGCTGAAGCAGGTTGGTTTTCTCTATTCCTTTGTTCAATTATTTATAGTTTTGATTATTTTAAGATTGTTTTTTTGTATTGTTGTTTTGCATTCGTCAGAATTTCTCTAGTCTGCAAACATGTCATGCAACACACGCTCTAAGACTACACTGAGAGACCAATTGAACAAGGACCCAAATTTTGGCACCTTGTCAAACACCAGTGGGAAGATCATTGAAACCTACAAGGTGGACTGGTCTAAGATCTATTCTATATTTGACAATGATGACCTATCCGACATTGAGAATGACTGCCAAGCCTAGTAGAAAATTAGGAACTCTTAGCTTTATGCAATTGCTGCAAGGCCTGCCATCTTGCCTTATACTAACGCAGTTAAATGGATAGTAGAGCATGCCAACCCAAAAGACCGCTCGTTTAACAACAGCGCGAGTTCACAATTAATCAAGTTTCATCCTGAGGTATTTATCAAGGCATTTTCCCTTACACCACCTCTGTAGATCCTTAATACTGCATTCTTGGATTCTACCAACACCAGGTTCAATTTCAATGAAATGCTCAAATCCTGGATGCACAAACCAACCATCTTTATGTGCAGGCCTGATAACTTATACCCAATGTCATGGTTTGAAGAACCCTACTCGTTATTGGAAGCTATGCTTTCTCAGCTATATGGCCTTCCTAATTCCTCAATTTTTAAAGCTGAATGGGCTCCTATGGCTCATCATGTTCTTACTACAAGTGAATATTTTCCTTGGGCTTCTATTTTGTCTTTGGAGCTTAAAACAACAATTGAAAAGTATATGTGATGGATGTGTTCTGTGCTGAATTTCAATATCCCAACATGGGATGGAATTGGACCCCCGTTGATCCTCCTATTCACATATATCATTCTGCATTGTGGGAAGTAAACTACGTGCCTTTATTATGTGACATTTGTGATTATTTCCTTGGTGCCATTTATCTCAAGATATTTAAGGAAGATGCACCAGCTTTCTCAGCTGATGCCAAGCTTTTCATTACCACAATTGGAGATTGGTATGTAGGGGAATCTTTCTCATATGTCAAGATTTGGGGAATCAATGTTGTTCATTTGTTTCCTAGGATTGTTCCGCATAGGTTGTTGATTGAAGAAGTATCATATCAGACTGCAATAGAATGGGTTTATCCCAAACTTACAGGTCACATGAGGAGAGGATGGCCCAGATTCCGCTTGAACCTTGGACCTTTGGCTATCCCTACTTCCACCTAGGATCAAGTATTGGGTAACAAGATTGCTTCTTTGAAACTAGGATATGCTCCAAAAGGAAGACATGATCCTAAGAGATTCCTAGAAGCTCACTTCAAGCACAATCATATGAAGATGAGCTATGAACATGAAGATCTCCCAGATGACTCCATCTACTTGGGAGTTAACACTTTTTCTGAAGTCTTGGCAAAGGCTAAAAGCAGGGATGAACAAAACCAGATTTTGCTATATCAGAAAGAGCTTAGAAACAAGGTTTTCAGCTATAGGAAAATGGAATTCGATTTGATTGAGCAGGTAAGAAAGGAGAGAGAAGAGAAGGAGGCTAAGCAAGCTAAAACCCTTCTCATGCTGACTAATCCTGATGGTGATAAAGGAAAAGGACTTATGGAGGAATCTCCAAAGCTGAAGATTTCTGAACAATATAAAAAATTAATGCAAGCTGCGCAGTAAGCCAAGAAAGAACTAGTAAAAATGACCTCAGTGCTGCACACCAAAGAATTCAATCCATTTATCTCAGTTTGTGATGTATAGGTAATTGTGGTCAGCAATCCAACAAAAAGACAAAAGCTCATAACCGCTCCCTCTCAGATTCCACTTTCGATATTGATAGTGATAGGGAGGATGAAGTAATTTCTCCTGTAACTATATTGGAAGAAATCACTGAAGGCTCACATGCAATCTCATATTTGTTGGAAACCATAGTTATGAATGAACCCACTTCAGGTGAGAATATGTCTCAAGTTTCCGCTGTTCTTGATGTAATAACTACAACCACATCACTTCCCTCAGCACAAGTTTCTCTTGTTACAACTTTTGAGGTGACTCCTCCAACAACTTTGTCTCATTTGTTTGATGCATTTTTCACTCCTACACCTCCGGCTCCGACAATTCCATTCCCTATTTCCCCATAAACCATTGCATAGGTCTAGCCTTTGACTATCGCCCCGTAATCACCTCCATCTCCTTCATTTCCCTTAGTTACTGATGTCCGAAATCCCTTTTCCCCTTCTTCACCTTCAGTTGTAGACACTCAAGATCCACCACATGAAGTTCTTACTTCCATTCCTTCATCAACCACTGTACCATCAATTAGTGAAGCTTTTACTTCTTCAAAAATCTCATCTTAGGTTGCTATGTCTATTCCTAGTCCTACTGTCACCCAGATGCCCCTTTGGTTACAACAATAGATATGGCCACATCATCCTTTGATGTGGTGGCCACTTTTGAAGATGATGTGATTGTTCCCTTGGGGGACTACTTTTACAGTAAGGCAACCAAGGCATTCATGAAGAAAGGTAAAAGGAGAAGAAGAGATCAAGGAGAATTGGAGGCACCCATTCCTGATCAAATAATATGGACAAAGCAGTCTGATGATATCTAGGCAAAAGCAGTGGACATAGCTACAGCCTTGGGTGCATTTGTAGGACCAAAATTTGATTCAGTCAAGACCTTGAACAGGGAGATTGACTAGAAAAAAGAAGAACTGAAAAGGATTCAAGAGAAATTGGAAACAACCAAGGAAGAGCATGAAGTTTATGTTCAGGATCTAAGGAAAATATTTGAAGACAAGTTGGAAGATATGCAGCTGCAGAATACTTCTCTCCAAGATAAACTACATGATGCAAAAGCAGAAAATGATGTCAATGAGGAAAGAATGGTTGTACTGAAGAAACAACTTGAGGATGCAACTGCAAGTGCAGCCTCCTCTTCTTTTTCTAGGCTTTCACAGCAAGAGTTCAAGGGCCTAGCTAATCATGTTAACCAGGAGCATCATAAGCTTCTAGCTAATTCACGAGACCTATATCTCGTTTGACAAGATGTCTAGTACCTTGAGAAAGCAAGTAGAGAAAACCAAACAAGCTTCTAAAGATGTTGAAGACATCATGGATTGGCAGAAGTATATTGAAGATATACCAGTTGATATCCCTGAATTGGACAGTCTCAAATTCAGAATGATCAGGATTGTTGTGCAAGCATGGGAGAATGTCATCGAGATGGTGGAGGATACCATAAATCAGGCTCAAGCGAATTGTAGGAGAAGATGGTATGCCTCAGAAAATCTCATAGAAATGTTGGATTTCCCTACAATGGGGCTCATCAAGAAGGTAGATCCACCAAAATTGATGATAGAGCATGTCCAAGCCCGTCACGATGAACTCAGAGATAATACTATGCAGATTGAGCACATCCAAATTGAAGACGTGGATTGGTTGATCAGGCAACCTGTTTCCATGGAGTGCAAGATCTATGTTTTTATCCGCATGTGGCATAAATTGGCCAAAAATGAGATCAAAGGATCCACATGTGATGCCCAGCTGGGGCTCAAATCTCCTAATTATCCAGATATAGATGAATTGATGGAAATTTGGGCCAAGTGGCAGGATTTCCTCACTTAATTGAACAATCTAATTTTGTAATCCCTGTTTAAGGGGAATTTATCCTTTGTATTATTTTTGTGAATTACTATTTAAGGGGTAGATCTCTCTTAGGCAAAGGATGATCATTTTGGGGTAGAAATCAATAGAAGAAGACTGGAGATACCCTTTTTTATGTTGAGCTTGTAATTTCTTACAGACTTTCATTAATACAACAATGTTATTCTCTTGCATCATCTTTTGTTCATTGATCAAGTTTATTTGATAAATATTGATTTTTAGTTCAGACTGTTATCTATGCTGTTTAATCCTTTGCAATTATTATTTCATGCAGAGATCTCTGATCTGGATTTTTCCTTACGTTTGATCTGTATATGCATTATGTTTTAATTGAATTTCTTCAACTAAAATATTTATCTATTTATGCAAATAATTCGCAGTAAATTATAAACTATGTTAATTTTTCAATTGACATATCAGTTACAGGTTAATCTTGAATGAGCTTAAACACTTAATATTGTATTCAGTTAATTTTAATTGATTGGTTGTAACTTAAGCAAATAAGGAATTTATCTTCTTCACATTTCTGTCAATTGGATGAACATACTTATTTATTTTCACATCAAGTTAATCTGCATTCAAACAAGACACCTTTTAGAGTAGGTCTAACTTAGCTTAGATTTCTCTTTCTAGGTAGATTTGTTTTCAAACTTAACACATTTTGTTTTCCTTCTTTGGAAGACAGATCCTTTCAGGATCAAAACTAAAAGTGCCAGTGGAGGCCTTTGTATCCATGGCAGATCGCTATTCCAAACAGCTTGAGGATAGGGTAATACTTGCGCAGGATTATCTAAAGCCTTTGGCTGGGTTTTCTTCCTCTGTTGAGAGCTTTGGAACCAAGGATAATTTTAGGGGCGAAATTTAGTCCATGGGCTATTTTTCCATGTTTTTTTCAAAAAAACGATTCGCCAATTTGCACTTTTTTAAGCCCCATTTCGCCCAATTTTGATGGGGTAAACTTTTTTCACTTTAAAAATCGCCAAATTACTATATAAACTATATAAAATCCTTAGAAATTGAAATATATTTTAGAAAAATATCTCCAAATATTTTATAGTTGACATTTTAAGAATTGGTAAGATTCATGAAGGTTTAATATACACTTTTAAATAAGTATGGGTCCTTAAAATTATCCTGGTTTGGAACCCATTCTAGCACCCTACACACCCGAGGCCTCAACAAGTCCCCAGTTTTTTTTTTAATGTGTTAGACTTGGAATTTTTGTTATAATTATAGCTAGTCCTCCAGTCTTAGGTATAGTTGACTCTGTCTTTAAGTATTGCACAATTAGCGAGTCTTCTCAAATTTGTGTTATTTTCTTCAAAATGCTATGAGTATCCTCATAACTCATACTTTGTTTTATAGCCTGGTCTATCTTAGAGCCAAGATGAAGTTCACAATGCATATGAATATTGTACTTTGTTTTTTAGTCAATTATTATAAAAGGATTCCTCTCTTATTTACCAAAAAATAATAATAATAACAGAACAATGAGTTAGATATTAGTTTTGTAATATTACATGGAGGACAGATCTATGATCTATTAATCTATATCTTTATATGGATATTTGCATTATGATCTAATATCTCTCTAATTTGAAATCTATGCATTGGGATTTGCAATATGATCTCTTCATTTTTCTTTAGATGGCTATTTACATTATGATCTAGTATCTCTAATTTGAAATATGTGCATTGGAAAATGCAATATGATTTAATAGTATTGTTAAGATTAATTGATTTCACTGATATTATATTTTGTATAATAGCATTTAGCTAAAAAGTTGAAACCTTAATATAATATATTGACATATAATATTATAATGTGGTAATTCAATAGTCAAAATTTGTACATAAATTTGGGTACCTTCACCACTACTTACAAATTATAAAAAAATCTAAAACAAAAATTTATATTCATTTAAATTTAAATTTAAGAATATTTATTTATCTTCCATAATTTTATTTATTATTTTTTAAATTATGATAAAATTTATACATATAAATATATGTGTATAATTTTTTTAATTTAATATTTAAAGTTTTTTATTATCACATATTTATTAAATTTAATGCGTATTATGTTGTACTTTTCTTAAAATTGATCTTTATAAACACATTTAAAGTACTAATTTAAATGGATTACTATATAAAGAGGATTTTTATAATTCTCCTGATTTTTTACACTCATGAGAAACATCTTTAAAAACACTCATGAGAAACATCTTTAAAAACTATTTGGAAAGTGCAAGAACTCTTATCCAAAAACTATTTGGAAAGTGCAAGAACAGAAGTCTTAAGCAAGAACATTAAAAGGATTCGTTTGTTATCCAAAATTTTGGACAGCTATAAAGGTTTGGAGAAAAAACTTGTACAAGTTTCTACCGAGCAAACATATCACTTTAATACGATTAATGTCACTTTAATATGAATAATAGAATGTCTAGGGTTCATAAAACTCCGATTTCAAGATCTCGTGATGTGTTGTCAACATCAATTTAAAGTTAGTAGAAGATTCACGAGATATGGAAAATTTGATAGTATCATACGACTTGTGACGTACCTTGTTTTCACTTGTTGTCATATCAATATCAAGAGAAGAAAACAAGTACCATGAGCTTTGTGGTGTGAATATGGTGGTATTAGCACCACTTATAATTAGTGGTGTTAATATGGTGTTAATGTTTATTGATATTATTGAAAATTGAGCTTTTCCTTATTTAGGTTAAGAGAAATACCTTATTGACAAGTACCATGAAGTGGTGCTAAGTTATTATTTGCCACATGGACATGTAAAGTATGATTTAATTATGAGTATTTGCACCATAAACAATACAACTTCACAAATAATTATTTTGTAAATATCTCAATTACATTATTTATCTTTTGTTTTATTCATTCAAATAAATGATCAAGATTAATTAATGAGTTTTTGCAACACAATTACAAGATATTCAATCATTTTTTATAGTATTTAAACAAATAAATTCACATGATTCATTGATGAGACATTTCACCACTAGCACAACAAGTTTATCAATTCAATTACTCATTTTTAATACTATTTAAACGAAAAGATACCTAAGATTTTTAATAATGACAAATAATTAAAAACAATTGAGAATATTTTTATTAATCTTATTAAATTTCTTGATGGGCATTAGTATAATTATTAGGTTTTTAATAGCACACATGACCTTAGGCTAAAGGAATCATAAGGATAGAGAAATATCATGTTCGCAAGTGCCATATACTGGTGTTAAGTGCTTATTTGTTGCATGGACATGTACAAATATGATTTGATTATGATGATTCACACCATAAACACAATATCTTAACAAATAATTATTTTGTAAATAACTTAATTTTTGTTTACATTCAAATAAATGCTCAAGACTAATTTATGAGGTTTTACACCATAATCACAACAAATTCATTTATTTATACTATTTAAACAAATGAATTCACATTATTCATTTATGAGACTTTGCACCACAAGTCAATTATTCATTTTTAATATTCAATTTTTTTTTGTATACTATTTAAACAAATAAATTCACATGATTCATTTATGAGACTTTGCACCACAAGTCAATTATTCATTTTTAAACAAATAAATTCACATGATTCATTTATGAGACTTTGCACCACAAGTCAATTATTCATTTTTAAACAAATAAATTCACATGATTCATTTATGAGACTTTGCACCACAAGTCAATTATTCATTTTTAAACAAATAAATTCACATGATTCATTCATGAGACTTTGCACCACAAGTCAATTATTCAATTCATTTATTCATTTTTAATATTATTTAAGCAAACAAATACATATGCTTAATAATATTCACAACTAATTAATGTCAACCATTTTTAATTTATTGTACTGTTATAAAATAGTAATAAAAGTGATTTGAATTTAAATTTGATTATTGGATTGGGTATACAAGTTTTATTGATCTTATTAAATTTCTCTTTGACATGATTGAGGGAGGAAACCTTTACCTTGGTCCCTAAATGAAGGTTTTAGGAATCTAGGACCAAGAAGGATGATCATCACACATGTGTTCATAAGAGTATTCTTAGCATCTATGTGTGGGAATTGATGCCATTATAAGGTTTTGATCAATAGTGATAGGTCTACTTTCTCTTGACATAGTTAAGAGAAGAAAACTAGTCCTTCGGATAAATGAAGCTTCTAGGCATGTAGCGATAATAATGATGTGTTGATCCAACACAAATTACTTTTTGAGAGGATCCATGGCCTTATAATAGGGATATAGTGGAGAATTAGAGGAAATAAAAATAGGTATATGTCTTAGGGGAATAAACATGATTACGAGAGCAAACCCAAGCCTTTGACATTAGGGGAAACCTCTAAAAATATTATATTAACAAGTATAACTTGAAACACCACATAAGACTTGTTGAGGGTATCCTTCACCTAATATTGGGGGTATAAATGTCACTAAGGGGTTTTAAGCACTATATGTGGGTTTCAAGTCCCTTGTCATGTTTGAGGGGGGAAACCAAGGTCTTATCCCCTAATAAAATATTTGTTGGCATCCAAGGCCAAAAGAAACACCTCAAACCACTACACATGGCCTACTTGGGGTATTATTTACACCATGTGAGTACATCAAGCCATTATGAGGTTTTTCCAAACTTATATATGGATCTCATGGTTTTGTATAATGTCGTAGGAGGAAACATGGGTCTTAATCCCTAAGGGAGGCTTCTAAACACACTCAAGAACTCTCAACATTACCATTGGCATTTGAGTATTGATATAAGTGATACTAGATATGGGTCTTAGAACCTTAGACATAGTTGTGGAAGGAATCACAAGACTTAGGCCATAAAGGAAGGTTTTAGGAATCTTGAGATAAGAGCAATGACTCAAACTATCACATAGGAGATTATGCACTCTGTAAGAGATCATTATACTTAAAGTAGGATATGTGTGGAAATATGTAGTTTTCTGCACTAAGGATGGGTCTTGGACCATGGTTGGGGATGAAATTGAGGGAAGTATACCCTAACATAAGATTATTGATGTAATGAGAAATTATTAAGGCCATGAACCATAAAATAAACCGTTTAAAGTGGATCTTTTACATAAAAGTTGGATATGGGCACAATCAAGGGTTTTTGGATAGTGGGATGGATCTCGAGGCCTCAAATGGAGTCATAAGAGGAAAGGAACATCCTTATGTAGGTGTCTTAGCACTTTGGGAATGACATTCTAGGGAAGAAGACCATATCTTTGGCCCTAAAGAATACTTTGAGGCATACATATCCATGAACAATGCCTCAAAGCATCATGCATGACTTCACAATGGTATCCATGGTGCTATGTATGTAGGGCTTGTGATCTCAGTTCCTTGCACATGGTAAATGCAGGAGATCTAAATCTTGGGACCTAAAGGAATCTTCTGGGAATCCAAGGCTAAGAAGGTTTCCTCCACCAAACACACATGGCCTCTTGAGAGTAATATTAACCTATGATTGAGGATGTTGGTGGTATTAGATGGTTTTGTTCAATATGTGCATGCCTTAGGGACTTAATAATGATGTTCTAGGTAAGAATACAGTGCCTTTGAACCCAACAAACACATTGAGGCATCCAAATCCATGAACAATGCCTCTAAGCACAATGCATGTCTTCATACCGGTATCTATGGTAGTATGTATCTATGTCTTGGGGCCTTGGTGCCTACAACATGGTCAGTGGAGGAGACATGAACCTTAGATCCTAAAGGAAGCTTCTATCCATAAAGGGAGAAGAAGGTTCCCTCAACCAACGATAGATAGCCTCCTCAGGGTATCATTAACCTATGATTGAGGGTTCCAGTACCATTTGGTGGTTTTGAGTAGTACACACATGTCTCAGGGCCTTGGGAATAACATTGTATGGAATAAGACCATGCCTTTAGACTTAAAGAAACCATTAAAGCATCCATAGCCATGCACAATGGCGCAAAACACCATACATGACTTCACAGGGGTATCCATTATGCTATGTATCCATGCCTTGGGGACATAGGACCATGGACATGGTCAAGGGAGTAGACTTGAACCTCAAGTCCTAAGGGAATCCTTTATCCATATAGGGTCGAGACAATATCCTTAAGCAACCATACATGGCCTCTTAATGGTACCAATTTCCTATTATTGATGATGTCAATGCCATCAGGTGTATTTACGTAGTATCTATGTGTCTCAATGACTTGGGAATGATGTTCTAGGGAAGAATAACATGCCTTTGGACCTAAAGAAACAATTAAGGCATCCATATCCATGAACAATGTCTCTAAGCACCAACATGACCTCACAGATATTTTCATGGCACTATGTATCCATGTCTTGGAGCCTTGGGGCATTAGACATGGTCATGGGAGGAGACTTAAACCTTTGGACCAAAAAGAATATTCTAGATAGGCTAAGAAAATTGCCTCTAGCAACTACACATGGCCTCTTGAGGGTATCATTGGCCTATGATTGAGGATAAGGGTATTATAGCCATCCATGGATAAGAAGGTTGCCTCTAAAAAACATACATGGCCTTATAAGGGTATCATTAACTTGCGATTGAGGATGTATATGCCACTAGGTGGTTTTGAGTAGTATGTACGTGTCTTAGGGCCTTCAAAATGGCATTGTAGGAAACAATACCATGCAATTATCCCTAAAGAAACTATTTAGGCATCCAAATCCGTGAATAATGCCATCGATGAGTTGACGGGGTTATCCAATGCATTATGTATCTATGTCTTGTGGCCTTGGGAGCTTCAAGATGGTGAGTGGAGAAGACCTGAACCTAGTGGTCTAAAGGAAACTTCTAGATATCTGTGGCTAGGGAGGTTTCCTCCACCAACCACAAATGGAATCCTAAAGGTACCATTGCCTATGATTGGAGATGCCAATATCATTAGCTAGTTTTGAGCAATATTTATGTGTCTCAATGCATTGGAAATGATATTCCATTGAAAAAAACCATTCCTTAATCCATAGAGAAACCATTTAGTAATCCAAACCCATTAAATCATTCCATAAAGCAACACACATAACTTCGAAGGGTATCCATGGATCTATGCACCAAATCTTGGGGAACTAGGCTATTGGATATGGTCAAATGAGGACACATGAACCTCAAGCCCTAAAGGAATATTCCATCCATCCATGGATAAGAATTTTTCCTCCACCATCAACAAATGCCTCCTGAGGGTATCATTGGCTTATGATTGAGGATGTCAGTTCCATTTGGTGGTGTTGAGTAGTGTATATGTGTCTTAGGTTGTTTGGAATTATATTTTAGGGAAAAACACCATGTGTTTGGCCCTAAATAAATTGTTGAGAAATTCATAGCCATGAACAATGCCTTCAGGAATCATGCACTACTTTGTAGGGATATCCATGGCATTATGTATGTAATTTTCTTACCTTGGGACCTTGGACATGGTTAGTGGAGGACACTTGAAACTCAATACATAAAGGAATATTCTAGCCATCCATGGCTGAGGTTTTCTCCATAACCACAAATAGCATCGTGAGTGTATAATTGGCCATGATTGAGGATGTCGGTTACATTAGGTGATTTTGAGAAGTATGTAGGTGTCTTATTTCCTTGTGAATGGTGTTTTAGGGAAGAATACCATGCCTTTTTCCCTAAATAAATAGTTGAGGCATCCAAAGCCATGAAAAATACCTTGAAGCACCATGCATAGCTTTGTAGTGATATCTATGGCACTATGTATCTAGATATTATGGCCTTGGGGCCTTGGACGTGGATAGTGGAGTAGACCTAAACCTACAACTATAAAAGAATATTCTAGCCATATAGGATGAAGTAGGTTTCCTCCACCAACCACACAAGGCTTTCTTAGGGTTCCATTGGCTTATGATCGAGAATGTGAGTTCCATTAGGTTTATTTAGAATTATGTAGTTGTCCATGGGTCTTGGGAAATACATTTAAGGGAAGAATATCATGCCTTTGGGAATAGATAAATCATTATAAACCTTTGAGGCATCTAGATCCATGAATAATGCCTCAAAGAAAAACAAATGAATTGGCATCGGTACCAATGGTGATATATATCTAGGTCTTGTGGTATTGGGGGCTTGGGGCATGGTCAATGGAGGAGACCTAAAGCTCAATCCATAAAGGATTATTCTATCCATCCAAGAATAATAATGCCTCCACCAATAACACATGGGATCTAAGGGTACACTACCAGAAAAAAGGCCTTTGGTGATGGCCATTCTTGTGACAGACCTTAAACGGTCATCACCAAAGTAGCTTATGTTGATGGGCTACGAAAAAATGTCTCTATAAGTGATTTTCTTGACATTTCTTTAAATCCCGTCACCAAATCCCTTTTTGGTGATGATCATGCCTATGATGGACCTTAAATGGTCGTCACCAAATTCAGTTATGGTGACGGGCTATGAAAAATTGTCGTTGTAAGTGTTTTTGGTGACAATCCTTTAAATCGTGTCACCAAATCCCTTTTGGTGACTGTCATGCCTATAATGGACCTTAAACGGTTGTTAACAAGGTCACTTATGGTAACGAGCTATACAAAATTGTCACCATAAGTACTTTTGGTGACAGTTCTTTAAATCTCGTCACCAAATCCCTTTTCAGTGACAATTTTTGTGATGGTCATTAAAAGTCAGTTTCTAATTCTCTCTTTGGTTACACTTATTGTGAGGGTTGTTAAAATTCTGTTGCTAATTATCTTTTTTGCGAAACATTTGGTGATGCTCCTTTAAGGACCCTCACTAATACCTTTTTGGTGATGTTTTTGGCGACGGTAAAAAAATGTATGTCACCATAGATATATTCCAATGCCCCATCTATTACGATATCTGAGGGTATTTCCATTGTTTATTTAGAGAACCACAAAATCTTCTTAAGAAATAATCTTAGCCATGGTTCTATAACCTAGTTAAAATATATGAGAATCCTCATGACTTGTAGCCAAAAATACCCATGAATTCTTAAAGTTGTAGAAGTAACCCCTAAAGTAGGGTTTTGAGCACCATGAGCTCAATATTCTTATCCACCAAATAATGGCACTTTCAAACCAATTCCATAAGTTGAAATCAAGGGTTTAATGTTGATTAATGTCATGGGATAGGATTATCATAAGGGCCCCGCCCCATGAGCCTTTCATTACATATCAAATTATTATTAATGGTCATAGATTCTTGAGCTATTTTTGCTGAAATATATATGACAAAAAAAGTGTTTGCGCCTAAGGAAAATATCAAAAAATTAAGTCTTCTTCAACATCAGGATATTCATCCATGTTCTCCCTTAGCATATTTTACATTCAGGACTGTAGCATGCTACTTTTATCAAGAAAAAACCAGTATAAAAGATATTTACATTCTTTATATGAAAATATAAGTTGTTTGTAATTATCTACCTAGAAATGGTCCTCAAGCATTTTTTGTAATCTAGTCACCTGTGAATTCCCATATGTGCCAAAGACCAAAACCTGTATGAATCCCTTCCTTAGATTTGAGAACCTGTATTTCTGTCTCTATATACATTCTAAAGGGTGACCTGTTCAAATGATCCAAAGAAGGGTATGAGATATATATTCTTGGGGGGTCTTGACTCTTCTTTGTTTGAACCAATCAAAGACCAATTGTGAATCACTCATAACATGTAGCTTTTGTAGGTATCTCTTGACTCTGTGAGTGTCGGGAGGATTTTTATCATTGGAAGTTCCACCATGTTGTTTATGCTTCGTCCAAGACCAACCTTAAATTTGATCTAATGTGTGTCATCCATGTATAGGACCCCACCAACACCCCAAATATTTGGTGTGCCTTGTGAAGCGTCATCAAAATATGCCCAATCACAAGTTTTTTCTATAGTTTAATCCTATATCCTCCTTTGGTTGTTGTCTTCATCCACTTGGGGAATTTTTTTTAGGATGACCACCCCTTTTGATGCATAGAAAAAAGGTTATAGATACATTGGATAGATGTTTTTTTTCATAGTTATGAACCATGCAATTGTATTAATGGGGTGCATATAGTTTTGGTTTACAAATGTAACCCATAGACCATTACCTTTCATAATCCTCCTGACATTCTTTGCAGCTAGTGCATGAGAGAAACAATAAAGGTTCTTTAGGTCCCAACCCCCAATCTCCTTTGGAAGAGCCATTTTCCCTAGGCTACCTAGTGGAATGATTTATGATGGCCTCCACCTTTCCACAAAAATTAAAATTGATCTTTCTGAATGGAGGATAAAGAGAACTATTAAATTGGTATAGCTTCTAGTACATCCTTTATCAAAATCAACCTCCCCCCTTAGAAAGCCACTTGTTGCACCATAGAGAAAGGCTCTTTTCAAATTTCCCAATAAGCCATCCCCACTCTCTTCGATTGTAATCATTTAGTTTAAATATAAAGCATAAGTACTTTAGTCCATCTTACATATCAACAGTGAGAAATTTGAGTAGATTATTCAGTCATTCCATTTTTTCCTCTTCCTTATTTATATAGGACAAGGATGACTTATATAAATATCATAATATTTGAAAAAAAATTAAGTGTGGAGACACACCAACACAAATTTAAAAAATTGATAATATTTAATTTAAGATATAATTTGTTTCTTTCATAGTATATTAATATAAATGTCATAATCTTTGAAAAATACAACATTTAAACATAAAATAGTGTCACTATATTTACATATTGGAAACAAAATAAATATAACCCATAAAAATTAAGAACTACAAAGAATCTTATAAACATGCAAACAAATTCATGTTTTTATCAATGCCATCAGGTGTATTTACATAGTATCTATGTGTCTCAATGACTTGGGAATGATGTTCTAGGGAAGAATAACATGCCTTTGGACCTAAAGAAACAATTAAGGCATCCATATCCATGAACAATGTCTCTAAGCACCAAAATGACCTCACAGATATTTTCATGGCACTATGTATCCATGTCTTGGAGCCTTGGGGCATTAGACATGGTCATGGGAGGAGACTTAAACCTTTGGACCAAAAAGAATATTCTAGATAGGCTAAGAAAATTGCCTCTAGCAACTGCACATGGCCTCTTGAGGGTATCATTGGCCTATGATTGATGATAAGGGTATTATAGCCATCCATGGATAAGAAGGTTGCCTTTAAAAAACATACATGGCCTTATAAGGGTATCATTAACCTATGATTGAGGATGTATATGCCACTAGGTGGTTTTGAGTAGTATGTACGTGTCTTAGGGCCTTCAAAATGGCATTGTAGGAAACAATACCATGCATTTATCCCTAAAGAAACTATTTAGGCATCCAAATCCGTGAACAATGCCATCGATGAGTTGACGGGGTTATCCAATGCACTATGTATCTATATATTGCGGCCTTGGGAGCTTCAAGATGGTGAGTGGAGAAGACCTGAACCTAGTGCTCTAGAGGAAACTTCTAGATATCTGTGGCTAGGGATGTTTCCTCCACCAACCACACATGGAATCCTAAAGGTACCATTGCCTATGATTGGAGATGCCAATATCATTAGCTAGTTTTGAGCAATATTTACATGTCTCAATGAATTGGAAATGATATTCCATTGAAGAAAACCATTCCTTAATCCCTAGAGAACCCATTTAGTAATCCAAACCCATTAAATCATTCCATAAAGAAACACACACAACTTCGAAGGGTATCCATGGATCTATGCATCAAATCTTGGGGAACTAGGCTATTGGATATTGTCAAATGAGGACACATGAACCTCAAGCCCTAGAGGAATCTTCTATCCATCCATGGATAATAATTTTTCCTCCACCATCAACACATGCCTCCTGAGGGTATCATTGGCTTATGATTGAGGATGTCAATGCCATTTGGTGGTGTTGAGTAGTGTATATGTGTCTTGGGTTGTTTGGAATTATATTTTAGGGAAAAACACCATGTGTTTGGCCCTAAATAAATTGTTGAGGAATTCATAGCCATGAACAATGCCTTCAGGAATCATGCACTACTTTGTAGGGATATCCATGGCTCTATGTATGTACTTTTCTTACCTTGGGACGTTGGACATGGTTAGTGGAGGACACTTGAAACTCAATACATAAAGGAATATTCTAGCCATCCACGCATGAGGTTTTATCCATAACCACAGATAGCATCGTGAGTGTATAATTGGCCATGATTGAGGATGTCGGTTACATTAGGTGATTTTGAGAAGTATGTACATGTCTTATTTCCTTGTGAATGGTGTTTTAGGGAAGAATACCATACCTTTTGCCCTAAATAAATAGTTGAGGCATCTAGAGCCATGAACAATACCTTGAAGCACCATGCATAACTTTGTAGTGATATCTATGGCACTATGTATCTAGATATTATGGCCTTGGGGCCTTGGACATGGATAGTGGAGGAGACCTAAACCTACAACTATAAAAGAATATTCTAGCCATATAGGGTGAAGTAGGTTTCCTCCACCAACCACACAAGGACTTCTTAGGGTTCCATTGGCCTATGATCGAGAATGTGAGTTCCATTAGGTTTCTTTAGAATTATGTAGTTGTCCATGGGTCTTGGGAAATACATTTAAGGGAAGAATATCATGCCTTTGGGAATAGATAAATCATTAAAAACCTTTGAGGCATCTAGATCCATGAATAATGCCTCAAAGAAAAACAAATGAATTGGCATCGGTACCAATGGTGATATATATCTAGGTCTTGTGGTATTTGGGACTTGGGGCATCGTCAATGGAGGAGACCTAAAGCTCGATCCATAAAGGAATATTCTAGCCATCCAAGGATAAGAATGCCTCCACCAATAACACATGGGATCTAAGGGTACACTACCAGAAAAAAAGGCCTTTGGTGATGGCCATTCTTGTGACAGACCTTAAACGGTCATCACCAAAGTCGCTTATGTTGACGGGCTACGAAAAAATGTCTCTATAAGTGTTTTTCATGACATTTCTTTAAATCCCATCACCAAATCCCTTTTTGGTGATGATCATGCCTGTGATGGACCTTAAATGGTCATCACCAAATTCAGTTATGGTGACGGGCTATGAAAAATTGTCGTTGTAAGTGCTTTTGGTGACAGTCCTTTAAATCGCGCCACCAAATCCCTTTTGGTGACTGTCATTCCTATAATGGACCTTAAACGGTTGTTAACAAGGTCGCTTATGGTAACAGGCTATACAAAATTGTCACCATAAGTACTTTTGTGACAGTTCTTTAAATCTCGTCACCAAATCCCTTTTCAGTGACAATTTTAGTGATAGTCATTAAAAGTCAGTTTCTAATTCTCTCTTTGGTTACACTTATTGTGAGGGTTGTTAAAATTCCATTGCTAGTTATCTTTTTTGTGAAACATTTGGTGATGCTCCTTTAAGGACCCTCACCAATACCTTTTTGGTGATGTTTTTGTCGATGGTAAAAAAATGTATGTCACCATAGATATATTCCAATGCCCCATCTATTATGATATCTGAGGGTATTTCCATTGTTTATTTAGAGAACCACAAAATATTCTTAAGAAATAATCTTAGCCATGGTTCTATAACCCAGTTAAAATATATGAGAATCCTCATGACTTGTAGCCAAAAATCCCCATGAATTCTTAAAGTTGTAGAAGTAACCCCTAAAGTAGGGTTTTGAGCACCATGAGCTCAATATTCTTATCCACCAAATAATGGCACTTTCAAACCAATTCCATAAGCTGAAATCAAGGGTTTAATGTTGATTAATGCCATGGGATAGGATTATCATAAGGGCCCCGCCCCATGAGCCTTTCATTACATATCAAATTAGTATTAATGGTCATAGATTCTTGAGCCATTTTTGTTGAAATATGTATGACAAAAAAAGTGTTTGCGCCTAAAGAAAATATCAAAAAAATGAAGTCTTCTTCAACATCACGATATTCATCCATGTTCTCCCTTAGCATATTTTACATTCAGGACTATAGCATGCTACTTTTATAAAGATATTTACATTCTTTATATGAAAATATAATTTGTTTGTAATTATCTACCTAGAAATGGTCCTCAGGCATTTTTTGTAATCTCGTCACCTATGAATTCCCATCTGTGCCAAAGACCAAAACCTGTACGAATCCCTTCCTTAGATTTGAGAACCTGTATTTCTGTCTCTATAGACATGCTAAAGGGTGACCTGTTCAAATGATCCAAAGAAGGGTATGAGATATATATTCTTGGGGGGTCTTGACTCTTCTTTGTTTGAACCAATCAAAGACCAATTGTAAATCACTCATAACATGTAGATTTTGTAGGTATCTCTTTTGACTCTATGAGTGTCAGGAGGATTTTTATCACTGGAAGTTCCACCATGTTTTTTATGCTTGGTCCAAGTCCAACCTTAAATTTGATCTAATGTGTGTCCTCCATGTATATGACCCCACCAACACCCCGAATATTTGGTGTGCCTTGTGAAGCATCATCAAAATATGCCCAATCACCAGTTTTTTCTATAGTTTAAGCCTGTATCCTCCTTTGGTTGTTGTCTTCATCCACTTGGGGAATTTTTTTTAGGATGACCACCCGTTTTGATGCATAGAAAAAAGGTTATAGATACATTGGATAGATGTTTTTTTTCATAGTTCTGAACCATTCAATTGTATTATTGGGGTGCATATAGTTTTGGTTTACAAATGTAACCCATAGACCATTACCTTTCATAATCCTCCTGACATTCTTTGCAGCTATTGCATGAGAGAAACAATAAAGGTTCTTCAGGTCCCAACCTCCAATCTCCTTTGGAAGAGCCATTTCCCATAGGCTACCTAGTGGAATGATTTATGATCGCCTCCACCTTTCCACAAAAATTAAAATTGATCTTTCTGAATGGAGGATAAAGATAACTATTAAATTGGTATAGCTTCTAGTACATCCTTTATCAAAATCAACCTCTCCCCTTAGAAAGCCACTTGTTGCACCATAGAGAAAGTCTCTTTTCGAATTTCCCAATAAGCCATCCCCAGTCTCTTCGATTGTAATCATTTAGTTTAAATATGAAGCATAAGTACTTTAGTCCATCTTACATATCAACAATGAGAAATTTGAGTAGATTATTCAGTCATTCCATTTTTTCCTCTTCCTTATTTATATAGGACAAGGAGGACTTATATAAATATCATAATATTTGAAAAAAAATTAAGTGTGGAGACACACCAACACAATTTAAAAAAATTAAAAAAATTGATAATATTTAATTTAAGATATAATTTGTTTCTTTCATAGTATATTAATATAAATGTCATCATCTTTGAAAAATACACCATTTAAACATAAAATACTGTCACTATATTTACATATTGGAAACAAAATAAATATAACCCATAAAAATTAAGAAATACAAAAGAATCTTATAAACATGCAAACAAATTCATGTTTTTATCTTTCCCTCCATTAAAATTTTGGGGGATTTTTGTTTTCCTTCCATTGGCATTTGGAAACTATTCAACGACATTTTGTTTTCCCCACCCATGGATGTTTGGGGATTTTCCATTGGCATTTGGACACTATTCAGTGACATTTTGGGGACATTTGTTTTCTACAGCCTATTGGCATTTGGATACTCTGAAATTGTAACTCTGTGTGTTTATTCTCTGCAAGAATCAAGGAAAGATTGAATGCAATTTGAATGTTTTATAATGCGTTTGAGCATTTGAATGACTATCGTATAAGCTTATGTGCGATCATGGAAGTTGGATAAGTCTTTATAATGGAGGAACGAAGTAGTAATTGGCTTCAAGTTTCTTAAAGAACTTCTATTTGTCAAGTTGTTTGAATGTACAAGTTCAGAATTCAGTTCGGGTAAGTGTAAAGCCATTTACAAGGATTTCAGGTCCGGATTTTTTCAAAAGGTTGACTGCTGATATTTTTAAAAAGGGCTCTGAACTGATAGACTAAGGTCATACTTTTGGTTGTATGGTCCAAAGATGAGGGTTTTATCTGCATTGAATTTCAAATGAGTTATTCTGAGCTCTATGTGCTTTACAACCTATTTGAGTTCGAGGGCACCAAAGAATGAGATTTCGTTCAATACAAGAATTAATCATCATGTAAGTGCTTGTAGGCTTGAAGAGTATGGGGTTCATATCAATGCTTGGGAATTTTTAATTTCTGATGGAGCCTAAACCCTAAGCTCGATAAACCTGTCAGTTTTCAAGTTCCATAATTTCAGTGGTATTGGATTTGTTCTTTTGGGAAAAATGTTATTGGTTCATATGCATTGGGTTTAACATGTTATCAGTGGTGAACCTTTGCAAGTTAAGTTGCATGTGCATTTTGGAGACCAATCCGATAGCTAAAGGAATAATTACATAGGGCTTTTGAACTTTGAATCTTGGTTTTGCCAACCAATACCAATAGAATGAGAAACCGACTGCCAAGAAGGGAAAAGAGTACGGCAATGGAGTTGATGCCTATACCCTTGCCATCAAATTTTTAGAACTTACAGCAAAATTTGACAGGTATTTGCTAATGGGTTTCTGTATCTTTTGTTTTGTTTTAACATTATTAATTGAATGAGAAAATCCATGTTGAACTACATAAACCAAAAGGGTTTCAATTTGCACAGCCTTGTTTAAATGTTTGAAGAACATCAACGTAAATTTTAAGAAAAAAATCTTGTAGAAACCACTCTGGAAATAATTACATAAAGAAAATGACACAATAAGGAAATTTTGGCATTTTATATGTTAAAATCAATTGGTTCTTTGATGTATGTGATTTTGTGGGTTCTCTATGCTTTTATTTCGTCTGAATCGGGCCATTTTGGGTTTTGTAATGATCTGTTTTGTATTTCCTAAGATGTTATGAGCATTTTTGGGCATGTTTCGGCTATCGGGAAAGCATCATCTTAAGTATGGGCCAGTTCTAAGCCTAGAAGCTAAGGTTTTGGAAATAATCTAGATGATTTATACATCTGTAAGAAGCATTCTAGGAATCCTTAAGTCAAACCTAGAAAGATTTGTGAATGCTCTTAGCCAGAAAAACTTCTTTTCTTAGTTTTTGTCAATGGCTTGCATAGATTGTGGATCCAAAAGATCCTTTGTAGCTTGTTCAGATGACTTTCCAATACGAGCTTCTGGGATTGCCACTTGTATTGATTAGCAAGCTTATTCTCGTTAAAAACAATTGACTTATTCTAATCCACTCCAATGTCCAGGTCTAGGGGGCATGCACACCCAACATTAAAAATAAAGAGTTAGGAATGAGGTCCATAACCATATCCAATTCAACTAGTTTGGGTTGGTTAATCTGAATTTATCTTTCAACTTGGGCCACGACACCCATTCTTTGGTTTGGGAGTCAAAGAAGCCCCTGACGGAGCTGATCCCTTCACTAAAAAATATGAGGGTTGAGAATTCATTAGATTGCATCATTGGAAAATATGATTCCAAGATCTATTCTTTTTAGTGTGACTATGGAAGCTACATGTTAGTTCAATTGGGCCAATGTTGCCAATCAAATATTCTTTTGACACCGATGCCACTAATGCTACTCTAATTCACATGAATTCAATTTCCCCTATCTTTTTTAGGATTATGACAAATATGGAGCTACCATTTTATGTAAGACATTAGTTATCATTGTGATCACAACTTCACTCCTCTTATATTGTTGTATGAAATCCAATACAATTTTACTATTCTTATTTCCAATATGGGACTTCTCATAGATATAGCACACAATGATGTTCATAGTACTGTTCATCTTGATGGAAGTGTTAAAATGGCTTTTGATAAGTGAAGATTTAATTATGTGATCTATCTGTTTATTTTTAGAATTTGCCCTAGAATAGTCAACAGGGTCTCTTTTGTCATATTTTATTGAATAAAATTTCAATAAAAAACGTATTTTATTTTATTGAAATTTTCATTTTTCATGTCACGGTTTCCTCAGAAGTACGTAGTGTGGGTATGGGCTGGATGCGGAATTAAAATACGCATCCAACGAGTGCCCAAACTTGAAATTTTGGTAAACCATTAAGGATATATGTCAAAAATACGATAAGAAAAAGTAGTTTTTCTTTTTCCCCTCTAAAATTTGGAACTCTTATTTTATTATGATAAATTTTATATTATTATTTTCCTTAGGAGGCCCAGTTTAGACGTCAAAACTCCCCTAATCAAGGAACACCTTCAAAATTTGCAATGAATGAACATTTCTTTTGATATGGATAAATGTATAGTTTATCATTAAATCTAGGAACTCCCTATTTCATCCATTAGGGTTCACATCGATGCATCTATTAGCTCATAAAAGGGAGAATGAAATGGCTCGAAACAATCATACAAGGTTTGGAAAAGTTTGTACATTCTTGAACTTTAGGGTTTGAGGTGGGGTTTGAAAGGACTGGATAAAACTTCAAAGGAATGCCTAGTTGGAAACAAGGGCGCGAATTGAGCCTTATGACACAATTTATTTGATACAAATGAGGTGGCTCAAAACCATTGGGCCCAAAAGAAGGACTAAACTATCCAATAAAATCAATTCCAAAGAAATAAAGGGTCAAGGATAGGACCAACAAGCCTAATCATGAGCCTTTTCCATTCAAATCTCAAATCGCCAAGTGGAAAAAAAAATCAGTTTTAACCCATAGTTAGGGAAAAATTTCACCTACCTGGATTATATATGACAAGTGTACTAGGCTAATTGTCAATGGGCACGGTCTTACCGAGAAAAGATCCTTCTCGAGGTGGTTCGGGCACGAATGGGGTTGCATGATAACAATGAGGAGAGTGCTAACGACATTTTTCTTTTAAAAGGTCTTGTGAAACCCTAAGTCACCAACATGTTTTAAAAGGATTCAACGTGCTTTCTTGAGACTTCAAACAAATCATTTTGGCATCATAGGGCGAGTTTATGTGATACGTATCGACTTTGAGTCCATTTCCCATCGCGATAATATTTCATTGTTGAACTTCAATTAACTGTGATGGCATCGCCATCAATCCAAAAACTGCGCCGATATGTTTAGTGGAAATATTCAAACTTTCGCATTGCTGAATTTTGGCAGGAAAGGGAAAACCAACGCAATCAGTTTTGCAGAAAATAATGAGTTATGTTGATACAATTTTGGCATAGAATCGAAAAGTTTTCCCAACATTTTGGCAACAAAGTTAAAAGTCTGGAGAGAATACAAGTGAATGCAGATTGTTTCGGTGATTTTTCATAAAACCGAGCGAAATTTTGGTGAAAGAAATGATAATTATTTGGACATTTCATCGTAACATTCTAAATCTTGCCAAAGTTTTGGCGAAAAACGGTGAATCACGCCGACGTTTCGGCGAAAAAGGTGAAACTTCACCGAAGCTTCGGTGAAAAGTCAGAAGCTAGCCAATGTTTCAACAGAAAAAGGGAAAGTTACCACGACACTTCAGGGAAGAATTCAGGTTTTGGTGGACGAAAAAATGCTGAGTTTTAACGATGTTTCAGTGAACTTATGAAAACTCACCAAAACATAAAACTTAAAAAAAGGCCAAAAAAGTTAAATTTGGCAAAGTAATTTATTTTCGTTGGGAACATACGATCTTCAAGCAGTACTTGACTTAGTCTAAGAGTGTATCAAATATTAAATTCAAGGTGGGGCCCCAATCTTTCCAAAAAGAAAATACTAGGAAGGATGGCTGCAGTTGCAACAATTGGCGACTGACTGGCACTCACTTAGTTCTCTGATAAAATGACAGTATATCTTATAGTTGATGACAATTTGAAGTGGAGTGAGAATATACTCTACTAACAAGTTACTGCTTATTGTAAGATTCTTGGTATCATTTATGTGTCTTGTATTGATTTGAATTAGGGTTTTATGTCAGAACAGATATCACAGTGATTAGACATTAGTAAGATATTATTAAAGGGAAAGGGTAGATTACGTGGGACTTCATAGCCGCTCTCCCAAGGCTAATTCATAATGTTCATTTACCAAATAGTCTTTCCACTGTAAACTAAGTAAGACACCACAAGGTAAGTAACAAAACCAGGCAAATGTAAATGTGTGTTCCTCATTCCTATACCATATGCCTTTCTTTGATGCATTAGCATTTTGGTGCTTTTACCAATGCTAATAAGAAAGTTCCAGAATTTTAGGCTCTTCCATCCATAGTGTCCTTTTGTGTGTGTGATGAATATTTCATTATGTGTCATGCCCAAGGATGGAGAATATCCTCTTTTGGATGCTATTTGAGATAGCCTCATCATCTTCTTGAACATTTGATTTCATATGTTCATGTCTTGGTTCGATTCTTCAGATATCCAACTTCATTTGTTGTCGATGTTTTAAACTAGGGAAGAGATGGTTTTATTTGAGCCTTTAGGGCATTATATTTGGTATAGGGTCATTTTGATTTGTTATACATATGCAAGATCCCACTTCCTTCCCATGGGTCAACCATAAATAGACAGTTTCGGGACATGGCTATTTAAGTGTTTCAATGGGTGGAGCCTCAAGATAGTAACTTACAAGTGTTTATCCCAGCAAACTATACAAGATTTAATACATTTTAATTTTAATATGATTATTTGATGGGTTTTGTGAACAACTGAATCAATAGGATTAATATAGATAGGTTTAAATCCTTTCAAATGATAGTGCTCGAAAATGCACCATTGACTCTCTCCAATAAGAAGAAGCTTAATCTTCGAAATATTTCTCACACACCATAAATTTTAAAGGAATTAATCAAATAAAGAGGTATTACCTAAATAACGAGATTGTAGCTTTCCCATCAAGCACTCTGATTTCTGAACTTGATTTTATTAATGGTTCAAAATAGGGAAAGAATAACCAGGTTTTATTAAAATAACAACTAAGCTAAAACAAAGTAATCCATAGATCAAAAGCGAAACAACAAGGAAAAGTTTTATTTATGTACATAAATGATTTTCCTAAACTAAGCAAAGCACTGCTTTAAAGCTTGGCTATTCACAGGGAGAGTTTCCACTTCCCCTTCCATTTTGTAGTCTATAAGTTCCAGGGCCAATTTTCTCAGCAATAGTATAAGGGCCAAGCCATAAGTGTTGGAATTTTGTATGCTTTCCCTTTTCCTTGTGGGGTTGATCCCACTTCAGGTCTAGGTCACCAATTTCAAATTCTTTCTTCCTTACCTGTTGTCAAACCATCTCTTGACATTACATTGATGAGTTGCAAATATTTTTTTTACTTTTCTCTTTCCTCTTCGAGTTTGAGCAAGATGTTAATTCTTTTTGGCATAATATGACTGTTGGATCCTCTAGAGGCTTGAGAAAACTGGAGAAAAGGAAGAAGAACGTTAGGAGGAAGAATAACTTCTTTTTCTATAAACTAGAGTGTAAGGAGAAAACCCTAAAACATTCTTTGGTGTGACCCTATCATCCCACAAAGCATTTGGGAGAGCATCATGTCAATTTATTTGATTTTCAATAATAGTTTTCTTAAGTATCCAGATGAGGTTTTTATTTGTAGATTCTGCTAACCCATTTCCTTGGGGAGAATGATTGGAAGAACAATGAAATTTAATTCCCCTTTCTATAGCTCCCCTTTCTATAGCAATTCTCTTAACTTTAGTGAAGATAAATAGGAAGCATTATAAAAAACTAGATAAATTGGAACCCCAAACCTAGTTATGATGATTTCTTGAAGAAACTTGATGACAGCATATTCACTAACTTTGGGAAGAGGGACGTATTCAGTCCAACTTGTAAAGTAGTCTGTAGCTGTGAGAATGTAACGATGTTGGTTGGGGGGGCCTTTCTTTGTAATAGTCAGCACTTAGTTAATGTGTATAAGCTTAATGAATGGTTAGTTGGAGTGCTTGTAATCACTCCAACAACATTCTCTATGTACAAATACCTATCAAGTGGAATAACATAACCCACTGAACATTCCATCCAATCTATTCTTGTTGATAGTATTCTTGTGCGTGTTTTCTATGAAGTCTTCTTTCTTGAATGCAGTGTTAAACCTGCACGATCAACACGTTGGCATTGTTGCAGTCCTTCAGGTGGTCTGTGTGACAACAATATTCCTTGTGAGAAGATCATTGTTGTAGATTAGTGTATCTATTGACTGGTTTCCCGATGCTTTACCTACATTTAAACATTGAATATACTTAAATTCAAAGGAATGTCTCTAAAGTTTGTTGAAAAATTTGAAAGGAATTAATAGTAAGTTGTTAATTGTAAAGCCCCCAGTGTTGGATACAAAAGAGGTCGATACACACTCATGTTGGCCTTTCAAATTAATTTTTCAATCATCAGAAATGAGTCGCCTATCGATAGCAATCTATCAACCAACGTATACAGTTGGATACAAATGAGTCGCCTATCGATAGCAATCTATTAACGTCAAATGATGACACCAAAAACACCTGAACTGATCAAGCCCCCCGATGTTGAAATGTAGAGCAGCTCTTGAGTTGTGACCTTGGGCATTGAAGGAAGACAAACGGTATGGAAAGCAGATCCAAAAGACCTCAGTTCTGAGCCGTTGAATATGGGACCAGCTAGATGTTTAAAGGGTGGGGCTCTGATCGACTATTCCCAGATTGAATATTGACGCGGATGAGTCAAAAGTCATGCCTTCTTTTTGCATACTTCTCTCTTCAGGATGAAGAAGCATTTTGTTGGTGGGGATGATGTTGGCGGGGCCTTTAGGCCTTTGTAATAGTCATCACTTAGTTAATGTGTACAATCTTAATGAATGGTTATATGAAGCGGGTGTAACCGCTCCAACCACATTCTCTGTGTACAAATACCTATCAAGTGGAATAACATAATTGAATGAACATTCTGTCCAATCTATTCCTATTGATGGTATTCCTTTGTGCATTTTCTATGTAGTTTACTTTCTTGAATGCATTGTTGAACCTTCACATTCAACACTTTGATGCCGTTGTCGTCCTTAAAGCGGTCTGGGTGACAGCAATAGCGATTGGGGAATGGTTCGAACTTGCAACAAATTGTGAGGAGAAAAGTCTTTAGTCGAATGACTGCTAATTTTTCTTCTTAGGAACCTCTTCTAATTTTACTTGTGTTGATGCATCATATTATTTTCTCAATCTCACATCGTTACCGCCCTTTCTTTTTCTAATTCTTCTATATAATTCTACAAGGTTTCAAAACCGTCTATATACTTCGTCTTCCCTCAAGAATTGATCAGCATATTGATAGTGAATATCAACAGTCGCGCAATGTAGAGCCACCTTTTGGTGACTGTCATTTCTCACAAATATTTTCCCACCAAAGTGAAAGGAATCCAAATCCTTCACCAAATTCTAGGCATCTTTGACCTTGTTCAACCTGTATGACCCGACTATTAATGGAATTGGAGGCCAAGAAGCTTTCTTGTTTTGGTGTAAGAAATGGCCAATGCCATTTAAAAATGTTCCCCTCACAGTTTGTTTCAAGATAATGCAATCCGTAACATACTTAGATAGCAAAAATGAACCCTTTGATCCTATGTAAATACACAAGTATGTACCTTCATGTGTTAAATAGTAATCCCCTAATTGAGTGAAATTTGTAAGAGCTTCCTCAGACATGTAATCTAGTTCTTTTTCGTAATGAATTTGTTCAAGGAAACCAATAACTCCTCCAAAATCTACTCGTAGTAGCTCGCATGCTTCTAGGCCCATAAAATTTGATAAGCTACATAAATAGGAGACTCATTGGGTTTCCACCTACATCCAAGGCTGGGAAAGGGATGCAGACTCATGATACAATCTACCAAGTAAGAAGACATGTGGAATTATGCCTTCTTTACTTTGAGTCCCTGCTACTCATCGTTGATGGCTTGGACCATGTTCTCAGAAATAATGTTTGCCCAATTAAAAATAGTTCCATGCATTGTGATATGATAAAGTAAAGGTACCCAACTGAGCTTGTACTATGTTGAGTTGGGCCTCCCATAGAACCTGCATAAGAGAGTGGTAATCATTCTAAAATGATTGTTCAAAAATTTGGTTTCATATTCTCCATTGTCTCTCTACAGTAGCTACTTTCCTAGCAGCAACATTTTCTTTCTGCATTCTGCATAGTCCAGTTTTAGACTTTTCAGCCAACCGTCTGTCAAAAATACTCTCGGGGATGGAAGCCTTAATAGTTTTGGATGTGTGCAGGCTGAAACGAATCAAAACCTTTCCCTATGGCACTTCTAATGATACGAGATTGGGTACCAACATGGGGAAGAATCCATCCTATCACTTTAGCAAAATTTAGACATGGATGCAACCTTGTGGACACTTGACTTCTTGATGTTCTGGTAAATTAAATCTTCCTTGATAGTAGCTTCCAGGACACTCTGATCTCTAATCAAATGATAAATTCCCCCCCATTTGAATTCAGGAGTTATGCCTGTGATATGGTTGGTGTCGTTGAATTGAATCTCCAAAGATGTCTCCCGAACCGCTTCATCACCCGATGTTGTCTCCAATACAACTTTGGAGGGGTGCTTGAGACATCTTTTCAACATCTCTGAATCCTGTGTCACAGAGGAAACATTATCATCTTATGTAAAATCCATTGATACCATGAAATAAAATGCAATTTTAGAATAACAAGGAATAGCCTTAAAATTTGCAATGAATGAACATTTCTTTTCATATGGATAAATGTATCTAGTTTATCATTAAATCTAGGAACTCCCTATTTCATCCATTAGGGTTCACATTATATACGACTGGATTGTAATAGGGAGAATGCAATGGCTCGAAACAATCGGACATGGTTGGGGCAAGTTTGTACATTCTTGAAGTTTAGGATTTGAGGCAGGGTTTAAAAGGGATGGAGAAAACTTCGAAGGAACGCCCAATTGGCAACATGGGTGCAGATTGGGCCTTTGGGAAAAATTTATTTGATTCAAATGAGGTGGCTCAAAACACATGGGCTTAAAATAAGCACTAAACTAGCCAATAAAATCAATTCAAAGAAAGAAATGGTCAAGGATAGGAAAAATTAGCCCAATCACGAGACTTTTCCATCCAAATCTCAAATCGCCAAGTGGAAAACAATAATCAGTTTAAACCCACAGTTAGGGAAAAAGTTCACCTACCTGGACGATAGACGACAGGTGTACTAGGTTGATTGTTAGTGGGCGCAGCTGAACCGAGCAAAGATCCTTCTCCAGGTGACGCGGGCCTGAATGGGGTTGCATGATAACAATGAGGAGAGTGCTAACAATGTTTTTCTTTTAAAAGGTCTTCTGAAACCCTAAAGTCAGCAACGGGTTTTAAAAGGCTTCAGCGTGCTTTATTGGGTGATTTTTTATGATATGTATCAGTGATAATATTTAGACACAAAACTACAATTAACAGTTATGGCGCTGGCATTAATCCGAAAAGTACGTCGATACGTTTCGGTGGAAATATTCAAACTTTCGTGTTGCTGAATTTTAGCAGGAAAGGGAAAACTAACGCGACGGAAAATAATGAGCTATGTCGATACAGTTTTAGCACAGAATGGAAAAGTTTTCTGAACATTTCGGCAACCAAGTTACAAGTCTAGCGAGAAGACAAGTGAACGTCGATTGTTTCCGCGATTTTTCTAACTTTTATATCACATTTTGATTATATTTTCATTATTTAAATCAAAATATGTGTTTGAAATATATAAATTAAAGTTTGAATTATATTTATTCATATAAAGCATATTGTTTACTGAAAGAGCTTACTCTTAATTTATATTCCTTGAATTTTTATATAATAATGGTTTTCTCAAAGATAGTTATGTTTTATTTTTATTTTTTAAATAATTAAATTTAAAATAAAATAATATTTAATATTTATTGAATTGATGTGTTATATGTTTTGAAGAGATATATGTTAAGTTTTTCTAAATAAATTTATGATATTAATTTTAAATTTACAATGATGATGATGATGATGATTAACATTCAATGAGATTAACATGGTCTATTAGACTTTAAGAGAAGAGATATGGATTATTTGGGTTGATGTAAAATTTTAATCCTATGATAAAAAAGCTTACAAAGAAGTGTTCCTAGGTAGCCATAATTTCGACAAGTTAGAAGATTATGGACATTAGTATTGTAGCAAAGATTATGAAACGACTTTTGAATATTGGTGTACCCAAGGCACTCTAAGAAGAAGTGACACTCATCCTCAATGCTCATAGTCTCACATAGCTCGAAAATCTTTACCACCCACTGTATTCTTGGAATTGTCTCTAAAAATATTAATATAAATTAATGATAATTATAGTTTTTCCTTTTATATCAATTTTATTTATTTTTTAAAATATTTTAAATTTAATAATTTCTAAATAAATATTAAGTTATATTTTTTAAATATTTTAAATTTAATTATTTCAATATGATTATTAAATGAATTGTCCCTAAAAATATTAATATAAATTAATGATAATTATAATTTTTCCTTTTATATCAATTTTATTTATTTTTTAAAATATTTTAAATTTAATAATTTCTAAATAATTATTAAGTTGTATTTTTTAAAATATTTTAAATTTGATTATTTCAATATGATTATTAAGTTTGATATGTATATGTTATCATTTATTTATTTTTAATAAATTTTACATTCACACAAATTTCATATTTTTTAAATGATTATCATCTTTTTAAATAACATTTTATATTTCACAATTTTCATTAAATAATTGATTTAATATGTGGGTGTTTTCTATATAATATGTATATGTTAATTAGGTATTGGGGGATGAAATGTATACAATGTTATATACATATTATATATATAGAAGAGGAATGCATTATAATTCTCTTTAATTTTATTTTATAAAATTTAATAATTTAATTTAAATTTTATATTAAATTAAAAAAAATTTCAATTTTTTATTGAAAACTTTGTACAAAGTTACAGTTTCATATCCAAGAAACACCTAAAGTAGATATAAATATATATATGAATGATTTATTTTCACGTTGAAATGAGCTAATTGGTTGGTTTGTTTTCCCACTTTTAAAATTTAAATGTTGTTTCAAGTTAATTTTGATGTTTTCCATTTGAGATGAGTTGATTGGTTGGTTTGTTTTTCCATTTTTAAAATTTAAATATTGTTTTAGGCTAATTTTGATGTTTTCCATTTAAAAAATATTTGTATATATTTTTTAAATTAAAAATAAATTAAATTTAATAATGAAATGTTCAAATTTACTTAGTTAATTTGTTTTCCCACTTTTAAAATTTAAATATTGTTTCATATTAATTTTGATATTTTCCATTTAAAAATTATCTGTATATATTTTTTAAATTAATAATAAATTAAATTTAATAATGAAAAGTTCAAATTTAATGTATATTATATTTAATGAGCATCATCTTAAATGAAAATTAACGAACTTCTATGTTATAAGTTTGAATACAATGGAAAAATACATTACATTGAAGTTGTAATTATTAGATATAAACTTACTTATATTGTTATTATAAATTTGTATATAAAATAGAAATGTAATTCATTATAGTGGTATATTGATGCCGTTGCACCATAAAAAAATAAAATAAATAAATAAATAAATTTTATATAAAATTAAAATTAAAATTTTATTTATTTAAATTTAAAATTTATAAATATATAATTTTTTATGTGTATTTGTATTTTATAAATTTATTTATTATTATTATTTTTAAACTGTGTAATTTTTTTAATTTCACATATGTATTACATGTTGAGGAGAAAGAAGAAAAATATATGTTGTACTTTCTTATAATTTATCTTTTACACATTTACGGTACTGATTTTAATGGATTACTGTATAAATAGGATTCTCATAATTCTCTTGAATTTTTTAATAGGCAACTAAAGTTCCAGAACTGTTATGATTATGTTGAACGATAAGTTCCTTATCCAAAATTTGGACAGCTGTAAAGCTTTGGAGAAAAAACTTGTACAAGTTTCTACACAGCAGACATGTCTAGGGCTCATAAGACTCCGATTTCAAGAGCCCGTGATGTCTTGTCAACATCAATTTTTAAAGTTAGTAGAAGATTCATGAGATTTGGAAATTTGGATTCTTCCATGGACCTTGTAATTTGCTTCATTTTCGATGTTTGATTGTATCATACCACTTATTATGTACCTCGTTTTGTTTTGATAGGCATATCAATATCAATATCAAGAGTAGAAAACAAGACCACACAGTGAAATTTCAATTGCAAAATACATTGCATCTTCGCTTCGCTGTGGATTATGGCACTCTTACATCATGTAACTTTTCTGCTATAGACTTCTTCTCCATTAGGGAATTTTACATCATGCAATTGGAAAGTAATAGTAGATAACATCATCATACGTCAAATTTCACACTGCAGTCCACACGATTTTAATTATGTTAACATTCGAAAATTGCCTTTACATGGATTCACGTGGGAGGTGAGGATAAATAATTTTTGTGACGAATGAAATACAAAGTGGAAATAAACGTTCTTCCCTTTCTATCAATTTTAAAATTTGACATATGGGCATATGGCATGTTGAAATAGTTTGAGAACTGTTTTGAAATTTCCTTTTCAAATGGATAGTAAGTATATCGATTTCCTGGTTGGTGGTGGATAGTAAGTATATCAATTTCCTGGTTGATTTTCAAATATAGTAAGTGTATTGTATGGTGAGTCCATCTGCCGCCAATCCACCAATTGCAATTTATGTGCTTCCTACCAAGACCAAATAAAATTATGCATTTTCCTACGTATACGAGTCAGGATAGACTTTGGGACCTTACTCAATGATAGCCAATAGACACCAATGTTTTGTAGGATGGATTTCACCAGAGTCGGTCATCCTCCTATAGATAGCCACCACCAACACCACTTATGGATGTGCTTGTCGAACCTATTAAGTAACCAGGACCAATCATGTTTATTGTAGGCATTAGGTTTGATGTAGTAACCCAAATACAAAGGTCCAGCTCCTAGCTCCTTGAAATTATAATCAAATAATGATGATATATCCACCCTCGGTTGCTCATCCAAATTATGATCAAGGAAAGTCGATTTTTTTTCATTTATGATCATACCAGATGTATTACTAAACAGATCAAGTATTTCCTTGATTTTTTACCATTCCTTTTTGTAGGCAATACCAAAAATCATCACGTTGTCCACAAAGAATTGATATGAGACTGAGATATTTTTTGATATATTTACACCATAAATCTGTTTTTCCTCCCTAGCTTTTATCATAAGTAGATACTCAAGCCCCTTATCACTGTCAGAAATAGCAACGGCGATAGTGGACAACCTTGCCATAGGCCCCGAGAAACTGAGAAGAACTTTGATGGAATACCATTTACCAGGACACAATAATTAACCGATGAAACACATGCCATTATCCATTTCATTGCTTGCCATTGTATCCCTATTTGAATCAATGCAAGTCTGAGGAACCCACAATTGACCTTGTCATATGCCCTGGTCAGTTCCATCTGAAGTATCAAAGTTTTTTTATTACAATTTTTGATGATATGGAAGGTTTCTTGCGTAAGTCCAATTGCATCTAGAATTTGGTGATTCTCAAGGAACCTGAATTGTTATTTTGAAATGGTATTAGAGAGAACTAGCTTGATTTTGTTTGCAATGATCTTTGCAACGACTTTGTAGACCAAGTTGCATAAGGAGATCGGCCGAAAGTCTTCAAATGATTCCTGTATGGATATTTTGGGGATTAAAGCTATACATGTTGAATTTAGAGACACGGGGATTCTTCCCATGATCCTCGTGTCTTCCACCATAGCAAGCAAATATGGATCCATTACGTCAAAAAATTATGTAAAAAGCTCTGCAGTCCAACCATCTAGACCGAGGATTTTTGCTCTAGCAAATTTATGAATTACCTTTTGAACTTCAGAGAGGGTAATTGGCCTAAAAATATCATTTCCTTCTTGATCCAAGAAGAAAAGCGAGAACTCTCTCATAACCTTTATCTGTTCACTGACCACACATGTACCCGAATCATTATAGTACTCTTTGAAATGTTTTTCTGCCTCTTCAAGAAGGTCTGATTGTCTACTTATGAGATTTCCTTCAACATTTTTTAATGGCCAAATGGAGTTATGGATTCTTCGAGTTTCAAAAAATTGATGGAAGAATTTGTTATTTTTATCACCTAAGGAAATCCATAATGCACAACTTTTAAGTCGCCAAGTCTCGTCCTCCTGAGAGAGCAAGTTTAGTCTTCGTCGTTCCAGCACCAGTAAAGACTGTTGTGATTGAACATGTAAGGACCCCATTTTACTGATATTTTGTGCCATAGAGATATCCTCCTCAATCAAATGGAGCTCCCTATATTGTGCCATCTTTCTCTTCCGTTCCCATTTTAGAGCAATCGATTTCAATCTGCTCAATTTTTTAATCAGATAATAGGAGGGTGGATCATTCGAATCATTTGTAAATTCCTTCCAAGTCTTTTGAACCAGTGCCACAAAATATGCTTGTTTGATCCAAGTGTGGTTGAATTTGTATGGATAGTTTTTTTTTTTTTCCTCAAAATCCAACTCCAATAGAATCGAGAAATGATCTGATATCCTTGATACATCTATCCAGGATCTATATTCAAAAACCAAATCCAATAAGGAATCCGCAGCCATGAAACGGTCCAATATTTTTGAAACACAAGTTGCACCATTCCTGCCATTACTCCAAGTGGGATTCAATGGAAATGGTTCAATATCATTTAGCCTGAAGGAAGAGAAATAATATTAAAAATAATTGGAGAGAGGATCCGGTCTACTAGAATCTCCCCAACATTCAGCATCCGATAATGTGAGGTTAAGATCACCTGCTAGAACCAAATTTGGAAGAGTTAAAGGATCCAAATGAAATATCGAATCCCATAAAAATTTCCTATTATGATAGGGAGCGTATACATTAAGGAAATTACAAACACCTGAAAACCCCACAAAATGTCCTTTTAATAGAATGCCTCAGTGAGTTCCAAAAGCTGACAGATTAGAAAAACGAGGGTTCCGTGCTGATAATAGCCCCCCAGATTGACCCTCTGCATCAGTGGAGGTCAACGCTTAGTCCTTTTTGAATGAATGAAAGTAAATCTTATCCTTCTCGGTTGAAACCATAGTTTCCTGTAAGAAAATAATATTGGGAGACTCCTTCTCCAGTAGGCGTTTGAGGGATAATCTTTTCTAAGGGCCCCCAATCCCTCGAATATTAAGTGAAAGAATTTTCATTTTTTCACTCTTTCTTGGGATTTCAAATCTCTAAGAGCTCGTTTAGTGTTAGATGATTGGGATACTGGATCCGGTAAAGGAACTGAAACAATAGGTGAAGTCATGGAGAGCAGGGCTGCACCTTTACGACCACTACGAGTATGTAAAGGAAACAAGTTTTCTGCTAAGCCACCTTGAACCATACCCTTTTCCTTCTGTAAAGTGGGAAGAATGGAACTTGATGAGATCATTCCCTCCACTTCCAAGTCAATGGGAATATTTCCAACATAGGTAGTTAGTGGAGTTTGTAGCGATTTATCACACAGGGAATTCAAAGTAGTAGGAGCACTCTCCTTTGGAATAGTCGGGGAAATGGGATCATGAGATGGTGGACAGAAAACTGGAGAAAGATCCGAGATATTTAAAGTAGGGACCAGGAGTGGCAAGGTAATATTTAAGTTAGTGGGATCGGGGCAAGATGAAGTAGGTAGATCAACAAATAAAGTAGAGGAAAATGGGAGTGATACCCCACCTTCCTGGTCTGTAGCAGGGGAACAGGAAGGAACTGTAATATCAAAATCCTCTTTTCCACTATGGCAGACACCCTTATAGAAATATGGCACACCTCCGATAATTTCATCCCCAATCCTATGTCCTTTCTTTACCAGCAAAATTATAAGTTCTTTCTCTCCATCATTTAATGATTCAGTAAAAGATGGGTCTAATGAGTTTAACTTACCCAATAGTGAAGACGAGTGTTAACACCAAAACTGACCCCCAAGGCTTAAAGAGGGTAATCTCGGATAACTACTAACCATTCTTTGGTTTACGTTTCTGATCAAACATAAACTGAGAGGGCTCTCTCTACAATCTCGTGAAAAAGACTGGAATAATCAAGATTGTCAATAATGAAAAAAGGAACACCAGCATTCACGGCTAAGATATTCAATTACAACAATTATACAGAAGATCATATTTATGTTTAGGAAACGGAAAGGATTCAAGAAATATTTGGTTGAAAACGCATGAATTTCATTTGGGCGATGGAGTCACCTTTAACAAATTATGAAAGCAATATTTACAAAAGACTCTGCAAACACATTCACAAGGGCGAGGTAGCAAGCAACTAATAGTCAACGAGCTTTAATTTGTGGAACAGAAGAGAAAAGAAACAATCCATCAATCTAAGGCATCTAACGAGGATGAATCCTACATCAACTTTGGCAGAATATATTTGGTGAAATACTTGGAATAAGCTAAGTAGAGCATAATCTCTATGAATTCTACTTAACTGTTAACCTAATCCCAGCATGAAGGAAATAACAAAGAGAGAAACACATTTTCACATGGGAAAAGAAAGATACAAACTACCAGAATGATTACACAAGAATCCTTGTCAAAAAAGCAGGCTTCAACTCTGCAAATTTCTATTAAACAACTCAAAGAAAAAATTCTTACAAAATGATCATCAAAACACAAATAGCTTTTTCATAAGATTTCCAACCCTTGTGCCTTCGATTACAAATTTATATATAGACACCTTCAAGCTCTAGGCTCGACTCTTTCAAAACATAAAATAGTTACAGCCATATGCCATCTCATAAAGAATCGGTTTTCCACAACTATTTTCCAAACAAAAAACAGGTAGAGCCATCCTAACTACTTTTTACATTGTCGGTATTATTACTGAATGAAATTAACATCATAGTAAAGTAAACATAGTAAGCATAAAAGTTCCAACTGACTATCCATTTAGCCGTCTCAAAAAATATTACAAATTACTTTCAAAAATAGGAATGTCTTAGAAGTCTTTTGCTCATAACATCAACCCTTTGAAAATAATAGAACAAATAACCACTACTAAAGAGTCTAAAGTGAGTGTTTCATTCTCCCATACTTCTCCACGTAAACCCATTGGTCGGCTATGATGATCTCATGCAATGCCTTCTCTTTCACCAATACTTTTAGATCCACATTTTCGTCATTTGACAATATGAAAGCTCCTTCGCTCAAACTTCTCAGCCGGTTCAGGATCTCAAAATCAGGTGCAAGCTTTTCCAGCAGTATTTTTCCTGTGAGGATCTGGCTCACCATTTGGAATTTTTTGTGGTCCATCTTTGTGATACACAGCAGGTTCTTGTAATCATTATGTAGGATTAGTTCATTGCTTTCATTCCAAAGAGAAGGCAACCCTTTCTGGAATATTTTCTCAAACCTTTGCTTTATCTCTTCTATCTGCTCGTTCATCGATGCACATTGGTCGTCAAGCTCTTCTACGAGGGAAAACTTACTTAGAGTCCTTCGTGCCCAAGCGATAGCAGCCACTCTGTTTTTTATACCCAGAGCACTCAATTGTTCTTTAGATTGAGGCTTCAAGAAGTCTATGGCATCTTGAGCTATTTCCTTAGGTCTGAGTTGCAAGTTACTTCTGGTTAATGCACAACTCTTCAAAGCTTTCTTTATCGCTCTCTCCCGAGTGTTTAAGGAGATTAAGTATGGTCTGATATTTGTAGCGATCTCTATAATCTCGTCCCAGATTAGATCTCTGCCCATCTGCATAGGGATATTCCCGGTTACTTGGGAGACAAATCGGTGATTTGTTACAATCAGCCCTTTATTCTCTTTCTGCAATTTTTTCACTTCTTCTTCCATATGCATGTTCTGCTCTTCTAGCTTTGAATCTGTTTCCTTCAGTTCTTTGATCTATAATTCATTGAGACTAACCTGATACATAGCTCGTGAGAGGCTATCAGTATCATTTTTCTCCTGGGTAGGCCACATGCTCATAATGGGCAAGTTGTCTTTCAAGTCTTCTATCTGTTGGTCCAAACTTAACTTCTCCTTTTCCCAATCTGCCTTTTTCTCAGTCAACTTTAGCAATTCAGCCTGACTTTCACTAAGTTCTTTGACTAAGGCTTCTTTCTCCTGTTCCAACTTAGTCACTTCAGGAGTTTGGATCAACTGGGTATTTGAGACTTTGGCTTTCTTTTGTAATCTTTGGATCAGGTTTTTCCTTTTTTGTCAATAATTTCTTAGTAGCTTTACCACTACCATCACTAGCAACTAGCTCTAATTGTATCTTCCTGATTTGCTACTGGTGCGATTTGTTCTCCTGTCTTTCTTGTCTCAACTGAGTGTCCATTTTACTGATTATTTCTCCAAACTTATCTACTTTCAGCTTCGCCTGTATGTAATCCTCATAAATAATGTCCCCTAGTTGCTTATGCATCTGGACCTTATCGGGAGCCGATATTTTTGTTAAATCATACGTTACAATATTTCGGCTGGCTACTAGGGAGATGCCTTATTTCAACAAATTTCGAGCCTTTGGTAATAGGTCATATATTTCTTGAGCCGAGGCCTGCTTGTCCTATGCATATTTCTCAAACATCTTCTCTCTCGAAGAGAACTTACTTGTATCCCCACTTTCCTGAGCTTCTTGGAAATTGTACTCCACTACCTGCACACCGGGAATTGGTTTTTCCTCTTCTCTATTATCTTCAACTTCCATTGAAATAGTCACAATGGCTTGAGTTTGCGCCAATTCCTAGTCCCCAACTCTGCATCTCTTTCCCCTTTCTTCATCATGCTCTTCTAAGATTTCATGCAAATTTCTCTTTTCCCCCACTTCGGCAGTCTTAGGCACTTCATCCATTTTTATAGTTTCCTTTAGCAAAGCGAGCTCCTCGCCTTGCAAGTCGGGGGCCGTTTCTGCTTCTGGTTCGTACTACAACAAATTTCTTTTGGCCGATAACCCTTCTATTTCTTTATGCTCGAAACTGCTTTGGTTATTCAGCTTCCTTCTATCAAAGATTATATGATAAGGGTTAAAGCTTGCTGCCACATCTTTTTCAAACTCAAATTCTTCCATCAACTTCTGCACTTCCGCAATACCCTACTTGCTATTTACAATGAATGGTCCAACGACCCAAGGAAATTTCAAATCTATTCCTTTCCTGAATTTTGCAAAAAGCTCCTCTTCCAAGATTAACTTTTGTCTAATAAATTCCAAAGAGAAAATTCTGGATGTCAAAAAGGCTGGTATCACGTAAGGTTCGTGTGTAAACCCATACAGCTGGATGACTGTTGAGAGTCTGGATAAAAACTAGTCTCCTACCATGACTTCCCTTTTCAACTGCAACAAGGTTTTCATTTCAGGCAATACTCTCGGCATCCCTTATTCAAAAAATAATTTGTACAACACAGATAACATAGAATTCATGTAATTGAACATGGTGTCTTCCAGGTGACCGGCATAAACTTCCGGTGGGAAACGTAACTCATTGTGGTTACTGTCCATAACCAACTTCATCAGATGAGCCTGAAATCGGAAACATCTAGTGTTCAGGAAAATCGCCAATTGGGTATTAATGCTTTCTGCTATAAAACTTTCGAACTTGAGACCAGGGACTGACTCATAACTGATCAGGGGTGGACCGATGCTTATTCTATACAGCAAGCTTAATTGCACTTCCGTCACCACCCTGTCACTATCAATACCAAACTATGCAAGTAATGACAGAACCAATTGGGTATTGGTATTAAACAGGCTTATATCTACTAGTTAAGGGGTTTCTTCCATTTCCAAGTCTAGTTTTAGGCAAGCGGTCAAAAAGGCTTGCCGACTCTCGGGAGAACTCTTATGATAGAGGGTTACTGGTGCTATTTTAGAGAACTCTTCAGACTCGAGTGGGAGAAAACCAAGGACATCAATTGACTGACGCACCACTGAAGGTTCTATAGAACAAACAATTTTACTCTGTCGGCTATTCATGATAACACTCTGAGATCCCTCATAGTTGGATACACACCAAGAGACAAACTCGGGAAACGACATGATCTGGTCTAGAAAAAATAAAATAAAAGACGACTGAAAAACCCTATGTACATCTGACGTACCTTTATCCCGCAGGCCTTTCAACCTCCTTTTTATCTCAGTTATGGGCAATTGGGTAACTGTGTCAAAAATACTACCATCTCTGTCTTCCAGGGAATTCCTAACTCTACTTGTGCTCACGGCGGAACCTTCTTCCACTATTTCTATTGAATTATCTACTTTACTAACAAGTCTCCGTCGGAAGGGCCTACCTGTTTCCAGCAAATCTTCTGGGATGTTCCTGTCGAAAGCTCGGTTGCCCTCGCTGTCTCCCACCTGCCGAGAAACTTCCAGACCTTGACAGTTTTATGAATAAACAAAGGCCTACAACAACTGCTGAGGGTTTTATATATAAATATTCTGCACTTAACCCTTCGTCTTATCCGCCAGTTGTCCAGCGATCCCGGCCGCTGATTCTCCATGGGTGATTTTCGATCATCGGATCTAAACCATTATCTAATCTCCTAATGTGACATTTTATGCCTATCCTCCATGGGATCCCATGTAGGACCCACTCTATGTCATTCCACTGATAACACGCATCCACGAAACATCATCGAAACTTTCCCAAAGTGGTTTTGGATACCACTTTCCTTCCTCGTGATTGCCTGTGGTATTGACACCTGTCCAATGGTTTTAGCCATTGTGACTGCCTTCTTAGGTATCCATCATGCAACTTTTCGACGAGATGGATCTTGGACCGTAGATCTTATTTCTCTTTGCATCTACGGTAGAGATGAGTGGCCTTTTTAATGTTCCACCTTTTCCCGACGATGGGGCCCACTGTTCGTTCTTTCGTGCATCTTCCTTCATATCCACACCGTCGATCTAGGCCACCTACTCTTCGCACCGTGGATCGCTTTATGTCTCTACCACCCTAGTATCTCATGCCCTTGTGGTGGTTTCATTTACCGCTTTTCTCCCCATGATGAGTCCTCCAGCTGCCATCTGTCCGGCGGTATCACCCATCGCTACCACCCTGTTGGCTATCCATCAGGTAGCTTCTCGACGAGATGGATCTTGGACCGTGGATCTAGCTCCGCTTTGCCTCCATGGCGGTTCTTCTGCCGAGACTTAACCCTCATATTACTTTAGGATGTTGGACTTAGGATTTTGGGGTTATTCATTCACTTAGAAGGCTCTTAGCCCTACTTCTTTGTGAATTTCTCATGGGGTATTCCCTCTTAGCCCTCTGTATATTAATTTTTCCCTATTCTGGTCTTCAACCATGGAGGAAGACTAGAGCTTTCAAGCCTTTATTAGGTAGGTTTATCCAACCCTATTCTTTTCACACTTGATATTTATGAGGTGTAAAAATCAGGTGTTAACAATTGGATCCAACTCGAGGATGATATCCTCCCTGTAAGGTAGCAAAGAACTTCGTAGACTAAGTGCCTAATCCATTGGGAAAATTTTCCTTGTGGCCTTAGACTAAAAAAAATTTCTTAGATCATGACGCTGGGAACTACGCTTGCTTTCGCCTCTGGGTAAAATACTTAAGGAAAAACAAAACAACCAACAAAAATTGCATGGCCTCCCCTTTCATACCTTAGGGCCTTCACTTTGGGCTTCAAGTCTTCTAGTTAGCCATTAAACCTTCAAACAACCGAAAAAAGGAAAAATATGTACAAGTTATGGTACATGAATTACCTGGCTCGTCTAGGACAGATAATGCTTTAAAAATCGGCCATTGACTGGTCCTCCCGACTAGGAAGACCCATCTTGCTCTTCCAGTATAAAAGAGTTGGTTCCTCTGTGTGCAGTAATGACGTATGGACCCATCCACATGTGGTCAAATTTACCGTGTTTGTCTTCTCTTGGGCAATCCCATTTCAGAACCAGGTCATTCACTTGAAATTTATCTTCCTTGGTCTTCTTATCAAATGCCTCTTTCATCTTTTCCTGGTGTCCTTGTACTCTGTTATAGGTTTTAGTTCTTAATTCATTTAGCTCAATTATTTGGTTCACTCTCCTTTGCATGTGATTTGGTTCTTCTTATAAAACTTGCAGCAACCTCATAACTAGTAATCCTAGAGAAGCTGGAAAAACCACTTCAGCTCCATACACCAACTGGAATGGGGACATTCCAATGGCCCTTTTAGTGCTTATTCTATCAGCCCACAGGGCATACTTCAGCTTAGTGTGCCATGCCCTCTTATTCTCTTATAATAATCTCTTTATGATCTTTACTAAGCTTTTATTGGAGGATTCTACCAGACCGTTTCCTTGGGAGTAGTAGGCTGTAGAGTGGTTCAGACTGATATGATATTTGTGGCAGAAATTAATCATCTTCTTAGAACAAAATGCAGGCACATTATTAGTCATGATCCTTTTGGGGAAACCAAACTTAGATAGGATATTATCCTCCAGAAAATCCATAATAACATTTTTTGTTGCATTCCTGGTAGGTATAGCTTCTATCCACTTAGTGAAGTAATCCGTGACTGTCAATATCCACCTGTGCTGCCCATAAGAGTTAGGGTTTATCTCCCCAATGAAATCCAGTCCCCATTGTTGAAAAGGAGCTTCTACTATGACTGGGTGAAGGGGTAGTGATATGACTTTCCTCTTTCCTTCAAAAATTTGACATTGGTGACAGGTTACTGTTTCTTTATACACATCTGTGAACATGGTGGGCCAATAGAGACTAACCCTCAGGATCTTGTTCACTGTGACCTTCCAAGAATGGTGACCACCACAATCCCCCTTATGAAATTCCCTCTTAGTATGTTTGGCTTCATCCTCTAACAGGCAATTTAGCAATACGCCTCCAAGATCCTTCCAGTACAAGAATTGATTCATGATACAGTATTTTGTGGCTTTTAATTTTACAGCTCTGGCTCTGCTCTTACTTAATCCTACTGGAGCTTGTAGATTTTGCAATGCATAAACACTATCAGAGTACCAGGGAGACACAGAAAATTCAGGCTTTATTTGTAACCCTACGTCCAGCTGACATAAAGAGTCTTGCAAAAATTTAGTTGCAAAGAGTCATAGTTAGCTTTGGTCATCAACTTGGCTAACCCTTGCCCTTTTATCAATTTGGTAGGCTTTATTTCCATGTCATATTCTAGCAGCACAATGATCCATTTTGCTCTTCTTCCTTCTGGATTAGCCTGGGTGAGGATACCTTTTACTGCACTGTTTGGAACATGGGCAATGATGTGTGAATGGAGAATATAGACCCTGAAATATTTCAACGACTTGATTAGAGCATAAGCCTGTTTCTCCATGATATCATATTTTATTTATGCATCTCTCAATATTCTGCTGAAAAAAGCAATTGGCTATTTGGCATTCTCATCATTCTTCTACAGCAACACTCCTACTACTGTATGCTCAGAAGCATAAGAAAAAATCAGGGCTTGCTAATATAGGGGCTTCATAAATAGCGTTTTTGATTCCCTTGAAAGAGTCTCTAGTTTCCTCTGTCAGCCTTATCTGGTTTTCTTTTCTCAGCATATTGGTAATGCTCATCATAATCTCAGCAAAGCTAGGTATGAACCTTCTCAAAAAACCCACTCTTCCAATAAAAGATTGCACCTCCTTTTTACTTATGGGATCTCCAACCTTCTGGATCGCACTAACCCTCTCAGGGTCTATCTTAATACCTCCCTTAGAAATAATATGTCCTAGGAGTTTAGCCTCTTCTAAAGCAAAGTGGGATTTCTTTGGGTTGAGGGAGATACCATATTTTATGCACTTCTTAAAAACCTGCTCTAGGTGTTTGAGATGCTCGTCATCGAACTTTCAATATACTATTATATCATCCATGTACACCACCAGAAACTTATCTTTCTCTTCAGCAAAGGCGATGTCCATCACTCTCTGGAAAGTAGCTCCATCGTTCATCAATCCAAAGGGAATCTTAGCATACATGAAAGTACCCCATGGAATGGTGAAAGCAGTCTTTTCTTGATCTTCTGGACTGACCTTGATATGATTATACCCTGAGAAACCATCCATTGTAGAAATCCTTTCTGCCTCTACTACCTTCTGCAGGATATGCTCTATTTTGGGCAGAGGGTAATTGTCCTTTAAGGATTCTCTGTTCAAATTTCTGAAGTCTATATAGATTCTAATTTCCCCTTTCTTTTTTCTTACAGGAACTAGGTTAGCCACCCATTGAGAAAATCTCAAAGTGACAATAATCTTCGCGTTTAACAGCCTCTTGATCTCCTTTTCTACCATCGGTACCAACCTGGGGTTTATTCTTCTCAACTTCTATTTGAAAGGATTTTCTCCGGGCTGAATTGGGATGGAATGCTAGATTATTGAAGTGTCATACTCCTTTAACTCTTCATAGCTCCAAGCGAAGGCAGCAACATATTTTTTCATCAAATCAACATACTTCTTTTTTCTCTTGGTCTCCAATTTTTTAGACAATTTTACCATCCAAGGTTCCCCAACAAAACCTAAATTCTGATCTTCTACTATATCCTTGGGAGGCTCAAATTTGGGATTCTTTGCCACATCGTTTCAGTCAAAGAGCTTTTCTAGGGGTATCAGTCCTTTGGGAATATAGTTGCTTTTTAACTGGACAATTTCTTTGCCTCCTAGAGTGTTCTTCCAACCCCTATTTCCATTCTCTTTGCTTTCTGACTGTTCTTCGTCCACTAGACCTTCTACATTCTCATTCTATGTGTTGATCTGAACATTAGCAAACTCATGAGACAGTTCTAAAAATCTTCTAATTTGTAGGTCATCTTCAAACACTTGCCAATACTTGGAATTGTCTGGGATGGATGGTCTATTTATCACTTCGACCTCGTATTTTTCTTGGGAAAAAATGGGTGTTTTAAAACCACCTGCAGTATTGGCCAAGGAGTCAGCCACTTGATTGTCACATCTTGGAATTGCCCAGATCTTATGTTCATTGAAAAAATTTCCAAACATGTCCCAAACTTTGTTTCTATAAGCTCTCATTCTGGGGTGCTTTGCCTGATAACTATCGTTTACCTGGTTCACCACCAGTTCCGAATCTCCAAATATGTGTACTCTCCTGGCTCCCAGGTCTTTCAGAGCTCTCAGTCCTAATAGTAGAGCTTCATATTCAGCCACATTGTTTGTGCATTCAAAAGTCAATTTATAGGATAGGGCCCTAGATTCTTGGTATGGAATTATGATCCAAACCCCAGCCCCATTTTTGCTTAGTGAACCATCAAAGTACATCTTCCACAATCCTTCTTCATTTTTTCGCCTCTTTGATGCCTCATGCCTTGCTGCAAACTCTTTGTCTTCCTCTAATTCATGAAAAAATGGGGGTCTGGGATCAGTATGTAGACCATCATTGAAAAGGATGGAGGAACCCATGTCTGTGTCCACAACGAAAATAGGGTGATTCTCGAGCTTGTCATCAATACTGACTACATAAGCCATCCTTTTTTCTCTATATAACTTCCTATTGCTTCTGAATAGTGGTATAGTAGCATAAGATAAATCCATCTGCATGGTTCCCTTTAGCTTCTTTACCCAGGATCTTGATAACAGCATCCCAAACTTAGCAGGTAGATCAGCTACTATGTCCATCATGATGCTCTTTGCTGGAATCTGGGCAAGGGTTACCACCACGTCTTTAATAAGCCCGAAACAGGGTACCCTTCTAGAATCAAAAGAATATAGGTATTTGTAGGGTCTAGTGACCTCTAACCCCAAATAAGTCTACTACTAACTTTGGCATCAAGTTATGCGAAGCTCCAGAGTCTATTAGGGCATTGTGTAATAACTTGTTGTGGATATTCAGGCTTAAATAGAAGGGAGGGACTTCTTCATCATTTGGTTCCTCCATTTTGGAACCGAAGATTATAGTGGGGGCATCATCTGTCACCTCCAACATATCTTATGTATTTCCAAACTGCCCCTTTACCAGGCTATTTATCTCTTCCCTATATTCATTAACTCTTAATAGTTCATTCAGGGGGATGGAGATCTTTACCTTAGACAATTTAGCCTTCAAGCTGAATATTGGGGATAGCTTCCCTATTTCGGTTACTTCTAGTTTCCTACCCTCTTTAGAATGCTTCCCCCCATCTTCTGATACTTTCTGTACAGGATCCACTGGTTGTTTCCCCTTCATTTTATCTATATTCTGTTGAGTCTTAGGGGGATGAATCTGGGAAGACTGCCCTTCAGTTATTGGTATTTATCTGTTTCTCAACCTCATTTTTCTCTGGATGTCATCCACAGCATTCATGTAACCCATTTGATATTGTTCAGAATCAGACACTGCGGCCTTATCGGCATTCCCCTTGGTGAAAAAATCGTGCTCCTTTTCAGTCAAATGGACTATGTGTTCAAGGGTGTCAAAGAGATGTATTTGGTCAGCATTAGGGTTTTTAGGTCCTTCTTCATCTACCAAATTCTCAGGGAAAGGAGGTCTTATCTGATGATCTTCTTGGTTTCTCGGATTTCTTGGAGGAGGCGGCCTTCTAAAATGAGGGTTCCTTATATGATTTTTAGGTTGTTACCTAGCAGGAGGCTTATTCTCTATAGCTAACCGATCCAACAATTTCTTCATAGTTCTCATCATGGTATCGAATTTAGCATCACTAGCAGAGGCTTGGTTTTCTTGCTTCTTCTTCTCTGCTTTAGTTTTTCCCTTCATTTTCCCAGAAGCCTCATGTTAGCCTCAACCTCCAAGGCATCCTTCAGCATGGCAGGCAGTGAGGTGGATTTTCTTTCTCTCAATGTGCACGAGAAGTCTCCATCAAAGGCATCTGCATAGTGGAGCTTTGCAGCGCCTACCGAAGGTTTTAGATCACCGAGAATAGAATTGTAGGCTTTCATGAATCTGGCAGAAAACTCATGGACTGATTCAAACCCGCCTTTCTTTAAATGATTATACTGGGACAAGACTATAGTAGGACTGCCCGTGGTTTCCCATCTTTCTAGAAGCAATACTTTAAAAGCTGCATAATCAGCTATGGATGCATTAGGTAGCTGCCTGAACCATTTCTTAGGTTCTCAAAATAGGCTTTGAGCAAACAATCTCATTTTAGCATCATCGTGGTCCACTTCCTCCAAGTCCAAAAAATCTTTGAATCTATCAACATGTTGTTTGGTGGACTAGTCTCCTTCTCCATTATAAGAGACAATTCTCTGGGCATAATTCTGAGGGAGGTCATTCAAGGCAGCAGGCAGGACCAAAGGCACATATCTGGTAGCCATGGGTATAGGTGGATTCGAAGCTTATGGGGGAATATTCTGAGCAGGATTACTGACTGGGACTATGATGTGGGATTGGGGGATCTAAGAAATGGGCTTATTTCCTTTGGCTTTTGCAAGGCCTTTAAAATCTAACCACACAGGGTCTAAAAGATATGATTCAAGGTTATTCAGAGTTCCTTCGCCCAGGATTAGGTATGATTCAGATTTGGTTCTTGGCAATGATTTGCTAATATCAATATCTAAATCTAATTCCTGAAAGGCGGATGTATCTTCTAAAAAAGAAACAGTCTCAGTGCTAGGAGCACTAGCCGGATCTTTCACATTTTTTTGTTTGAGCAGACTTTCAGGATTATCTACTCCTAATAGGATTTAAGGGAAAGGGTTACCTCTTGTATGGATCTTTCTTAAGGCCAGGATACCTTTGCAATTTCTTCAATAGTATACTTTGGTGTACTGATCTTTCTCCAATGGAGTCTTCTTAAATTGTCTGATCTTGGTAAGTGGAGTCACCAGGGAAAAATTCTTCAACCTTCTTGAAACTACGGAACCCTCTATTTGCCCACAGGGATTTCTCTTATTCTTTGAAATTCGGACGTATATATCGTTCTCCCAGGGACTATAAAACAATCTCTTCCCCGGCAACGATGCCAATTTGTTAACACCAAAACTGACCCCCAAGGATGAAAGAGGGTAATCTGAGGTAACTACTAACCATTCTTTGGTTTACGTTTCTGATCAAACATAAACAAAGAGGGCTCTCTCTACGATCTCATGAAAAAGACTGGAATAATCAAGATTGTCAATAATGAAAAAAGGAACACCAACATTCATGTCTAAGATATTCAATTACAACAATTATACATAAGATCATATTTCTGTTTAGGAAACGGAAAGGATTCAAGAAATATTTGGTTGAAAACGCATGAATTTCATTTGGGCGATGGAGTCACCTTTAACAAATTCTGAAAGCAATATTTACAAAAGACTCTGCAAAGGCATTCACAATGGCGAGGTAGCAAGCAGCTCATAGTCAAAGAGCTTTAATTTGTGGAACAGAAGAGAAAAGAAACAATCCATCAATGTAAGGCATCTAACGAGGATGAATCCTACATCAACTTTAGTAGAATATATTTGGTGAAATACTTGGAACAAGCTAAGCAGAGCATAATCTCTATGAATTCTACTTAGCTGTTACCTTGATCCCAGCATGAAGGAAATAACCCAAAATGGAATAACAAAGAGAGAAACACATTTGCACATGGGAAAAGAAAGATACAGACAAGTAGACTGATTACATAAGAATCCTTGTCGAAAACACAGGCTTCAGCTCTGCAAATTTCTATTAAACAACTAAAAAAAAAAAGTCTTACAAAATGATCATCAAAACACAAATAGATTTTTAAAAGATTTCCAACCCTTGTGCCTTCGATTACAAATGTATATATAAACACCTTCGAGCTCTAGGCTCGGCTCTTTCAAAATAGAAAATAGTTACAGCCATATGCCATCTCATCAAAAATCGGTTTTCCACAATTGTTTTCCAAACAAAAAACAGGTAGAGCCGTCCTAACTACTTTTTACATTGCCGGTATTATTACCGAATGAAATTAACCAGAGTAAAGTAAACATAGTAAGCATAAAAGTTCCAGCTGACTATCCATTTAGCCGCCTCAAAAAATATTACAAATTACTTTCAAAAATAGGAACGTCTTAGAAGTCTTTTGCTCATAACATCAACCCTTTGAAAATAACAGACCAAATAACCACTACTAAAGAGTCTAAAGTGAATGTTTCATTCTCCCGTACTTCTCCACATAACCCCACTAGTCAGCTGTGATGCTCTCATGCAACGCCATCTCTTTCACCAATACTTTTAGCTCCACATTTTCGTCATTTGACAATATGAAAGCTCCTTTGCTCAAACTTCTCAGCCGGTTCAGGATCTCGAAATCAGGTGCAAGCTTTTCCAGCAGTATTTTTCCCATGAGGATCTGGCTCAACATTTGGAATTTTTCGTGGTCCATCTTTGTGATACATAGAAGGTTGTTGTAATCATTATGTAGGATGAGTTCATTGCTTTCATTCCAAAGAGAAGGCAACCCTTTCTGGAATATTTTCTTGAACCTTTGCTTTATCTCTGCTATTTTCTCGTTCATCGATGCAGATCGGTCCTCAAGCTCTTCTACGAGGGAAAACTTACTCAGCATCCTCCTTGCCCAAGCAATAGCAGCCACTCTGTTTTTTATACCCAGAGCAATCAATTGTTCTTTGGACCGAGGCTTCAAGAAGTCTATGGCGTCTCGAGCTATTTCCTTAGGTTTGAGTTGTAAGTTACTTCTGTTTAATGCACAACTCTTCAAAGCTTTCTTTATCGCTCTCTCCCGAGTGTTCAAGGAGATTAAGTATGGTCTGAGATTTGTAGCGATCTATATAATCTTGTCCCAGATTAGATCTCTGCCCGTCTGCATAGCGATATTCCCGGTTACTTGGGAGACAAATTGGTGATTTGTTACAATCAGCCCTTTATTCTCTTTCTGCAATTTTTTCACTTCTTCTTCTATATGCATGTTCTGCTCTTCTAGCTTCGAAGCCCTTTCCTTCAGTTCTTTGATCTCTACTTCCTTGAGACTAACCTGAGACATAGCCTGCGAGAGGCTATCAGTATCATTTTTCTCATGATTTTCCTGGGCAGGCCGTGTGCTCAAAATGGGCATGTTGTCTTTCAAGTCTTCTATCTTTTGGTCCAAACTTAACTTCTCCTTTTCCCAATCTGCCTTTTTCTCAGTCAACTTTAGCAATTCAGCCCGGCTTTCACTGAGTTCTTTGACTAAGGCTTCTTTCTCCTGTTCCAACTTAGTCACTTCAGGAGTTTGGATAAACTGGGTATTTGAGACTTTGGCTTTCTTTTGTAATGTTTAGATCAGGTTTTTCCTTTTCTGTCAACAATTTCTTAGTAGCTTTACCGCTACCATCATTAACAACCAGCTCTAATTGTATCTTCTTCATTTGTTGCTGCTGCGCTTTTTTCTCCTGTATTTCTTTTCTCAATTGAGTGTCCATTTTACTGATTATTTCTCCAAACTTATCTACTTTCAGCTTCTCCTATATGTAATCCTCCTAAATAACGTCCCCTAGTTGCTTATGCATATGGACCTTATCAGGAGCCGATATTTTTGATAAATCATACATTACCTCGGTCAGTTTACTCGAGGTAGCCACCGCCACATTTAGAGTACCTGCTTTCACATTTCGGCTGGCTACTAGGGAGACGTCTGATTTCAACAAATTTCGAGCCTTTGGTAACAAGTCATATATTTGTTGAGCCAAGGCCTACTTGTCCTGTGCATATTTCTCAAACATATTCTCTCTCGAAGAGAACTTACTTGTATCCCCACTTTCCTGAGCTTCTTGGAAATTGTACTCCACTACCTGCACAATGGGAATTGGATTTTCCTCTTCTCTATTATCTTCAGCTTCCATTGAAATAGTCGCGATGGCTTGAGTTTGGGCCAATTCCTGGTCCCCTACTTTGCATCTCTTTCCCCTTTCTTCATCAAGCTCTTCTAAGATTTCGTGCAAATTCCTCTTTCCCCCACTTCGACAGTCTTAGGCACTTCATCCATTTCTATAGTTCCCATCAGGAAAGTGAGCTCCTCTCCTTGTAAGCCGAGGGCTATTTCTGCTTCTGGTTCGTACTGCAACAAATTCCTTTTGCTCGATAACCCTTCTATTTCTGTATGCTCGAAACCGCTTTGGTTATTCAGCTTCCTTCTGTCAGAGATTATATGATAAGGGTCGAAGCTTGCTGCCTAATCCTTTTCAAACTCAAATTCTTCCATCAACTTCTGTACTTCCGCAATACCCTCCTTACTATTTACAATGAACGGTCCAACAACCCAAGGAAATTTCAAATTTGTCCCTTTCCTTAATTTTGCAAAAAGCTCTGCTTCCAAGATTAACTTTTGTCTGATAAATTCTAAAGAGAAAATTCTAGATTTCAAAAAGGCCGGTAGCACGTAAGGTTTGTGCGTAAACCCATACAGCTGGATGACTGTGGAGTCTCTGGATAAAAACCAGTCTCCTACCGCGACTTCCCTTTTCAACTGCAACAAGGTTTTCATTTCAGGCAATACTCTCGGGATCCCTTCTTCAAAAAATAATTTGTACAACACAGATCACATAGAATTCATGAATTGAACATGGTCTCTTCCAAGTGACCGGCATAAACTTCTGGTAGGAAACGTAACTCATTGTATTTACTATCCATAACCAACTTCATCAGATGGGCCCGAAATCAGAAACATCTAGTGTTCGAGAAAATCGCCAATTGGGTGTTAATGATTTCTTCTATAAAACTTTTGAACTTGAGACCAGGGACCGACTCATAACTGACCAGGGGCAGGCTGATTCTTATTCTATACATCAAGCTTAATTTCACTTCCGTCACCACCCTGTCACTATCAAGACCAAAAAACTGTGCAGGTAATGACAGAACCAATTGGGTATTGGTATTAAATAGGCTAATATCTACTGGATAAGGGTTTTCTTCCATTTCCAGCTCCACTTTTAGGAAAGCGGTCAAAAAGGCTTGCCGACTCTCAAGAGGACTTTTACGATAGAGGGTTACCAGTGTTATTTCAGAGAAATCTTTAGACTCGTGTCGAAGAAAACCAGGGACTTCAGACGACCGACGCACCACCGAAGGTTCTATAGAACAAACAATTTTACCCTGCCAGCTATTCATGATAACTCTCTAAGATCCCTCATAGTTGGATACACACCAAGAGACAAACTCAGGAAATGACATGATCTGGTCTGGACAAAACAAAATAAAAGATGACTGAAAAACCCTATGTACATCTGTACCTTTATCCCGTAGGCCTTTTAGCCTCCTTTTTATCTCAGTTACGGACAATTAGGTAACTATTTCAAAAATACTACCATCCCTGTCTTCCAGGGAATTCCTAGCTCTACTTGTGCTCATGGAAGAACCTTCTTCCATGATTTCTACTGAATTATCTACTTTACTGACAAGTCTCAGTCGGAAGGGCCTACCTGTTGCCAGCAAATCTTCTGGGATGTTCCTGTCAAAAGCCCGGTTGCCCTCGCCGTCTCCCACCCACCGAGAAACTTCCAGACCTTGATAGTTTTTCGAATAAACAAATGCCTACAACAACCGCTGAGGGTTTTATATATAAATATTCTTCACTTAACCCTTGGTCTTATCTGCCACTTGTCCGACGATTTCGGCCACTGATTCTCCATGGGTGATTTTTGGTCGTCGGATCTAAACCATTATTTAATCTCCCGATGTGACATTTTATGCCTGCCCTCTGTCGAATCCCAGGTAGGACCCACTCTATGTCCACTGAGAACACGCGTCCACAGAACATCATCGAAACTTTCCTAGAGTGGTTTTGGATACCATTTTCCTTCCTCAAGATCAGTTGTGGCGTTGACACCTGTCCAATGGTTTTATCCATCGTAACCGCCTTCTTACATATCCATCGTGCATCTTTTCGATGAGATGGATCTTGGACCATAGATCTTATTTCACTTTGCATCTATGGTAGAGATGAGCAGCCTTTTTAATGTTCCATCTTTTCCTGACGACGGGGCCCACTGTTCATTCTTTCGTGCATCTTCCTTCATCTCCGCACCGTTGATCTAGGCCACCTACTCTCCGCACCGTGGATCGCTTTATGCCTCTACAACCCTGGTATCTCGCACCCTTGTGGTGGTTTCGTTTACCACTTTTCTCCCCACGATGAGTCCTCTAGCTGCCATCTGTCCGGCGGTATCACCCATCACTACCACCCTGTTGGTTATCCATCAGGTAGCTTCTCGATGAGATGGATCTTGGACCGTGGATTTGGCTCCACTTTGCCTCCATGGCGGTTCTTCTTCCGAGACTTAACGCTCATATTACTTTAGGCTATCGGACTTAGGATTTTGGGGTTATTCATTTGCTTAGAAGGCTCTTACCCCTACTTCTTTGTGACTTTCTCATGGGGTATTCCCTCTTAGCCCTCTGTATATTAATTTTTCCCTATTCTGGTCTTCAACCATGGAGGAATATTGGAGCTTTCAAACCTTTATCAAGTATGTTTCTCCAACCCTATTCTTTTCACACTTGATATTTATGAGGTGTAAAAATCAGGTGTTAACAATGAGGCCAACAAAGATGAAGCAGTTGAGGAGGGGATCATTGGTATCATGCTGACACGTTCCAGGGAGGTTCCATCCAAACCATATCTACTATCAGAATACCATGCATATATCTCCTCCAAAGAATCATCCTCCTTAGAACGAGAGAAAGACCACGAACAATCCTTCCAAAGATGACCCACTTCCTTGCATCTGGGGCAGCAAAACGATAGACCCCAATAATCTAGGGTTTGTAAAATTATTTTCCCCTGCCAAAGGATATCCATTTTTTCCAAAATCCCTTTGGAAATATCAATTTCAATGAGGACATGACCCACTCGTTTGTCCATACTCTTCAAGTGACCCTCCCTTAAATGGAGGAATTTCCCCAAGTGATTTGCGATCGCTTCGAAGGATTCCTGATTCCATAAAGCTAGAGGAAAACCAGGCAAATGTACCCATAAATGTCGATAACGAATCTGTTCCCTATTAGGGTCAAACCCTGTATGCCAACGTTTTAGCATTAAGCTACTAATTCCCTTTATCCATGTTTTCCCTAACATGAGCGAGGCATGCTCCTCAGTTCTAAAATAGAAAGCGTACCATCCTTTGTTTAAAATAAGTATATCTGAAGTATACCCTATGATCAGAGACCATACAGTGGAGATCCAATGCCCAATATCCTAAGGGTTCATAAATTTGTATGAGAACTTTCCAACAAGGGCCTTTAGGGAGAGAGCCACCATACCTTACAGCCCTATATTTTTACCGAGAAACATGTTATCTATTCCAGTACGTAGATACCAGTTTCGACATTTTCTTATACTACCTGACTTCTAGGAGGCACCCAAATGACCCTTTGTGTTTTCACCCCCATCAAACATAACAACAAAGGACCCAGGAATTTTTTTTGTATTTGACCTGTGTGACTTAGAGATCCCTGTAAAAAAAAATGAATCACCACTAGGTAATACATGCTCACCGACCACCGAGGGACCCGTGTCAAGCCCTATAGATTCCTTCTAACATTTTGTGATTACCTACCATGCCTCAAGCATACAATGTACTTGCATCCTTTTCAACATTCACCATCTTCAAAAATGTATAAATGTTTCCAAAGCTTCATATGTTATTATGTACTTGAAAACGTTAGTATATGCTTACCGCACAAAAAATATTCCACTGCAACCTTTTCTTAAACCTATACAAAGATAAGATTTGCATAGATAAGCTTCACCACAAACATGACATATCCTTGGCCTTTTTTATCTGAAACTCCATTTTTGTTTGGTCTCATTATCATTCTCATTATGGACCAATTCACATTTCTACCACAAACACATTACGCTATATTCCACCAAGGTTCAGAGACAAGGAGCAAGTTTGGGTGACAGTTGGAGAGATCCCCAATATTTTAGTCGACAACAGAGTGTAAGACATAAGGGACTCCCTATATAACATGTTATAATTACTTATTTTATTACTAATAGATCATCAATATTCATAAATAAATTGGTTGACATCATATATGAGTTCTTCATAAAATTATTAATGAATCAAAGAAATTGTTATGTAAGACTACATTTGACAAAACTTGATAATTCTGTCAAATCTAGTTGTCCAATGGAGTTCAATCTCTATAAATTTTTCACTATCGGCAACCCCCAAGAAAATCAGTAGGTCACCTCGATAAGGAAAGTTATCAGTCATGGTTCCCCTCCTTGTATCAATTCATAGCATAAACATATCCATTCAACTCTTCATTGACCTTCCAGGACAAGAAGACACATTACTAACATCCTCACACCATCTTCAGAATCCAGATAGAAAACAACATTGGATGTTGGAGGAGGTGCATTATCCTTGTTAGAATATTCTTTGACAAGTTATTAGGGAATTTATGGCGATTAATGAGTATTAATTACTCATAAGCTATAACAATAGTTAATCGATTGCTAGTATCTTTGATATCTTTAATATGTATAATACTTTTTTTTTCATATCATAGAACTCAACGTCCTTTTATCTTGGTTTATAAGTGTTACACATGGATATGAGATATCTCATACATACTGGGCTGTAGATTGCACCTCACTTCTCTCAGTGCAATAATGCTTCTACTATTTGGTGAGACCCACATCAAACCATATCCCCAATAGTTATAAGGCCCAACTTGATTCTCTCATTTTCCATACATACGACATAAAGATAAGTTTTTCTTAGGTCCATCTGTTAGAAAACAGGATCGCAGAGTAATAACAATAAACAGAAATGCAAATATAATCACACATACACATTACAAGAGAGACACAGATATATCGTGGTTCACCCAACTTGGGCTACGTCCACACTGAATTTTCCAGTCCTTATTATTATTACCGTCCAGCAAGGTGAAGGGATACAACCTGCAGCACGACCGCTGCACTTCCTCTTCTCTGTTTCACAGTCTCTCTCCTGATCTCAGAGATCTTTACAATGCATAAAACCTAATACATCATCCTCTCTAGCCGTATTACAATGTCTTTATTTTATAAGGGAAATACAATGGGAAAATACCATGGGATACCCAAAACCATGGGCCCGCAAAACAGCTAGCGAAAATAGCCCCAAAAATTTTCTTCGGGGGCGCTGCCCCTGGACCCCCCTAGCCAGGGGGGATGGAACCCCATGGGGGGGCGATGCCCCCCCACACGCCCCTGGTAGGGTGACTGTACAGTCCACCTACATATCATATGAAACTGGGATACAAACACGGCTGATACAATATCATCTATGAGACTAGAAGATCTGGCTCCACAACCAACAATCTCCCAATTGGAGACTGACCATAGCAACTCCACCGCTGCTGCACTTGGACTTGGAAAATTTCTCCTCTTCACCTTCATGCTAGAAGGCCAACTGAAACCGAGCACGGACTCAGTTTCTCTTTGGTCACTATCCTTGTGAACATGTCTGCAGGATTCTGGCAAGTATGTATCTTTTCCAGCTTCAACAGTTCATCTTCCTGAATAGAGCATATGAAATGGTACTTGAGCTGTATATGTTTAGTCCTGGAATGGAATGCTGAGTTCTTTGCAAGATGGATGGCACTTTGGCTGTCACTATACAATCTGCTATCCTTCTACTTCTTACCCACTTCCTCCATAAACCTCTGCAACCAAATAATCTCTTTACTAGCCTCTGTAATGGCAACATACTCTGCTTCTATTGTTGAAAGTGCAACAACCTTCTGTAGTTTCAAAATCCAGCTTACTACTGTTCCACCTACAGTAAACACATACCCTGTGGTGCTCCTCCTGCTATCCTTGTCACCTGCCATATCTGCATCAACATATCCCTGTAGAACAGTGTCTGAACCTCCAAAACATAATGCCTCAGTGGTAGTACCTCTCAAATACCTGAGAATCCACTGTACTGCCTTCCAATGTTCTTTACCTGGATTGTTCATATATCTGCTCACAACTCCCACTGCATGTGCAATATCTGGTCTTGTGCACACCATGGCATACATCAAGCTGCCAACTGCTGATTGATAGGGAATCTTGGACATGTAATTTGTCTCTTCTTGTGTCTTGGGACACATTTTCTTACTTAGACTAAAATGGCTAGCCAAAGGTGTACTTACAGGTTTTGCATTCTGCATTCTGGACCTCTCCAACACCTTTTGTATGTACTCACATTGAGACAATGTCAATTTGCGATTTTTTCTATCTCTCGTTATTCTCATACCAAGGATTTACTTTGCAGCACCCAAATCCTTCGTCGCAAATGAATTAGCTAGCTCCCTTTTGAGTACATTTATATCCTGCATGTCAGACCCTGCAACAAGCATATCATCCACATACAATAACAAGATAATATATCTTCCATTGTCTAGCTTATTGAAATAAAAACAGTGGTCAAAATGACATCTACTATAACCTCGTTCTGTCATAAACCTATCAAACTTTAGATACCACTGCCTTGGAGCTTGCTTCAAGCCATACAAGCTCTTTTTCAACCTGCATACCAGATCCTCCTTACCTTTGACCTCATACCCTTGTGGCTGCTATATATATATTTCTTCCTCCAAATCCCCATGGAGGAAGGCTGTTTTTACATCTAACTGTTCAAGATGCAAATCTTCTACTACCACTAGACTTAAGATAGTCTTAATTGAATTCATCTTAACAACAGGAGAAAATATTTCATCAAAATCTATACCTTTCTTCTGTGCAAACCCCTTTACAACAAGTATGGCCTTGTACTGCTTCTTACCTCCTTCTTCTTCTTTCAACCTGTAAATCCATTTGTTTTGCAATGCTCTTTTACCAGCAGGCAACTAAACCAAATCCCAAGTCTGGTTTCCTACCAATGAGTCCATCTCCTCATTCATGCCTTGCTCCCACTTCTTTCTAGTTTCCACCTGCATTGCTTCTTCATAACATTCTGGTTCACCAGAATCAGTCATCAATAAATAATACATTAAAGGAGAGTATCGTTCAGGCAGTCTACTTAACCTGGTAGATCTTCTTACAGTTCCAGGAGTTTCAGGTACTTGCTGCTACTCTTGATTTTCTGGCACCTTCGAAACTTCATTTTCTTTAATTTCATCAAGCACTATGTACTCTATGTTTTCCTTTTCTTGTTTTTTTCCCTGCAACCGATCTTTATACATGACCTTTTCATTGAATATCACATCTCTACTCCTGATGATTTTGTTATTTTCATAATCCCATAAACAATAACCAAATTCATCAACCCCATATCCAATAAAGGTACATTTCTTGGATTTAGCTTCAAGCTTTGTTCTATTTTCTTTATCAATATGGACAAATGCTTCACAACCAAATGTTCTCAGAAATGAGTAGTTTAACTTTTTATCTATCCATGCTTCCTCTGGAATACCACCATCCAAAGCACTTGAAGGTCCTCTGTTTATTAAATAAACAACAGTATTTACAGCATCTGCCCAAAACTGTAACTAGGGCAACTCTGCATGCAGTCTCATACACCTTGCACGCTCCATAATCGTTCTGTTCATCATTTCTGACACACCATTTTTCTGTGGTGTTCCTAGGATTGTCTTCTCTCTATGAATTCCATGGTATGAACAGTAACTATCAAACTCCTTGCCGCAGTACTCACCTCCATTATCAGATCTGAGACACTTCAATCTTTTTCCTGTCTCATTCTCAACCAAAGCTTTCCACTTCTTAAAAGTAGCAAACACATCAGATTTCTGTATAATGCAATAAACCCAAGTTTTTCTAGTTGCATCATCAATAAATGTAACATAATAATGAGAGCCACTAAGAGATTGTAGCTGAGCCAGTCCCCATACATCTGTATGCACAAGCTCTAATTTTTCATTCTTCTTCTGTTTCCCAACCCTGAGAAATCTGACTCTCTTCTGTTTTCCATAAACACAGTTTTCACATAATTCCAAACTTACCTACTTCAAATCTGGCAGCAACTTCCTTGAGTGGAGAATTTGCATCCCCTTCTCACTCATGTGGCCAAGCCTATGATGCCACAATGCTGTATCTGTTCCTGTGGAAGCTAAAGAGATAGAATGGTCAATATTATGAGGACATAAATACAACATACCTACTCTGTCTCCTTTTGCTATCACCATTGATCCTTTAGTGATCTTCCACCACTTTTCTCTGAGCATAGACAGACAGCCGCCATCTCCCAACTGCACTGTTGAGATCAGATTTCTTTTCATCGCAGGAATATGCCTAAATTCTTTCAACAACCAATCAGTTCCATTCTTAACTTTTATCCATACTTTACCCATACCAACAATTTTACATGGCTCATCATCACCCAATAAAACATGTCCAAAGTCGCCAGGAACATACTCATGAAAGTATTTCCTATGGGGTGTAGCATGACATGAAGCTCCTGAATCTACTACCCAATAATCACTAGTATTATCTAATGCAAGAATCAAAGCATCTTGTAACACATCACCTGCTACATTTGCTTCCTGGTTAGTTTTCTTTTGTGCATCTCCTTTCTTCTTTAGAGATTTGCAGTCTTTCTTCAAATGTCCTTTCTTTCCACAGTTCCAGCACTCTATCTTTCCCAGTTTGGACTTGGATCTGCTCGTTTTAGATTTTCCATGATTACCTTGGCTCTTTCCTCTCTCCTTTTGTCTTCCCCTGCTCTCCATGGTCAACGCATTACCTGATGTCTCACCTGTGCTTTTTCTTTGCATTTTCTCGCTAAGAATAACACCAATAACATCATCAAATTTCAAGGTGTTTGACCCAGACACAGAGTTACTTACAACCATGACCAAGCTATTCCATCTTTCTGGCAATGAACACAAAATTAGAAGAGCCCTAACCTCATCATCAAAGTTCACACTTACTAAACTTAGCTGATTTGTAACCATATTAAACTCATTTAAATGATCAGTAACAGATCCACCTTCAGACATCTTCATATTAAACAAACACTTCATTAGAAATACCTTGTTGGAGGCCGAGAGTTTTTCATACAGCTTATCCAATGCATTCATCAAACCCTCTATTGTCGTTTCTTTTGAGATATTGAAGGCCACCGATGAAGCTAGGCTCAACCATATTGTTCCCAGAGCCTTTCTGTCAAGAACCTCCCATTCTTCGTCCTTCATAGCCATCGATTGCTTTTCTTTTCCTCCCAACGGTAGGAATAGATCCTTCTGGTACAGATAGTCGTCCATTTGCATCTTCCATAACCCGAAGTTTTGGCCATTAAACTTCTCGACCTTAAACTTTCCTTCTTCTGCCATTGCTCCCACTTGAACCAGAAACCCTAGCTTCCTGCGGGTTTAACTACTAAATATTCCTTTGGCTCTGATACCAATTGTTAGAAAACAGGATCGCAGAGCAATAACAATAAACAGAAATGCAAATATAATCACACATACACATTACAAGAAAGACACAGATATATTGTGGTTCACCCAACTTCGGCTACATCCACACTGAATTTGCCAATCCTTATTATTATTACCGTCCAACAAGGTGAAGGGATACAACCTGCAGCACAACCGCTACACTTCCTCTTCTCTGTTTCATAGTCTCTCTTCTGATCTCAAAGATCTTTACAATGCATAAAACCTAATACATCATCCTCGCTAGCCGTATTACAATGTCTTTATTTTATAAGGGAAATACAATGGGAAAATACCACGGGATACCCAAAACCATGGGCCCGCAAAACAGCTGACGAAAACAGCCCCAAAAATTTTCTTCGAGGGCATTGCCCCCGAACCCCCGCTGGGGGACCATTGGCCCCCGGACCCCCCAGCCAGGTGGGATGGTCCCCCCTGGAACCCCGTGGGGGGGCGATGCCCCCCCACTGGGGTGACTGTACAGTCCACCTACATATCATATGAAACTGGGGTACAAACACGACTGATACAATATCATCTATGAGACTAGAAGATCTGGCTCCACAACCAACACCATCTCTGTTTGAATCATTCCTTGAAACGTCATCAATGCAAATAGATGAACATTGTAACATACCCATATCACCACTTTGTCATTGTAAGGAACGAGGTGTAATTTTTTTTTCCTCGACATCAACAATCAATGTATTAGTCATATTATATACCAGGTCATACATGGATTCCAGTCGCAATTAGTATTGCATATAACACTTGTTCAATAATTACCTTTACCTCATTCCATAACACTTTACACATTAAGCATAATTAGCCATATTCATATAAACATCATTATGAATCTGGTCTTAACCAATTAGTACAACATAATACAAAAGGGTAAACATTCTTCATTGAATTTAACTTACCATCTTAGGCCACATTTCCCAAGTAAATTAAAACACATTAAGTCCACATAAGAAAGAGACCAGTATACATGGTTCACCCATATGTATGGGCTAAGTCCACCAAGAATGTAGCATCTCGTATTATTCATCAAATGGAGAGAATACATTTTGCCACATAGTGTGTGCATTATTTTCTACTTTCTCAAACCTTTCACAAAGGGCACTTTCAAAACCAGTGTTCCACGGGGACGCGTCCCCAAGGGTCGGGGACGCGTTTCGGCGTTTCTTGCGTCCCGGGGACTCCGAAACTCCATGCGAAACGTTTCGGGACGTCCCGCTTTGGGCGAAACTTGGCGAAACGCACAACGAAACGTTTCGGTGGGCGGCGAGACTTGTGGGCGTCCCCCCCGAAACTCCGAGACTTGTGGGCGTCCCCCCCGAAACTCCGAGACTTGTGGGCGTCCCCCCCGAAACTCCGAAACTCCGGCGAGACTCAAAACTGAAATATCAAATGACAAAGACTCAAAAGTGACAAACACGAAATATGATGTTCATGTTAATCATAGATTCATATATTAATATAATTATGATGAATCGTGTAATTTGTTTGAACTTTGCATTTACATTGCATGATTGCACAATGATAAATGTAGTGTTTAGTAATCCACTAATTTGCATGGGATGGTTTGTTATTGTTGGGATTTATATTTTGCATATTTTTAATATTTTAAAAAATATTTATAACTCTCGCGTCCCGCCGTCCCCCCGAAATTCTCTAAAATTTGGGGGTGGTCTCCACACGTCCCGAATGTGCGTCTCCCCGCACCCGCGTCCCGCCGTCTCGGAACCTTGGGGGAACATTGTTCAAAACCTTCCATCCTCTATCTCAGAGGCGTTACAGGGATTCTCTTCGAGGATGATCACAACCAGAGTATTATAATAAGTGAAAACGAGATACCCATCCTTCCCCAAGGGATTATATACATAAACAAGTCATGTGCAACAATTCTTCCCTACTTGGACTAGCAGATATTTAAATAGACAAGGAACCTTTCCCAACTCTGTATAGCATCCCAAGGTAGCATGCCACATAAAATAGGAATTCAATGTCATACAGGGATTCTCCCCAATTCATTGCCAAGCTAAACCACCAATGCCTTAAAGTGCAACATATGCATACCCTACTGGTAATACACCATCACAAACATGTTGTATATATATATATATATATATATATATATATATATATATATACCACTAGAAGTAAACATATCAACGAACAGATATATAACGACATATGAAAGGCACACCGGGATCTTTTCCCCAATCTCGGTGTAATAACCACAAGCAGCCTGGATATATGATCTCTGTAACATCGCTATAATATATGTATGAAAAGAAATATCATATACGGGGATATGATTTCCCCGAACTATGTACAGTACATGCAACTAAAATTTCAACATATAATTAATGTGTAAAATCAGTAACAAACAAGAATAATTATATGCATGCATTTAATACCCAAAAAGGAAGGCTATTTAAGCCGGGAGCACCTTCATCAACAAGTATCCAGCATGCAAATTATATAATTTATAAAACCATGTATGGGGATCTTCTCTCCAAACCTCTGCACTATATGCAGCAAAAATTCAACATATAAATAATGTGTAAAAATTGGTGCCCAACAGTATCAAACCATAGACATTCAGCATACAAACCCTGCACACTTCTTATCAAGCTAGCAAGGAAAGGTAAATGGGAATCCCTTCCCAGGGTTATGCGCGGTAAGCAACCAAAGACATGCACCCATACACATTCAACAAATAAACATATATGTGATAACCCCTACCAGATTCTCCACAGAGATGTTGAGCCAGTCTACAATTCAACATATAAAGATGATGCTAAGTCTCGATTTACATTCAGCATAAAAAAGAATGCATATGACTTCTGGAAAGAAAAAAGGAAGCAACAATTTCAATGACAGCATAACGGTGATAGCATAAAATGAAATGCAAACCCCTACATATCCAACTACCCACAAATTAAAAATACAAACCCTGCAGATGATAGCCATTACACAACAGTAAAACCAAACTAGCCTGTACACATAACATGTGAGACTAAGAGTAGGTTTGGTTCTGATTTCCCTCTCTGCGCAGTAAATGAATTAAAGAGGGATACTTATTTAACATGATATATCTCTGAAGATTAAAGCACTCATCCAGACAAACAATAATACATACATATTTAGCTATCAAATGCCTGGACAAGGAATCATTCCCACTCTCTTTTACATACCATGCAGGGATCCTCGATGAACCAAAGGGAGAGGGATCCTCGACGAAGCAAAGGGAGAGGGATCCTCAATACAGTAAGGGGAGAGGAGTAGATACCCTCACGCAATAGTAGAAGACGTGAGCACCCTCAGCGCAGAAAATGAGACACGGCTCCTCAACGCAGAAATAAGAGAGGGATGCTCCCTCCACGCAGTACCCAAAGAGGATTCTCCCCCTCAACGCAACATACCCTAGATCATATATATAAATATATATAAACAATATACCAATAAAATTTGAAATAGCCAACCGTGGTGCCTACAAATAGCACAGCCCTCCATGCAGTAGAGGAAAAAGGGCTTAGGCCCTGGAAGATGCATGCAGGGGCTCACGCCCTCGGAGATCCATGCAGCCATAATGCAGAGAAAGGCTCACGGCCTGTGGAATTTACACAGATAGCATGCAGAGAGAGGCTAAGGATCTATTCCCAGATCCTTGCGCAGCACCCCCAACATTCAGGTTGCAAATAAATAAATATGATACAGAGAATTATACCTGAGGTAAAAATAATCACACCGAGTATGTGGTAGCCTAAGTGGGGATCAGGATCCTCCCAGGGATCCATCCCTTCTCTTCTTTACACACCTCTCCACTACTACGTGGGAGTGTAGTTAAGGTAACCACCCCAGACAGTCCTCCAACTTGATGCGCAGCACCGTAGAAGCAATGATCTCCTCACCCCCAAAATCAAGGAAGTGACCTCCACTCTTAACTACTGTCCAGAACCGAAAGAGAGAAAAAAAAACGTATCTCCCTAAAACGAGCTGCCAGCATGCCTTTTTCCAGCCATGCTATAACGCTCAACTTAAATAAAGATCGAGAACATGCCATCAACAAAGTTTAAATAACCAAAAATAAAAAACAATTTCCCAATGCAATATATTATTTATAAATTTCTTTAATAGTTGGACAATAAACCATATATATAAACCATATTAATGGTTTACGTTCACGCCGGTGTAAATAAATATATTAACACCACAATGAGCTTTTATATTTAATAACCTTCTCTTTTGTATAAGGTTACAAACCACTATAAAGGTATTTCGATATATATAGGCTTTTGTATAAGGTTACAAACCACTATAAAGGTATTTCGATATATATAGGCATTATCAATTAAATGCAATCTTATATATAATATTCCACACATATACATACATAATGCTTTACTTAATGTAAACTAATCACAAAACATCATCATAAAATTTCATAAATAAACTCCTCTTCATACATACCTTGTTTTCTATCTTGTAATATCGTTATCGTTATAGTTATAGTATCATTATAATGTATTGCATATAATTTCAAAACATTATTATAGAAATAATATTTCACCATTACATATGCAATCTACACATATATTTCCTCACGCATTGTCATTATAATGCATTACAAATAACATTTCATAAATATAATTATGAGGCATTATAACATATTTATGTAGCGTACATTATAAAATGTCTCTTTCTTTAATATGCATAATTAATAAGAGACCACCATTCTAGGTCTTTTTCTTTATTATCTTTTTGAAGGGGATCACATATATATCGTGCTTGTCTTATTAATTGACTTATATAGTTTATAAATTTTTTCCCTAGTTATAGTTATTTTCTTATTAATTGACTTATATAGTTTATAAATTTTTTCTCTAGTTATAGTTATTTTATAGTTCAAAAATATTTTATTAAACAAAGGTTAAAAAAAATGTAATTTTATAAATTTTTATTGGTTGCAGATTGTGACATCATCCTCGTTTTTCCCTTCCCGCAAGGGGGCAGCAGGATGACGTCTTCTAGTTTTTAATTATGTTGTAGACTTCTGAATCCTGACAGCTATTTGTGAAAAGGTATGCGTCAATTCATTTAGTTGCGTGCATACATTATGAGTCCCATTTAATTCACAAGTTTAATCATCGTGTTTTGTTTAAAATGTCCCCATCATATAAAATATTATTGAGACGTGCAAACAGGCCTGGATTATGACGGTGTGAAGGAGGTTTTTTGTCTGTCTCTCTGTAGAACGTATTTGACACGTCAATCTTTACGGGAATGCTAATTATGGTAAAGTCAATTTGACATCCGTCATAAATTAATACCTGATTGTGACTGTAGGCATGCCTGAATAGCCATAGCGGGGGCTGCATTGGTTTCCGATGGAGTATTAACTATGAAATTTAATTCATAATCTGAAACAACTCATTCCCAATTAATTCGATTCTAAATCCTAGATTCCTGAGCTATATACACAATTTGGTGTCGACTCCAGAGAGTTCAGATTCTAAAATCTAAAATATGTTGTTGTAAGTCCAGCGACCCAAACATAAACCAGCTAGATTTTAAGGAGAAAGTGTTTGATATGTTGTAATTATTGTAACTGGAACAAGAAATTATGCATATATGTGAATGGATTTATTGTTAATATTTAAAAAATGACTTTAATTTCCTTTAATTCCGCCTAAATAAGGCGCTTGATCGTTTTCATTTGTTGTTTTCCTTTAATTCCTCCTAAATAAGGTGCCTGAACATTTTCATTTGCTGCAACCGAGCAATGTGAATGTGTTTGTCTATTTTTCAATGTCCTCCGGCATTGCTGTGCATGGTGAAACCTACTACCAATCTGCCACAATCAAGAATAAGAACTTAATTTTCCACCATGTAATCATTTCCCTGTTTTGCTAAGTGAATCAAATAGGCACTGGTCTTAACAGTTGGAAATGAATCAAATAGGCACTGGTCTTAATAGTTGTAAATGAATTTGTAATGGATTAATAGTGTGTTTTCTAGGATAATTGAAATGATCCCTCCTAAGTGCCTAGTATTTTCATTTTCAATAGGTTCTCTAACGAAGCTCTAAAACTAATGAAGTCCACAACAAGTTGCCATTTGAGCCCCCTTTTCAATTCAAAGCTAAAACCTCATATTAGTATTACTTAAATTGATTCTTTGCTAAGAATTGAGTAGTTTTCTTGCCATACAATTCTAGAACTAGAGGCTGGATTTTTCATTATGTAGCAGCTGTGTGTTTCCAATTGGTTTGATTATGGAGTTTTTGTTATTTTTTATACCAGAAATTTTTGTGGTTGAAGTTTAGAGAAAAAAACTTGTTATAGTGAAATATTTACAAATAACAACACCAAAAAAATGAGTCTGGAAAATTTGCATTAAACATAAAATGAAGGGCATTAAAAGCAAAAGAACGTCCTCAAATTTCAGTTTTACAGACAGAGGGAATATGAAATTCCAAGCTTGCGTGTGGGAGCTGCAATACTATGTTTCAGACTCAGAAAAAGAAGAGGGAAGAGAGAGTAACATATTGTTTAGAGAAAATTAGAAGATTGGAAGAGGAGGTTGCATTCTTAGGGGTTGGAATTTTGTTCCTGGCGAAATATCACCATCATCCACTAGAGATCAGGTGACCCTATCATGCACTTCCGACGGATCTCGGTCTATGGCTCACAGATTGATTTTGGTGCGTTTTATTCGTAACCTATCAATATTTTTGTTGTCATCCTCTTGCTAATTTGTGACATGCGATTATATGTTGGTTTAGTTATCACGTTATATTATGGTTTAATATCTGCAGGGCAACAAATTTCTGATATGTGATTATATCTTTGTTAACTTATATTGTGGTATTAAATTTCCGCAGGCAAATAGGTCGGACGTATTCCATAAAAAGCTTGATGAAACAGATATATGGGGGAGAGCCAATGCAATTATTATTGAGAAATTTAGAGGAGTGAATGTCAAGGTGTTTCTCAAGTTTCTGTACACTGCCAAACTAAGTGATGAAGATATGCATACCGATTACAGGGAGCTTGTGGAACTCGCCCATCTCTACCGAGTGAAGCTGCTTCTCGCAAGGTTGGACGGATTCATTTGTGCAGAATTACTTACAAAATATTCAATACCAATATTTCATGTTTAACGATTCAATATACACCCAATTCTTTTTGAATTATATACAAAGGTTAATATGGGAATTATTATTCATTTTTAGTGAATTAATGATATATTGTAATCAGACTTTATTGTCTGCTGTGTTAAAAGGCGCACAACAGCAGCTTACATGAAAGTATAAAATAACCTTAATGAAGAACCTTAATAATTTGGGGTAGTCGTCAAGCCTTCAGCTATATATAGTAATTTGCTACGGAAGACAATATAATTCAAATTTCTTTTCAATTCGAATTTCAAATTCTTTATGATCTGAGTAATTAATTATTTGGTTAGTTGTTTATTAAAATTATTCAACTCTTATGTTTCTAGTATTCCTTGTAAATTTCGCTTCCTATGTTATGAATTTACCTATTTTTTCACACTCAACTGAAACGGCCTCACATTTTATCGTTTCCAATAACGGGTAAGCCTCTCACGTAGTCTTAGAAAAGTTCATATGGAGTCATTAAAAAAACGTTAAAGTGGAACCATCCAAAAATGTAGGTAAATTATCTTTCACATAATGTTAGAAATGATGAACATTTAAGTATGTCACTTTTTTTACATCTTCATTATATTACTATGAATATAAATATGTAAAAGAAGTTATTTTAGTGTTTTATATTTTTTAAATATATTTTATTAAAATTTTAAAATATAAAGTTATTTTATTTACATATAGATAAATAATGTTTTAGATAAAAATAAATAATTTATGTAAATTTTATAAATATTAATTTTAATAATAATATTAATACATCTTTTAACTTTTTTAATAATAATAAAAAATAAATTTAATTAAAAATTTATGGTGAAAAAACTTAAATTAAGAAACAATAAACTACATTCTTATATAAACAATATAAATAAAAATTTTATAAAGAAAAGATGTGTATTGTACCAAATCTTGAAGAGAATGGTGCATGATAAATCATGTCCAAGGATGGTTGATGTTTGTGACAACTAAGTTATTTATATGCATATAGGAATACACATTATGTCAAATATTGTGATATCTTAATATTGGAAAATATTATAGTTAAACATTGTGAAATTCTTTATATTAACTTTGGTTTTGAATATAAACTGATATACAAATTAAATTTGCTATAAATTAATATTAATTTATATTTATTAAGTATAAATGTTGAGATTAAAAAATCTTACTAGAATTAAATAAATTAAGTTAAAATAGATATATACTTATTTTTATTTCATTTTCTTTAATTTTATATTTTTATCTTTTAATTTGTATCAAATATTAATTTATGTTTTTTTTAATTCCATATAAATTTAGTCAAAAGTTATAATTCCACTTAATTGACAGAAAATTTGACTATAAAATTTTGATCATTCTAAAACAATCAATATCTATTTTACCTTATATTAAAAAAAATATAAAAACCTTATTTAAATTAACATTAAAAAATCATTTATTTATTAAAAAATCTTCAAAACCATATTAAACTCATTTCTACTATATAAAATTTCAATTTTTATTTATTTATTATTATTATTATTATTTTAGTTAACACATACATACAAATTTAAATAAAATATACATGAGACATATTATCAGATTGAGTCAAGATTTTCAATTAAAAGCAACACACCTTATCCTATTCTCATCTTAGAAGTGGCTATTTCCCCCATCGAGAGCATGGCTGTGACTAGGTACCTGATGTACAAGCACAAGATAAAAATCATAGCAACTCACATTTGCATAGTGTCGAGCGCACTGTACAGTTGGTTCTCTTTTCACATTTCTTTTCGGTTCATTTGCAGAGTGATACAAAAGGTGCAAATTTATGCGTCTCGGGGCTTGAAAACCATTAGTGTTCTGGCATTTTTTCATGCCTTCGGCTTTGGAAGGAAGAAAGTCGGAAATCTATGCGCATTGGAGGTCCAGATGGAGGAATTTGTAGTTCTTTCTATCCAAATGGTCGTTGCAGAGAGGCTTTTGTAAAAAAAGCGGTCGTGGTGGAGGAATTTGGAGGGTTTTTTTTTGTGCAAATGGCCTTTTCAGAGACGTTTTTTGTGAAAATAGCGGTCGGTGAGGAGGAAGTTACAATTCTCTCTGTCCAAATGGCTGTTTCACAGAGGGTTTTGTAAAAACAATGATCGCAGAGGAGGAATTTAGACTTCTTTTGGCAGGTAATTTATTTTCAAGGGCTATTTTTGGCGAAAAAAGTGTTAAATTCTGGTTCTTTTGCAGAGCAGGTGAATTTGCCATAAATAATCGGGGGGAGCTTGAATGAATTTGACATGCCGTGGATAATTAGTTCAACAAAAGGTGTTCGGTGGTTGATTTGCTTTGCATATAAATATCACAACTACATAGAATGAACGTAGTGGATTTGCCAAGAATTTCTTTTATCAACAAACTAACATGGAAAGAGAAAATCCTTTTCTCTGATCTTTTGTCTTTTTGAACTTTCTTCTTTGAAAAGATGAGTTTAATAGTAAAGCTAATAAAATATTTTATTAAGATTGTTTTAAATCAATTTTATTTTATGTCACATGTGTTAAATTTCCTAGATAAAGGGAACAAATAATCTCATTTTTTTATTTACGGGTAAAAGAGATTCCCTTTCACACCAAATTCATTTTTCATTTTCAACAAAGCATTAAATTGCAATTAAAATAATTAATCAAAATTTTCTTTTATATAAATCATTTAATGACTATAATTCATATTTCGAATTTCAACAATAACAATGATACTACACAATAGTAACATTAGGTCATACCATTATCCTGCCAGCAATGGAACATGATGAGATCTTCTTACTCCTTCGCATTTTCCATCTTGCAACAGCACGTGGCAATGGCAATGTCAGGGACATTGCCACCACGTGGCTCTTGTTTTAATATCATTTATAAAAGAGATGGTAACTCTTTGAAATCGTTTACCCTTCTTATAGAATACCAACTATGTAGGTATTTCTAAATATAATAGCATTATGAATTTAATGCATTAAAAGGTACTGTAAAAGAATTACAAAGTATTAATATAAATAATATTTCACTAATACATATATACAATGCTTTTCATTTATAAAATAATTATGAAGCATTATTATAAATAATCTATATAGGCATCATGCTCACCTATTACAATTATTATTATACTAATAATATTTGTCTAGGCGATAGTATATATATATGTATTTATTTCTTCTATCTTTATGAGGCACTAAGTAACCATTACTTAGTCGTTTAGGTGATAAATAGCTTAGCTTATGCTAAGTAGTAGATAGTTGTTTTAAAGAAGAAAAACCCTAGGCATCCTGTGTCGAGACTAGGATGTCAAGGTCATCCATAGGACTTTCTTAGATTTACTTAACAACTTTTAACACTCATTAACCTAGTGGTAAACATCAGGTCCTAGGAGGCTTTTACTAACACTTGGTGGTTAAGGGTATCATCGACATCCATCTCAAGGACTAACCGAAAATCAAACAACTCAAGTAACCTACGATGAACGTTATGTTCACTTAAGTGCTTGCTGTACCAAGGTACATGTGTTGTGAGGGTCTTGGCTTCCAAGCTAATTAACCTCTCCATTTAGTGAAATCAGTTGCTCGTCATTTAGTGGCGTCCATCTTCAATTTACCACTTAAAACTAAATCACAACAATATTTTCAAGGTCCACAGGTGGGGCCTTGGCCTTGAGCTCCTCACCAGGGCCATATTCATAGTTACAAATATGCATTTATAAAAATTACTAAGGCTAAAAGGAGGGATGTTACAAACATGGAGAAAGAGTGAGGCCTAGCTATAATAAAAAAAAGAGTTATCTTAATGATCTGAACTAAATAGACATGCAAGTTTCCTTGTTGTTTCACCTTTAGGTATAGGCCCTTCAATTTCCTCCATTTTCATGATTTTTTTGTGCTTCAATATCTTGCAAGGTTTTATCACTACAAAATAATTTCACAACAGAATCTTAACATTCTATCTAAATAAGATTCTCAAAGTCCGACATTATCTGTTCTTTTGTATCCCAACCATCTAAGTTATCCAATATTGTGTAAACTCTAGTAGCATATCATTCTGACTAGTTGCTTCTCTGATCTATGGCAGGATAACTGAGAATGACTTAAATTCCATTCCAAGCTTCATCAATGAAAATTAGTTCAGTCTTTGCATGGTATTTGATCTACCATAGCTAAAAAAAGTTATCATAAAACTACAGTTTAGCAAATTTCTAAAATTTTGTGATTACCTACCATGCCTCAAGCATACAATGTACTTGCATGCTTTTCAGCATTGGCCATCTTCAAAATTTTATAAATATTTCCAAAGCTTCATATGTTATTATGTACTTCAAAACCTTAGTCCATGCTTACCGCAGAAAAAATATTCAACTGTAGCCTTTTCTTAAACCTCTGCAAAGATAAGATTTGCATGGATAAGCTTCAACACAAACATCACATATCCTTGGCCTTCTTTCTCCATAAATCCTTTTTTGTTTGGTCTCATTATCATTCTCGTTATGGACCAATTCACATTTCTACCCCAAAAACATTACTCTATATTCCACCAAGGTTCAGAGACAAAGAGCAAGTTTGGATGATAGTTGGAGAGATCCCCAATATTTTAGTCGACAACAGAGTATAAGACATAAGGGACTCCCTAGATAACATGTTATAATTACTTATTTTATTATCAATAGATCATAAATATTCATAAATAAATTGTTTGACATCATATATCAGTTCTTCATAAAAGTATTAATGAATCAAAGAAAATGTTATGTAAGGCTACAGTTGATAGAACTTGATAATTCTGTCAAATCTAGTTGTCCATTGGAGTTCAATCTCTAGAACCTGAACCTTGAGATTCTAAGAAAAATGCTTTGAACCTTGAGCTATCCAAACTTCAAGATCATAGTACCACAAAAAGAAACCCTAGTATAAAATATTTACATGTATCACAACAAATTTAACAAAAAAGGAAAGAAAAAACAGAGTTCCTAAAAGGGAGATTTCTAAATATTCAACGTGGAAAATTGAGTAGCGTCGTTTAACATTTGCTATAGCTTAATTGCATGCAATTTCTGTTACATGAGAGGTGGTGTTGATTAATATTCTCGTTAAGTTGTCAATGAAAGAAAAAGTGATATTTTCCAAGTCCCAATCTTAGAAAATTTTTATGAGAAATATGCCCAGAATTCATCTTTTTGTGTTTTTAAAGGTTTCTTATCACTGGCTTAGGCCCTAAATATCCCATCTTTGTGCTAAGTATGAATCCTTGATACTAGGCTAATTATAAATTGTCAAAATGATGGGAATCACTAAACTCAATGTTTTTGGAGATACAGAGTTAGTGTTTTGCTTTTAATTAAAATGACTCGGAGAGGTTATCTCCTAGAAAAACTATATAAAATCCATGTACCAAGAACCCTCGATTGGTGGGATACGTACCTCTTGAGCATACAAGGAAATATCATTTTTCCAACCTTCTTCTGGGTCTTTGGTGTAAAATTAGATCTGCTGTGACTAATTTTACATGGTATCAGATCCATGGCAAGGACAAGAATTCTTTTCTGCAGGTGTTCTACATGAAGATTGAGCAATATTTTGCTCACTTTGCAGCAGTTTTCTGTAGTTGCAGCACTTTCTGCAGTTGCAGCTATTGCTCCATAATGGTTGTTGTTTGTGTGTGATTTGTAGGTTTCTTACTTCCTCCATTTGCATTCGCTATTGCAGAGATGGAATATTCTTCTTCACAAAATATTCTTACTCCGTTCAACTATGATGAATGGAAACCAATGATGATTGCATTCTTGAAGAGACAATGTCTTTTTGATATGTGCATTGGTAATACAAGAGGTTTTGATTCCGATGAAGAGGAGAATGATTGGCTCAATGATTGTGACAGAGCTTTTGGAGCAATATGTCTTTCTATGTCTCCTTGTATGCGCTACCTCAGTACTACTGCTGAAAATCCAAGAGATCTATGGGCCCAACTCAATAGAGAATTTGGAAAGCAGGAAGAAGAGGATCATGCTAGCCTTCTGGAGAACAAGCCCAGTGAGATCTCCTTATGTGCTCTCTCTGATTATGGCTTGGCCTCATCCATTGTTCAAGATGAAGAAGAAGCTGTAGATTCAACACCCATTCTCTCAAAGTCTTCTATTTCAAATTCTGAGCAAGATAAACTAGCTCATACTCTAGATTTCAAAGAGGTTCTTGAATCCTCTCTTTCACATGAGTGTGCCGGCATTCAAAAGAATTATCTACTTGATGTTTTGGAGGTAAAATTTGATTTTGGAGGTGAAGCATTCGTCCTCCTTGATTGCATGCCTTCTATAAACTTATGTTCTATCATTTGCAAAGTTTCTCATAGTTTTAATGAAGATGAAGAGCACTACCATTCGCTTGAGTTCAATTCTCATGCACCTTTTTCTGATTTTGGTTTTGATCTCACCCTATTTGGTTCAAAGGAGATCTCATGAAACCATTCATCTATTTTTGGAGCTAATTTAACTTCTATTGATAAGAAGTTCAAGTTTCAAGATCTATTTGATCCAATTGGAGCTACTCCTACCTCACGTGGTTCGAATCACAGGTTCCAGGATCATCCTCATATTTTCAGATTTGTTCTCACCATTTTCGGTATGAAGAGCAAGTTCATAAAGTCTCCACATTCGCTTGCATCCACTGATGGAGAATTCAAGCACATGTTTTTGGAGCATGATCCATTTACTCCCAAGAGTAAGATACCTCCAGACATATCTACTTGAGTTTGGGGCAGTTAAATCTTTTGGTGTGTTACAGTCCATTTTGAGGGGGGGGTTTCCCATGAGGTTTTCTCCATTTCCTCGGTTCATGGATTGTTCTTTATTTTGGATTATTGTATTGGGGCGACCTTTGGTCTTAGTAACCAGGGCCCTACATTTGTTTTTACACATCATAGTCTAGCTTGAGGGGGGGCTGTTTGGATATCCACATCATCATTTTTAGGACCTTGCATGCAATTAGGGTTTGCATGCAAGGTCTTGAAAATGATGATGTGGATATTCGAACATTTGGCTCCTGTAACTATTTGGCATAATGTACAAACCATTAAAGCCTGAGATATTTGTAGACTCAACCACAATTGAATGCTAGGCAGTGGCATTGGGTAGAATTTCTGAGTAGCTATGATTTTGACCTATTTCGCATCAAGGGAAAATAAAATGTAGTTGCAGATGCCCTAATTTGGACATGATACTTTGGAACCATTTCTTAGGCCATTTCTTAGGCCTAGTTAGACTTAATAACAGTTATTGGCATGAAATCTAAGGAAGACATCTGGTATCAAGAAGTATGACGAGCCATTTCCAAAATAAAGGAATGGATCGAGGGTTTTATGTTAAAATTGAAGCACTTCATAGATAAATAAAGCCAAACATTTTTATTCCCCGTACTCGATAAACTCTTTAAATAACCACGTGAATATCTAAACAAGAAATACAAGATTCAACCATATGCTTCGCCAAACAAGAGCCAGGAAGGAAAACAAGAAACCAAGAAACTAACTTGCAAATTTGTAAGGGAAGAATGATATTTTGACTGTAGAGCTGCATAATTCGTAGCCCACCTCTTCAAGAGCCTCCAAGTTCTCTCCAATGGTCTTTTATCTATGGAAGCACTGGCAATTAAATACCCAAATTCTAAACCATGTTAATAGGAAACAAAATTTCCTCAACAGGTATCAATGGTAACCTAATAAATGCCCAAAATTAAATCCAGATCCAATTCACAACTACTTGCTTCTCAAAACCCACCAAACCCTCCTTGTTTCCCAACAACGACAAATATTTGGTGACAACGGTTTGCTTGGACTGGTTAGTTGGCTCCAACAGGATGCTTAACTCGTTATGTGCGTAATTGCAGGATGAAATCTCCATGAGTTTAGGATAATCGACCATGAGTGCAGTCGAGCAGAGGTGGGTCAATAATGGTTATGTATTTTTTTATTGTCAGTTTCGTAGGCATATTGATCCATTGGGTTCAATAGTTTTCATTTTTTGGTATCCAAAAATCAGCATGGAGAGAAAAGGTCCACCTTGTGTGTTGCAGCAGCCATTGGATAATGTGACATTACCGTAATCACCTAGGGCTACCAACAGCACTTGCTTCCACCCATGTATGGAACCTGACATATAGTAACCAGCATCGGCTCTTGGATTTATTGTCCAGGTCATGATACTTGTGCTCAACATGTGTGCCCAAAGAGTAAAGATGTTTTCCATTCATAAGTCCCTCCTTGAGTGAGAAAAAATTATAATTATTTCATATTTTAATTTAATATTATCCTCACAATAAGATATAAAAGTAAACATGGGGACAAAGACAAAAATTGTAATGGGTTTGTTTGGATACACAGGGTACTACCAAAGGACCGAACACCAAGAGCAACCACTTCACACAAACAGATCACAGATCAACACACCGATGTTTTGACATGGTTTAAACCCTCTTGAGGGAAACCCTCCACGGCCCCAGCCAAATAGCTTCTACGGGACAATTTATTATGCAAAGAAAGAAAGTTACAAATGAGCTTCTCATATTCGATCAACTAAACAATGACCCTCCATGCTCTTTAAATAGAGATCATGGACCAATCGGGTGTTAAGCCACGGATCAAGGTTAGGTTTGATCTAAGAGAAGTTGAGCCGTCGGATCACTCTATGTCGGAAACATATCGTGACCGTTGGATTAAGTATTTACAAATGCATACTAAAGAAACACACTATCCCTAACGGATATATTATACAAGTTGATCTTAACTAACTCCTAAGTGTCTAAATATCCTAACATCTCCCCTTAAGAACAACTTGGGATAGGATTGAAGGATTTACAAAAGTGACACTATTAGGAGAAGGAAGGAGGCATTAGAGCCTATCCCCCCTTAATGACAAGTTCCTGAACTCCTAACATAGATTGAAGTTTAGAAAACTTCGCTTCTGTAAGAGACTTGGTGAAGATGTCTGCAACTTGATCATCTGTAGGGAAAAAGAGCACTTCAAGAACCCGATCATGAACAAGATTTCTGATGAAGTGCATATGTAGCTCAATGTGTTTGCTGCGTTGATGTAGAACTGGATCTTTGGCAAGCTTGATCGCACTTTGATTGTCGCACCAAAGTGGAGTAGGCTGCTGCTGCTCCAATCCAAACTCTGAAAGGATCTATCGAAGCCATAAAGCTTCCTGACTAGCATTGACGGCTGCTCGATATTCTGCCTCTGCTAAAGAAAGAGCAAGAGCTTGTTGTTTCTTACAAGCCCAAGTAATAGGTCCAGATCCCAGACTGAAAACATAACCTGCAGTAGACTTTCGATCATCAGGATCACCTGCCCAATCTGAATCAGTGAAACCAACCAACAAAGGTTTCCCCCCTGTACTGTAATGAATCCCAAACTGAACTGTACCTCGAATATATCGAAGTATTCTTTTAGCTGCTTTCCAGTGACTTTCATGAGGTGTCTGCATATAACGGGCAACTCGACCAACGGCAAAGGAAATGTCAGGACGGGAATGAGTCAAGTATAAGAGACTACCAACAAGCTGACGATACAAGGTGGCATCGACTTCAGGTGAAGTACAAGTGGCAGAAAGTTTGACTCCAGACTGGAAGGGAGAAGGGGCTGGTGTACAATCTTCCATGTGAAAGCGACGAAGAAGGTCACAAGCATACTTAGACTGAGAAAGAAAGATTCCTTCTTTGGTTTGTAGGACTTGGAGACTAAGAAAATAATGCAAATGTCCTAAGTCTGACATTTCAAAATTTTGTTTAAGACTGGATTTCACATGGGTTATAAGCTTAGGGTCACTACCAGTAAGAATAAGTTCATCAACATATAGAACAAGTATGATGAGATGGTTTCCTACTTTCTTAGTATAGACATTGGGGTCAGAATGGCATCTAGAAAAACCAGTGTCAAGGAGAAAGTTATCCATTTTGGCATACCAAGCTCTAGGAGCTTGCTTAAGGCCATATAAGGATTTTTTAAGGCGACAGACAAGGCTAGAGTTATTTTGAACATAGCTAGAAGGTTGTTCCATGTAAATTTCCTCCTGTAAATCACCATGTAAGAAGGCAGACTTGACATCCATTTGATGGACTTCCCAGTTGTGTAAGGCTGCAAGGGAAAGAACAAGGCAGATGGAGTTCATTTTTGCGATGGGAGCAAAGTTTTCATTGTAGTCAATCCCTTCAAATTGGGAAAAACCTTTGGCAACTAACCTTGCCTTAAGTCTTTCAACACTTCCATCTGATGCATACTTAGTTCTGTAGACCCATTTACATCTGACAAGTTTTTTTCCTTTTGGAAGAGGTACAAGATCCCAAGTATCGTTCGCCATTAAGGAACGATATTCTTCATCCATGGCTGCATCCCAATCTGGATTCCCTGAAGCTTCTGCAAAAGTTTTTGGATCATGATTCTTAGAAACTTGAGCCAAAAGAGAAGAGGCTTGTTGAAACTTAGAATGTGTTCGACGTTGATCTCTAGGATCACCGGCAAGATCACCAGCTGCTTCACATGTTGAACGGACCCATCGAGGAAGCACTTGTGCTGGTGCAACTGGAGGAACATGAGCAGGTGGAGGTGGATTTTCATCCTCACTGTCATCATCAGAAACTGGAGTTGGAAACCTGTCAAGGAAGTTGGAAGAAGAAGAAGAAGGCACAAATGCCGAATTAGGCTCGCAGGCCAAAGATGGCACAATCACCGAGTTAGGCTCGTAGGCCAAGATATTTTCATCAAATTTAACATCTCTTCTAATGATTATATCATGAGAATGTGGTTGAAGAAGTCTATAACCTTTTACATCTTCAGAATATCCAACAAATATGCACTTTTCACTTTTAGGCTGTAATGCTTTTCGTTTTTCATCCGAAACGTGAGTCCATGCTTCACTACCAAACACACGAAAGTGACTTATATCAGGTTTAGTTTTACTCCATGCTTCTTCCAGTGTTATACCTTGTAATGCTTTTGTGGAGGTGCGATTAACTATGTAATTTGCACAATTAATGGCTTCAGCCCAAAATTGAAGACTTAGTCCCTTAGATTGGCTCATACAATTAGCCATTTCTTTTAAAGTGCAGTTCTTCCGCTCAACTACACCATTTTGTTGTGGTGTATATGGGACAGTGTGCTGTTGTTGGATGCCTTGTTCAGTGCAGAAAGTAGTGAACTGTTTGTTAACATATTCTCCTCCATTGTCAGATCTTAACTTAATAATTTGATGACCAGATTATTTTTCAACAAGGGCCTTGTAGGCCAAGAACATGTTAAATACTTCGCTCTTAAGTTTTAGGAAATAAACCCAAGTGCGTCTGGTGTAATCATCAATGAAAGTTAAGAAATATTTGAAACCAGAAAAGGAAGCAGATGGAAGAGGACCACACAAGTCACTATGCACAAGCTCCAAGGGAACCGAGGCGTGCCAAGAGGCACGTTTGTCAAAACTGTCCTGATGATGTTTTTCGAGTACACAACCGGAGCAAACACCATCTCTGCAAGATACCATCGGAAGACCTGTCACCATATTTTCTTTACATAGTTGTTGCAATGAGCGATAATTTAAGTGACCAAATCGCTCATGCCAAAGTTTGCTCAAGTTATCACTATGAGCAACAAAAACTGAAGGGAAAGGTGATGACCCAAAGTTGTTAAACTTGTACAACCTGGTAATATCATCAACAATTCCGGTAGCTAGGACCTATTGAAGATCTTTAAAATCCTTGATTACAACTTGGTGAGGTGTAAAGGTCACAGTTTTACCTTCACCAGAATGAGTGATTTGATAGACTGATAACAAATTGCAGGAAATTCTTGGAACACATAGTACATCACTAAAATGACCATTATCTACTGGAACTGTTCCAACTCCTACAACACTTAGAGACCTATCATCACCAACAAATATTTGTTTGGTGTTACATTCATGCATAGTAGAAAAGATGGCTTGATCCTTAGCCATATGATAAGATGCTCCAGAATCAATGAGCCATTCATTTGAAGTAGAAGAAGAAGATGCATTATAAGAATAACCAGAAGCACAAAGTGCATGTCCATGAGAGGCAGATTCTGAAGGCGAATCTAGGCTGATGTGGTGCTTCTTCATTGTTGCTTTCAAGGCTGCCATCTTCTTGAAACACTTAGATTCATCATGATTATATTTCCCGCAATAGTTGCAATGACGCTCAGTCTTCTTGCCTTTTGGCTTGGATCCTTTGTCATTTTTTAAAGAAGGAGCTGACTGAGAGGGTTTTGGACCCTTTTTTGACTTATTATTGCGAAAATTTTGTTTCTTGGGAGGCTTGGACTTTTCTTTCTGTTGGGACAATAAAGCTTTCCCAGATGTATTTGCATTATTGATTATTCCAAGATGAATGAGTTTATCTTGTTCTCTAATCAAGGAATCACAAAAGGATTCAAGACTAGGCTCTTGATAGCTGGCTGCATTCAAGGATGCTTTCATGGAGTAAAATGTAGATACAAAAACAGAATATGCAGGTCCAAGTTTGGAAAGAATATGATAAATGCATTATTTGTCTTCCCTCTCAATCTTACATTCTGCACATAAGAGTTTAAGAGTTTTGTACTTAGTTAAATAATCTTGAATGCATGAAAAGTCACTTGGATTTAAAGAAATCAACTCATTTTCGAGTTGGTGACCTCGAATTTCATTGTGTTTACCAAACACAGATTCCAACTTGTCCCAAGCAGCATTAGGTTCATCAATTCCAGATATGTGGAATCGCAAATCAGTAGAGATTGACATCCCAATCAATCCACGAGCTTCATCACATCTATTTTCCCATTTTATTTTCTTATTATCATCAATGGGTTCTTTTTCTTTCCCTGTTGCAATTCTGAAAAGTCTCCTACTTCGTAGAACATCCTCCATACGAGATTTCCATGAGAAATAGTTGGAACTGTTAAGTAGAATATCACAAAGGGCGACCATATTTGTAAATTAATGGCTATAAAAGTAGAAACCAATAGTTTGGATGTGAAGAGCTCGAAAAAATAGGCAGTTTCAAAAAAAATGGCACTGAAAACTGACTCTGTATGATGAAGTTATGCTTGAACAAAGAAACTGTTGAAGATGTCCCCAATAGTGATGTGGCAGCTAGAGAATGTCCAGCAAAAAAAAAGAACCCCCCTCTTCCCAAGATGAACCTTTTGACAATCACTTTACAAAAAAGTTGCTTTAAGTGAATCACTTTTGTAAAATAAGTGATTTCACTTTTACAATGATATTACTTTTTAAATAGTGCAAAAATAAAAAACTTAAGTGACTCACTTGTATTTTTATTTTTTATTATTTAAGTGAGATGCACTTTTACAATAAAGTAACTTGAAAATAGAAATTGCATGCACTTTTCTTTTTAAAAGTAACTTCCTAAGACTTGAACTCAAGACCTATTAAGGAATAAAGCAACTTTGAACCAAGTGAGCTAGATTAAAAGGTATATAAAATATGGGAATGAGAAAGGGGGCTTCTTTTTGTTTTTTTTGTTTTTACTCTTCTTTCTCGGTTTGCGTGCTTGCCCTTTTTCCTGCAAAACAAACCACAAAATGAAACAAAAAAAAATTTCCACACTTGTGGAGTTAGATCTTGTTAGCTTGCTCGGAAAGTCTACATTTTCTCTCTGTTTCTGATTTGCCGAGATCGCGCAAGGTGCACGGCAAAGAGCATACGCAACCGAGAAAAACCCTTTCCCTCTCTATTTCTGATTTGCCGAGATCGCTCAAGGTGCATGGCAAAGAGCATACGCAGACGGGAAAGCAACAATCCGAACCCCAAAAAAAAATCTAACAGAAAAAAAAAATGAAATATGAGATTTTTCTTTTTAAAAAACGAAATAAAAAAAATGCATCACTGTAACATTATACCTTCAGATCTGATGAAATACGCGTTTCTGGAGCAACCGAGAACCGTTTTCGATCAAACGAAAACTATTTCCCAATGAAAACGACGCTTCGGACGCAATGGAACACCTCCCACAGCCCAGAAATGCACAAAAATACCAGAACTAGGAACCCTTTCGATTTTCGGCAACAACAGTTCAAGATCTAGATCATAACCGGAAGCAGCACTTCATAAAAGTTCTGATACCATGTTTGGATACACGGGGGTACTACCAAAGGACCGAACACCAAGAGCAACCACTTCACACAAACAGATCACAGATCAACACACCAATGTTTTGACGTGGTTTAAACCCTCTTGAGGGAAACACTCCACGGCCCCGGCCAAATAGCTTCTACGGAACAATTTATTATGCAAAGAAAGAAAGCTACAAATGAGCTTCTCATAATCGATCAACTAAACAATGACCCTCCATGCTCTTTAAATAGAGATCATGGACCAATCGGGTGTTAAGCCACGGATCAAGGTTAGGTTTGATCTAAGAGAAGTTGAGCTGTCGGATCACTCTATGTCGGAAACATATCGTGACCGTCGGATTAAGTATTTACAAATGCATACTAATGCATACTAAAGAAACACACTATCCCTAACGGATATATTACACAAGTTGATCTTAACTAACTCCTAAGTGTCTAAATATCCTAACAGGGTTGAGAGCTCAAGGTAGTTTAAAATTCTAGGGTAGCTGAAAAGTTGGGAAGTTGGAAAGATGGCTTGCTCAATGGTAGGAGGGAAAGGAAGGCCAAGAGATTTAGGCTAAACTTATCAATAGAGCTTTAAGTGACTAGTTGTAGTCGGGGAAAAGCAAATGGTTCTATTTTTTGGCCTTGTTGTTGTGCGATTTTGGTTGTGCAAGTGTGAAAACTAAGGCCTACTTAGTTATTGTTAAAATTTAGTAAGATAATGAAATGCAAAGCATGAAACTATAGATAAAGGACTCTTTAGCATGCATCTTTCACATTCAAATGATTTGGGAAAGAAGTAAAATATTGATTATTGACTATTGGACCGGTGGGAAATGTGGATAATATGGGTTATGTATTTTGTTTATTAGGTACTTTCCATCCATTGAGTATAGGTATCACATACCCAAATAAACAAGTCAGTAATTCAGTGAAAATTTGTTGGTAAAAGAAAAATAAAAGGAACTTTTCTTTTTACTATTTAACTTTATAAGCTATATTCATATTACCCTTATGTGATCAGCTACTCTCTTTGGTTACTCATGTAAGGTGTTAAACAAATCCTTTTAATACCACTGCATTTACCTATAATGTCTATACAACCTCTTTACCTTGCGAGTGATGCTTATGAGTGATAGGACCGCATAATCACTATACTATGTTTATTGATACTAAAATTTCCTCAACCAACAATATAATTATATGCATCAATCATCCATTGAACATATTAACTTACATTCGAAATAGTACCGTATTTTCTTTGAGCAATTTCCTGAAAATCTTACCCATGAATAATAAGATAATTATGCCAACAAAAACATAAAATACATTTAGAGGATCAATATGAAACAACAACGAATTACACATTATCAACATATATTTATGTGATGATGTAGATAAAAATACCATTATACGTGTCTCAGGAAATTAACACATATGAGGAAATCATAAAAGAGAGACACAATTAACGTGGTTCACCCCATCTAGGGCTACGTCCACAACAAGGTTGCAATATATATATATATATATTTGGTAAAGGTAGAATCTTACATCTGCAACTCAATTGTTGCTTTATTCGCTTTCTACTTACAAGAGGCCTCTCGACTAAAGGCATTTTAAGATATCCAAAGCTAATCGAGAAACTGAATTTGTCCTATAGGGATCAGTCTCAACTCTCTGCGCAAAAGACCAATAATACTTGTACACTCTAACAATAAATCTTATATTATCCAGTATACAGATTGACATTCAAATCTGTGATAGCATAAGGGAAGAATAGTATACTTAAATAAAACATAGCAGAGATTAGTTCATACTCTATGCCCATCTATACAAATACTTAATCAAAATGAAACAGGGGATAGGGCATCCTCTATGCCCATCTATAAGTATACGATCATAACACAACGGGGATATAGGAAAGGCAGGGATCATCGCACATATATCCAATACGTCTTATAGAGGTAGACAAGATAACCCATTCTAGGTGGGATCCTGTCAAGCAAACGCATGATCTAGGGTTGTAAGCATACGCTATTCACCAATGTATTAAATGCAGAGATACATCCATCCTACTCGATACAGATTCTAACCAAAAATTCTGTCAAGCGGCATACAATTTTTCTATATATACATTTATAGAATTAATTTAACCGGACAAGGATCGAGCCATTCAACTATCCCTTCTTTAGTCGCCCTACATAAACGATGGCATAGAAATATAAAGAACATAAAAAAATTAAAACGGACAGGGATCAAGCAATTTGGCTATCGCTTCCCCAAAGATTAAGCACAACAAACTAAAATCGAACACTGAGATATGTCATCCGACAAATATTTCATGTAACAATATGAAACCTTCATGGATCCAATTCTCTATGCCGTCACAAATGAATAGATGTAAGGGTTAGTATATATATATATATATATATATATATATATATATATATATATTATATGAAACCAAGTATATACTTACTCAGATCTCAGATCTAAAATACATAGAGGTGATCGCATTCATTTATATACTTCTGATCTAAATTTATACAATAAAATAATTGAGTTGCTAGGGATCAACTCTTTCTCAAAAGCGTGTTTACAGGTTTTCCCAAATATATGTATAACAATAAACAGGAACTGAAATGTGCATACTTAAATCAGATGTTAATCGCAAAGTTGGTCCATACATAAATACATCCTATATAACTAAACGTTTACAGGATCTACGCCTTCCAAATAGGTGAATTACGGTTTGCATAATATGTAATATAAAAATCAGTAATGAAAATATCAGGTAGAGTTCTTAATCACAATTTCAGTCTAACTTGAAAATCATACACTAAGCAATTTCATCAAATCTATAATGAACAAAAAATCTACTTATTCAGTTCAGTATACATGACATAACTAACATATTCATCTAAGCAGAGAATCATATCCATAACAGAGAATATGATTTCTAACAATAGAGATTCCGAGCGTTTTCCATAATGAATATAGATCTACGAATTAGTTCAGCATACAAACATACTGTTAGCACTCAAATTGTGCTGAAAGCTATGGCAGCTTTTGGCGTGGATGGAAAGATATCAAGAAACATCAAGACACGAGTGGATGATCGGCTCTCAGACTACATCCCCTGAGACTGAGGAGTCGGCGGTTGTTAGAGGTCATAGTGTAAACAAATAGGCTAAACACGCCGGAAATAAGCTAAGTAGGCGATGATGGCTGGGATTGAATGCCCTGAAGATCGACGGTCCTGAGCCCGCTGCGCGAATGAAGATGTAGGCAATATAGCATAATAAGCGGGTGGTAATCGGTGGGAAAGTGATGAGATCAATTAACGGCAGAGATCTGCATATAGAAAGATCTACGGTGCGCAGTCCCTGACCTGATCCAACAAGCACGAAGCATGTTATGTTTCAAATCGCCGCGGTCGAGTTATGCATCACGCAACTATCGACGACACAGATTCGCCAAGGGAAAATCAAAGGCCCGAGATCATCATGCTGATTTTTCTCACCGGTAATTTAACCGCATCTCAAATCAGCATGGTCGGTGAAATTAAAACCATCAAACCGCCGATTTTTGGGCGGGAAAAGATCAATGATGGATATGGCTTTACCATCGCCACACTTGGAAAGATGATAAGGCATCCAACGTTATAAAAGCTAGATTGGTGTAGAGACTTGGATTTCACTTGTATTAGATACGTCGGAAAGCGAAGGAACCTGATCCTGCAGAGCCGACCAACCAACCAGAAGTCCAGGAGGATTGTCCAGGTGTCGGACCACCAGGTTAGTTTTGTCTTTTCCTGTTTTCTGTGAAATTGTTTGAATGGTGGAAGTAGGATATCCCCCTGGTGCTGAATCCCCATTCACCAGTCCCTGGTGGGAGGACAAAGATGGTGACATATACGACACCATACTGGAAAACATCTCTGTGGATATGGGCAAAGAAAGGTTGGAAGTTATAAGGGGCAAGCGGATAGACATCCACAAAGTTTATCAATCCTTCTTTCATCTGTTCACCACTACCTAGACCCCAAACTGTCCCGAATTCGTCGAGTGGTGTGCCACAAATTATTCTGCCGAGCAGAAAGTAATCCTAAACACCTCTGGCACTAAAGCCCTCTGCTCAATAAAATCCCCAACTGTTAGAAAGGCCTTAGCCATCCCTGATGAATTTGGTCAGAAAGCCCTAGAATACCGAATGGAAGATTTGGTTCAGTACTTTCGTCTAGCCCCTGAGGAACTCAAACAGATTTTTTACCACGATGCTCTAGTGCCGAATGCTTTCTTCCTAGGTTCACCCTTCCCCAACGAGGTTAGTCTATTCAAAGAAGAGTCGAAATGGGTAATCTCCATGATAGCCCAATTTTTAGAGTTGGATAGCGACCAGGAGGTTCCAGAAACATTAGTTAGTTTAATGTTTGTCTTGAGTTCTTTCCCTGTAGAGCAGACGAACCCTTCCTCTTTTGTCTAGATAGCATGCTTGACGTTCGGTGATTCCCTAGATGAGAGTATCCATTCTCAGTTGATTTATTTCCCTAAGACAAGGTCATTCAAATTTCAGTCTTATTTGCTGAAGATGTTCCTAGCGGCAGTTGAAGCTAGCCTGCAGATAATTGGACTGAAAATTACCAAAGAAATGTATTCAGATTACATGCCTTTCGTGAATGACTTGATAGCATGGGTGTATCATGCCTTTTTTTCAGAAAGGTTTGCCTAGAGTGCTTCCGGAGATGAAGGACTTGCTACAACCCCCTATGGAAAAAGGGATTGGAGACTGGTTTCTGCTAAAACATGGAACCATAATTAGAGTCAATGGTTTTTCACATCCACCATATGTACTCCCTGCATTTCTAACACCTAGGTTGTTCCATCTGGAGTTTATAAGGCAGAAGTTGACAGCTGAACGGGAACATTTCATAAATATCAAGAAGTCATCTGACATAACTTTCCCTTGGACCGTGGGTTCCTTTGTGATCAAGCACAAGACGACCCTCTCAGTAGTAGAAAGGGTTGCGAAAGACCTAGGACTCCCATCCCAAGCTGCATTGAACTATGATCCACATCACATAATATAGGAAAGAAGGAGAGCAGCTGGCAAAAAGGGATATGATCATGTTGAGATGCCCGGAATGCCTAAGAAAGCCAATTGGTTGGAATATGTGGATCAAGGATCGGTGCAGGTTGATGATTTGGATGTCTCTCAAACTCCGAAATTCCTTCTTTAGGAAAAGGCCACTTCTTCAAGGATTGTTAGCCCTATGGATGTAGATAGTGATCCCGAGAGAGCTGCTAAAAGGCAGAAGCTGGAGGGAGGTGGTCAGCAAGTAGTGAAGATACAAGAAGATAAAGCTAAGAAAAAGTAGGTTAAGTTTCTCATGCCTCATTATGAAGTAAAGGAGCACGTGTTTGGAAAACAACCCCAAGAGCCTACAGGAGCAGTTATCACTAGGAACTAGCTGTTGGAAAGTTATGATGAAAATGCTGACAACATAGCAGCAAAAGCTAAGCTATATTCTGAAGTAAGGAAAATGGGCAAGAAAGACATGGCCTTAGTTACTAGCTGAAATCTGGCCCAGAACACATTAAACCTAGCCATGGCTACAAAGAGCAAAGCTACAGAGGTGAAACTAAATCTGGAAGACATCCCTATCCCTGATATCATTAATTTACACAAAGAGACAGGGGAAGTCATCTACAATAGGTTGCTGAAGGTTTTAATAGAGCTGTCTAAAGTGTAGACCTATAAGTCCAAGATCCAGAAGTAGTTGGGGCTCGAGAAAGCAGAAAACAAATCCCTAAGAACGCAGTCAAAGAAGCACCAAACAAAGCTGCTGGAAAATGAGACTGAGGAGGATAGAAAGAAAAACGTCCAAGAATTGCTAAATGGGAAGGACCAAGAGATCCGGACATTAAAATAGCAATTGAAAATCCCCACCACTTAGTTGGCAAGTAGTTCTGAAATAGTGGAGTTGGAAGAGGAGAAAGAGAAATTGAAAGGAGAGTTGTTAGACTGTAAGGAAAAGCTGGTGGAGTTAAAGGAAAGGGAAAAGAAAATGAAGTTTGATATAGCTTTTATAGAGACTGGTGCAGACTCATGGAAGGCCCAGTTTGAGGAGCTAGAGAGGAAGATGAAGAAAAGGGAAGGAGCAGTGGGACAAGAGGCCTCTACCTTTGTTGCGGCTGGGGACTTTTCCTTGGTAAGTCAAATAGCTGAGGCCATCCTAGAAGATGCTGGACTGGTCAGATTAGAGAAACAGGTTTCCAATTTGAGAGTTTTGAAGGATGGTACAGAAAAACAAAGGGAGGCTTGGGAAACCAAGTACCAGGATGCACAGTCTGAACTTGATAACTTGAAGGAACAGGTAATAGGGCAGAAGGTGCTACTGTAGGATAGGAGAATCATATGGGATGACATCATAAAACATGCTGATGATCTAAGGCCATACCTAAATTTTATATTGGATAAAAGAGTGGTAGTAAAATTGGCTCAACAGGGTGTGATAGTGGCGAAAGAAAGGTTGAACAAAAAGCCTCTGGAACATGCCCAGAACACAATTGAATTTATAGGTGGCCTATCGGATGAGTAAACTGTAGCTATAGACATCCAGGAGAGTGTTAATAATCTTAATAGCTAAGAAGGTGATTAATAAACACCAGCAGGTCTAGGTTGTTCAGTTGGGAATTGATATCATATCAACCCAGGCGTGACTCTTTAGAGAAGTCTTCGATCCTTTGTTCGTAAATGGGATGCCTCCCTTTTCGGATGAAGATGGAACCATGCTCACAAAAGCCGAATATAGAGCTAAGTTGTGGGACCGCAGAGTGAGTGAAGATGGTATCCTCGGCAGTGATGCTCCATTGACAGGTGGCACGTTAGTTGATGCACTGAAGGGTGATTTTGAACTGGTAGCAGCTTTCAGAGAGGCTAGAACTCTTCACGTGGGTTATTCATATACTGAGCACATTGAACTGAGAATATTACTCAAGGATCTCGCTTCTCAAGATTTACCTTCACCCGAACATTGGAAGCTGGTCGAGAAATATGGAAAAGCAAAGTTAAAATTGGTAGCGTGAAATGGTGTAGGGCAAACATAAAAGTATCTAGCGTATATATATCCAAGAATTGAAGAGCTCATGAAAGCAATCCGACTGGCAGCAGCTACACTTTTTTATTTTTGTACTTTTGTTTAAAATAGTTGGATTCTGCAGAGAAGAAGCTATGTAATTATAAATGGCAGTTAAAATCTGTCCCGTAGATATTTGTTTAAAGATAACAACAACAAACAAGGTCCGTTTTGGCTATTAGATAGGTGTCAATTGGTTGTAACTAATTTCTGTTGAGAAGGAGCCGAGTCTAGAGCTCAAGGCCACCTATATATACAGTTGTAATCAGAGACATAAGGGTTGAAAAATATTATGAGAAAGTATTTGTGTTTTGATGATCAGTTTGTAATTCATTTTCTTGGAGCTGTTTAATAGAATTTGCAGAGCTTGATGCCTGCATTTTTTACAAGGATTCCTGTGTAATCGGTCTGGTCGTCTGTACCTTTCTTTTTCCCATGTGCAAATGTGTTTCTATCTTTTGTTATTCCATTTTGTGATATTTCCTTCATGCTTGGATCAGGGTAACAGTTAAGTAGAATTCATAGAGATTATGCTCTGCTTAGCTTATTCCAAGTGTTTCACCAAATATATTCTTCTAAAGTTGATGTAGGATTCATCCTTGTTAGATGCCTTACATTGATGGACTGTTTCTTCCCTCTTCTCTTCCACAAATTAAAGCTCTTCGACTACTAGCTACTTGCTACCTTGCCCTTGTCAATGCGTTCGCTAAATCTTTGTGAATAATGTTTGCAGAACCAGTTAAATGTGGCTCCATCGCCCTAAATGAAATCTATGCATTTTCAACCAAATAGCTCTTAAATCATTCTTTGTTCCATAAACAGAAATCTGATCTTTTGTGCATTATCGTAATTGAATATCTTTAATGTTGAATGATGGTGTATGTTTTCGCTGATTGACACCTTTGAAGATTTCCAGTATTCTATGAGTTTATAGAGAGAGTCCTCTCTGTTTACATTTGATCAAAAGCGTAAACCAAAGATTGGTTAGTGGTTACCCGAGATTACCGTCTTTCAGCCTTCGGGGTCAATTTTGGCGTTAACAAATTGGCGTCGTTGCCAAGGAATGTTAGTTGTTTATCGAGCCCTTGAAGAATGACATACCTGTCTAAAATTTCAAAGAATAAGAGAAATCCCTGTGGGAAAACAGAGATCTCCGCATTTTTCAAGAAGGTTGAAGAATTTTGCCCTGGCGACTCCACCTAGACCAGATAATTCAGCAAGACTCTACTGGAGAAAGATCAGTACGCCGAAATATACTACTGAAGAATTTCTAAAGTCATCCTGGCCCCAAGAAAGATTCATACAAAAGGTTTCATCACCCCTGGGAGAACAACAAAAGGGCAGATCTGAATGTTGATGGTGAACAGTAATCCGACAATGAGCAGGTTGTACCATTCACCTGGTGACTCCACTCAAGATTCAATTCAATTTGCAGACTCCAATGGAGAACGAGCTCAACCGCCTTAAACATGGAAGAATCATGGTTTAGGTATCAAAGCATCAGTCCCTTCAAAGAAATCTTGTTCTTCTGTATCAATCTCCTTTTACCTCTATGTATATATATCAAGAAAATTTTGTTCCACCGAAGAGCTCTAGGTTATGAGAGACTCTCTTTTGTATATCCTTCTCTAGATCTTACAGATGTATATCATCCTTCAAACCCTAGAGATAATCCCATTCTTTCTTCTAAAACATACAAGATCCATAGCCAGCCTTGCAAATCCCATGAGAATTAGGCTGAAGAATTTTCCCCTGTACATATTCCTTTTCCTCCCAGATCTCAACTGAGATATGGCCCTTTAAAGCTGCCCCCTTTTCTTCATGAATAACCCCCGAAATACCACGGATACCTTCCCAGATTTGATGGAGAATCCGAAAACCTAATTGCTGAGAAACATCTTCAAGGCTTTTAACATTTTCTGGATCTTTTTGAACTGGATCTTTTTTAAGTGGAGCATGATGATGTTTGTATGAGGGCTTTCGCCCAATCTTTCCAGGGAGATGTGAAGAAATGGTTTACCCATTTGCAACTTGAGTCTATAGACACATGGCAGGGGTTTTCTGATGTTTTCTTGGAATTTTGGGGTAAGAGAAGGTCATGGGACCTAGTGCTTTCAGAATTTTACTCCATGAGAATGCAGGAGGGGGAAATCATGTCCAGTTTTAACAGAAGGTTTGCAAGTTTTTATTATAATATGCCAAGGGAAATTCAACCCCTAGAGAATGTTGCCAAGTTACACTATGCATCTATCTTGCCTTCCGATTTATCTTTTCTTCTTTTGGAGAGAAGGTCTCCCAATCTGCAGCATATGTTTATTGATGCTTTAGAGGTTGAAGAAAACCTTAGAGTGTCTAGAAAATTATCAAGTAAAGATAACGATGAAAATATTGAAGAGGAATCCAGATTTGAAGAGAGACATGAACAAGGAGAACTCGCTTTGCATTCTAGTCTTTCCCAGGATGTGCAAAGAGATGATCGTCCCGGTGATGTACCAGAAGAAGGTAATTCTGATTCGTTTAAGGAAAATTACAATCACCCTGCTAAAATTTCTGGTGGTAATGATATTAAAAAGAATTTCAGTCCACCTAAGTATGATGAGTATGATGATTATTAAGAATACTGCTCGGGTATTGAGTCAACCAAAAACTTTACGAGTTCCAGGACTGTTATTGAAGAAAATCTAGTCACTATCCATGACCAAACCTCTGAAAATAAACATGCTGAAAGTGATTGCTTACCCCTCTGTTATGCCTCATTTGAGTTGATAAAACAAAGAAATAAGGCTTCTAATAAAAAACAAAAGTCTAAAATGGAAAGCTTCCAATTCTTTTTTGAGAGTGAGGATAAAGAGGAGAGGCAAGTGTGTGATAAATCCCAAGAAGCAAAAATTTGCCATACGGAAGAGAAGTACCAAACAGAAAATCAAATCCCTCTTCCACATTCAAAAATTTTCTATCAAGAAAAGTTTGTTATGCTTAATTTTATCGAAAAATTCAATGATATTTCTGCTGTGTTTGATAGAGAAGAGCATGTTCCAAATTCTAGGATTTTGGATAAAATTGGTGATGACCTTCATAACTATGCTCCCGAGAGGGATGAAAATTTTCTTCAGTTTTGCCAGTTGTCATATGATTTAGAAGAAGATCATAATAGTCAGATGAGCTCTTCTCCATGTCATCTAACTTCAGATTCTTGTTGCCTAGAAGGAATTGTTTTCTTTAATACATTTGAAGGTCTTGATACCATTTCGATTGAAACCCAAGAAGAGCTCCAGTTCTATCAGGACGATGTACATATGTTTGATTGTCCAATACCTCCTGACAAAGAAAATGAATATGCTTTTCAAAATCTTTATGAAACTTAGTCTGGCAGATGGCAAGTAAAATTGCAGTTTGATTGGCCTTGTTGTGACATGGATAATGTGAACAATCATCAAAAACCCATCGAAGAGGCTCTCATGGTTGGTCATAAAAATGTAGGACCTTTCCATTTCATTGAAGATCCTTTCGCTAAATTGCTGGAATCATCAGAGAAGATGGATGCTATGTCATTTAGGAATGTAGGGATTGAAAAATATTTTCAGTTGGGGTTACCATTTGCTGAGTTCTTTTTTCAGGTTGAAGAGCCTAAATCCGAATTTCAGTCTGGAAGTCATTTGCTTGACTGGCTTCATTGGGAATATGTGATCACCTAAGTTGGTCCTTATGCTCAACAAGTAGGGTAGGAAAATCGGTTGTATATAAATAAGCTTGAAGGTCAAGAATTTTCATTAATTTCAGTAATGTAAGATAGGCAGCAGGAATAAGTTTGCTCAGCACGCAGTTTTCCAGTATGTACAGTGTTATTTTTTCAATTTGCGGCATGTTCAAAAAATTTAAGTATATTTTCAGTTTCGGCAATTAGCCATTTTCAGTTACATTTTTCGGATGAAAGACAAATTGCAGGTTATAGTGGACAGGGTTGGGAGCTTCTTAATGGATCAGGAAATTAGTCTATGGGCATTCTTTCTTACCTCACAGGGACGATAGCATCCCCGTTGGAGCCAGTTATTAGCACTCAAACTATGCTGAAAGCTATGGCATCTTTTGGCGTGGATGGAAAAACCTCATGAAACATCAACAGCCGAGTGGATGATCAGCTCTCGGACTACATCCCCTGAGACCGAGGAGCCGACAGTTGTTAGAGGTCATAGTGTAAACAAACATGCTAAACGCGCCAGAAATAATCTATGTAGGCGATGACGGCTGAGATTGAATGTCTTGAAGATCGATGGTCCCGAGCCCGCTGCGCGAGAGAAGATGTAGGCAATATAGCATAATGAGCGGGTGGAAATCGACGGGCAAGTGATGAAATCAATCGATAGCGGAGATCTACATATAGAAAGATCTATGGTGCACAGTCCCCGCGTTGATCCAACAAGCACGAAGCATGTTATGTTTGAAATCACCGCGGTCGAGTTATATATCGCGCAACTATCAACGACACAGATTCGCCAAGGGAAAATCAAAGGCCCAAGATCACCGACCTGATTTTTCTCGCCAGTAATTTAACCGCATCTCAAATCGGTGCGATCGGTGAAATTAAAACCATCAAACCCCCAATTATTGGGTGGGAAAAAATCAATGATGGATATGGATTTACCATCGCCACACTTGGAAGGATGATAAGGAATCCAATGTTATAAAAGCCAGAGTGGTGCAGAGACTTGGATTCCACCTGTATCAGATACGTCAGAAAGCGAAAGAACCTGATCCCGCAGAGCCGACCAACCAACCAGAAGTCCAGGAGGATTGTCCAGGTGTCGGACCACCAGGTCAATTTTGTCTTTTCTTGTTTTCCATGAAATTGTTTGAATGGTGGAAGTAGGAGATCCCCCTGGTGTTGAATCCCCATTCACCGGTCCTCGGTGGGAGGACAAAGATGGTGATATATACGACACCATACTGGAAAACATCTCCATGGATATGGCCAAAGAAAGGTTGGAATTTATAAGGGGCAAGCGGATAGACGTCCACAAAGTTTATCAATCCTTCTTTCATCTGTTCACCACTACCCAGACCCCCAATTGTACCGAATTCGTCGAGTGGTGTGCCACAAATTATTCCACTGAGCAGAAAGTAATCCTAAACACCTCTGGCACTAAATCCCTCTGCTCAAAAAAAGCCCCGACTGTTAGAAAGGCCTTATCCATCCCTGATGAATTTGGTTAGAAATCCCTAGAATACCGAATGGAAGACTTGGTTCAGTACTTTCGTCTAGCCCCTAAGGAACTCAAATAGATTTTTTACCACAATGCTCTAGTGCCGAATGCTTTCTTCCCAGGCTCACCCTTCCCCAACGAGGTCAGTCTGTTCAGAGAAGAGTCCAAATGGGTAATCTCCATGATAGCCGAATTTTTAGGGTTGGATAGCGACCAGGAGGTTCCAGAAACATTAGTTAGTTTAATGTTCGTCTTGAGTTCTTTCCCTGTAGAGAAAACAGACCCTTCTTCTTTTGTCCAGACAGCATGCTTGAGGTTTGATGATGCCCTAGTTGAGAGTATCCATTCTCAGTTGATTGATTTCCCCAATACAAGGTCATTCAGATTTCAGTCTTATTTGTTGAAGATGTTCCTAGTGGCAGTTGAAGACAGCTTGCAGATATCTGGATTGAAAATTACCAAAGAAATGTATTCAGATTACATGCCTTTCATCAATGACTTGATAGCGCGGGTGTACCATGCCTTTTTTCAGAAAGGTTTGCCTAGAGTGCTTCCAGAGATGAAGGACTTGCTACAACCCCCTATGGAAAAAGGGATTGGAGACTGGTTTCTGCTAAAACATGGAACCATAATTAGAGTCAATGGTTTTTCACATCCACCATATGTACTCCCTGCATTTCTAACACCTAGGTTGTTCCATCTGGAGTTTATAAGGCAGAAGCTGACAGCTGAACGGGAACATTTCATAGATGTCAAGAAGTCATCTGACATAACTTTCCCTTGGACCGTGGGTTCCATTGTGATCAAGCATAAGATGACCCTCTCAGTAGTAGAAAGGGTTGAGAAATACCTAGGACTCCCATTCCAAGCTACATTGAACTATGATCCACATCACATAATATCGGAAAGAAGGAGAGCAGTTGGCAGAAAGGGATATGATCATGTTGAGATGCCCAAAATGCCTGACAAAGCCAATTGGTTGGAATATGTGGATCAAGGATCTGTGGAGGTTGATGATCCAAATGTCTCTCAAACTCCGAAATTCCTTCTTCAGGAAAAGGCCACTTCTTTGGGGACTGTTAGCCCTATGGATGTAGATAGTGATCCCAAGAGAGCTGCTAAAAGGCAGAAGCTAGAGGGAGAGGGTCAGCAAGTAGTGAAGATACAAGAAGATAAAGCTAAGAAAAAGCAGGTCAAGTTTCTCATGCCTCATTATGAAGTAAAGGAGCACGTGTTTGGAAAACTGCCCAAAGAGCCTACAGGAGAAGTTATCACCAGGAACCAACTGTTGGAAAGTTATGATGAAAATGCTGACAACATAGCAGCAGAAGCCAAGCTATATTCTGAAGTAAGGAAAATGGGCAAGAAAGATGTTGCCTTAGTTACTAGCCGAAATCTAGCCCATAACACATTAAACTTGGCCATGGCTACAAAGAGCAAAGCTACAGAGGTGAAACTAAATCTGGAAGACATCCCTATCCCTGATATCATTAATTTACACAAAGAGACATGGGAATTCATCTACAATAGGTCACTGAAGGTTTTAATAGAGCTGTCTAAAGTGAAGACCTTTAAGTCCAAGATCCAAAAGCAGTTGGGACTCAAGAAAGTAGAAAACAAGTCCTTGAGAACACAGGCAAAGAAGCACCAAACGCAGCTGCTTGCAAATGAGACTGAGGAGGACAGAAAGAAAAACGTCCAGGAATTGCTAAATGGGAAGGACCAAGAGATCCTGACATTAAAAAAGAAATTGAAAATCCCCGCCACTCAGTTGGCAAGTAGTTCTGAAATAGTGGAGCTGGAAGAGGAGAAAGAGAAATTTAAAGGAGAGTTGTTAGACTGTAAGGAAAAGCTAGTGGAGTTTGAGGAAAGGGAAAAGAAAATGAAGTTTGATATAGCTTTTATAGAGACTGGTGCAGACTCATGGAAGGCCCGGTTTGAGGAGCTAGAGAGGAAGATGAAGACAAGGGAAGGAGCAGTGGGAAAAGAGGCCTCTACCTCTGTTGCGGCTGGGAACTTTTCCTTGGTAAGTCAGATAGCTGAGGCCAGCTTGGAAGATGCTGGACTGGTCAGATTAGAGAAACAAGCTGCCAATTTGAGAGTTTTGAAGGATGCTGCAGAAAAAGAAAGGGAGGCTTGGGAAACCAAGTACCAGGATGCACAGTCTGAACTTGATAACTTGAAGGAACAGGTAATAGGGCAGAAGGTACTACTAGAGGCTAGGATAATCATATGGGATGACATCATAAAACAGGCTGATGATCTAAGGCCATACCTAAATTTTATATTGGATAAAGGAGTGGTAGTAAAATTGGCTCAATAGGGTGTGACAGTGGTGAAAGAAAGGTTGAACAAAAAGCCTCTGGAACATGCCCAGAACGCAACTGAATTTCTAGGTGGCCTATCAGATGAGCAAACTGCAGCTATAGATGTCCAGGAGATAGTGTCAATAATCTTAATAGCTAAGAAGGTGATTAATAAACACCAGCAGGTCCAGGTTGTTTAGTCAGGAATTGATATCATATCAACCCAGGCGTGACTCTTTAGAGAATTCTTCGATCCTTTGTTCATAAATGGGCTGCCTCCCTTTTGGGATGAAGATGGAACCATGCTCATGAAAGCCGAATACAGAGCTAATTTGTGGGACCGCAGAGTGAGTGAAGATGGTATCCTCAACAGTGATGCTCCTTTGACAGGTGGCACATTAGTTGATGCACTGAAGCGTGATTTTGAATTGGCAACAACTTTCAGAGAGGCTAGAACTCTTCACGTGGGTTATTCATATACTGAGCACACTGAACTAAGAATATTACTCAAGGAGCTCACTTCTCAAGATTTACCTTCACCCAAACACTAGAAGTTGGTCGAGAAATATGGAAAAGCGAAGTTAAAACTGGTAGTGTGAAATGGTGCAGGGGAAATAGAAAAGTGTCTAGCGTATATGTATCCAGGAATTGAAGATCTCATGAAAGCAATATGACTGGCAGTAGCTACATTTTTGTATTTTTGTACTTTTGTTTAAAATAGTTGGATTCTGTAGAGAAGAAGCTATGTAATTATAAATGGCAGTTAAAATCTATCTCGTAGATATTTGTTTAATGATAGCAACAGCAAATGAGGTACGTTTTGGCTGTTAGATAGGTGTCAATTGGTTGTAACTAATTTATGTTGAGAAGGAGCCAAGTCTAGAGCTCAAGGCCACCTATATATACAGTTGTAATCAGAGACACAAGGGTTGAAAAATCTTATGAGAAAGAATTTGTGTTTTGATGATCAGTTTGTAATTTATTTTCTTGGAGTTGTTTAATAGAATTTGCAGAGCTTGATGCCTACGTTTTTGACAAGGATTCCTGTGTAATCGGTCTGGTAGTCTGTACCTTTCTTTTTCCCATGTGCAAATGTGTTTCTATCTTTTGTTATTCCATTTTGTGATATTTCCTTCATGCTTGGATCAGGGTAACAGTTAAGTAGAATTCATAGAGATTATGCACTGCTTAGCTTATTCCAAGTGTTTCACCAAATATATTCTGCTAAAGTTGATGTAGGATTCATCCTTGTTAGATGCCTTACATTGATGGACTATTTCTTCTCTCTTATGCTCCACAAATTAAAGCTCTTCGACTACTAGTTGCTTGCTACCTTGCCCTTGTCAATGCGTTCACTAAATCTTTGTGAATAATGTTTGCAGAACCAGTTAAATGTGACTCCATCGCCCCAAATGAAATCCATGCGTTTTCAACCAAATAGCTCTTAAATCGTTCTTTGTTCCATAAACATAAATCTGATTTTCTGTGCGTTATCGTAATTGAATATCTTTAATGTTGAATGCTGGTGTATGTTTTCGCTGATTGACACCTTTGAATATTTCCAGTATTCTATGAGTTTATAGAGAGAGCCCTCTCTGTTTACGTTTGATCAGAAGCGTAAACCAAAGATTGGTTAGTGGTTACCTGAGATTACCCTCTTTCAGCCTTGGGGGTCAGTTTTGGTGTTAACACATACATTGACTCGGATCAAGAACCCAAGGCCATCCTCTCCCCTTTCTAGAACTCAAAACAGAGTACTGCTATCCTTCCCACGAGCTCCTCTCCCCCCATCTAGCTACTCAATATATAGTTATGTAAACAAAAGACCCGTGATTCCACTTGGAGAGACCTCTCACCTAACGAGTGCCATTTGTAAGACCAATCTTCCAAAAGAGTGCCACGTGGGCTTCAGAAATCGTTTCTAGGCTACCTACCAACTATACTCCTAGATATTCATCCCACATCTTCATCAGTTTGGGGTTTGGATTCCTTTAAGAAGGATGCCACTCCTTAAGGCATCGATATTTTGTAGAACAATGGAATTACAAATCGAATCATTATATAATTTGTAAAGTAATTTATGTTTTTCCATAAATTTGTACCCAAATGTAATATCCTATAAAGGATATTTTTGTTTGAGATGACTATACCCTATAGTCCCTATAGCTTATAATCTTTATTTTTAAATATATAGTCCATAGTTCCTTCTTAAAGATAAGCCATAACATAAAGTTCCTTTAAAGGTAATTCTAGAAACCTTTATAGATGACCCATTTCTAATTTATTTTATCATCTTTATATATTATATGTGCATAATTATATTCATACATATATCATAATATATTTCATTTATAATGTGGCATCTTCACATTGTTAGGCTTATATATATATATATATATATATATATATATATAAACGAGGTACATGAATTAATACATGTGTGTGTGTGTGTGTCATTTCGCACATATATGGAGAATACTCATCTTGCAACTATCTGTAACACACCTATAGGTATATATGTAAATATACATCACTTTTCTTGTATTAATTATAATTACAACTATTAACAGTAAATCTTTTGTATATATATAACACCTATATATGTATACAAATTTTCATAAAATAACTTATAGTCATATAAGTTAATACCTCTTCGTATAACTTATGATCAAGTATAAATTGATAATTTTAAGCTTTACCAAGAACTAGAATTTAAATAACCTAAGCTTCTTCTAGCCTACTCTCATAATACTTAAAATTCTTTATGATAATTATTTGAAATCACCCGTAACGTACGGAAGTCTTATGGTAATAATCATAGATCTAACCATAATAATTATGTCCTAGAGATTTCTAGACATTATCGTGTAGATGCTCGAGGCTTCCCTTTAGCTTACCCTTCCCCAATGGGTTCAGTTGTCATCATGTAGTTGCATCGCTACCCATCGTCTCTGAAGTTTTCAGTTTACAACTCTGTAATTTAACCTCATAAGCTACAAGGTTTACTGGCGGAGCCTTGGCCTTGAGCTCCTCATCAGTAAACAAGTACAATAATCATTTACATTTATAAAAATTACTAAGGCTTAAAGGAGGGATGTTACATTAGATTGGACTTCTAAAGATTAAAGGAGGGATATTAGATTGGGCTTATTTTATGCACACACTAGAAGCATCAAGCAAGATGGATCACCCAAGAGAATCGTGGATTAGTGAAGGGGATTCCTGAGCCAAGAAGGGTGTTGTGTGGGGAAAGTATTGTGGAAGCCGAGGCTATGAGGGTTAAGTGAGACCCTTGTAGAGCTTTGTATGATCATTTGGATAAGCATAGAGAGTAGAATGGGTTGTGGGATGAGAGAGAGAATTATGTAGGTGTTTCCTTCACCCTTGTGGCCTCATAGCCCATCTTGGGAGTGGCTTCTCAGTAGAAAAAGTATATGATGGACAAAGTGCCTATGGTTGGGTGGAAAATTTCTCTTACACAGCTAGTTGCTTGGATCTGCGTTGGATAAAGATAAGTATTCTCATGCATATGAATATGAAATGTTTTTATCTAATGCCTTTAATTTGTATGCTTGTATTTTCATGCTAAATGTGTTTGGATAGAGTTTAATTCCACTTTGTATGTTTATTCACAATTCTGCACACATTTTATATGTTGAAATTCGTATTATGGCTTTGGGGCAAAATTTGAGAGCCTGAATTTAGTTAATGTCCCCTCCCAATGGTTGGATTGGGTGAAGGGGGTGTTACACATCAAAGCGAATATTATGGTATGCAGGGGATCAAACCACTGGCCTATTTTCCTTCTCATTATGGTAGATGGTCGACCAAGAAACCACCCCTTTTGATTCGAAAAGTTGTGGATCACCCATCCTAGTTTTCGAGATCTCAGAAACAAATGGTGGAAATAATTTAACATTCTAAGAGGTTCAAAAATTACAAATTCTAGTAAAAGATTAAAAACATCAAAAGCAACCTCAAAAGATGGAACAAGGAGGTCATTGGAAATATTTTTGAAGAAAAATACAAACTAGAACAACCGATGGAAGGAATCCAACAACAGATTATTTGGGAGGGCATAAATGATCATCTCCCAAAAAATGAAACTCAATTTTAGTCCCAATTGAATATGCGTCTGAATCAAGAGGAAACTCTCTGCCATAAAAAATCCTGCATCTAATGGCTGAAAGAGGGAGACAGAAACTCCAAATTCTTCCACAATTTTATGCTTCAACATCGCCACTCTAACAAAATCACTTCCATTTAGTCTGACAACAATAGATAGCCTGGAAGCATGAAGAAATAATAGATGAATTGATCAATTATTATCAAGAGCTTCTGTCCAAACCTCTTATTGATTGTTCCACAACCATCGAACAAATCATCAAAAGCATTCCTAAACTGGTTACATAGGACCAAAATGCCAGTTTTATGGGAGAGATAAGCATGCATTAGGTGGAATTTTCCACCATGAATATGGCATCAAGCAAAGTGCCTGGTCCAGATGGATTCACGTCAGACTTCTTCCAAGTCTGTTGGGGACACTATCAAATATGAGCTCTTGGAAGTAGTAAAAGGATCAAGAACCACATGAAAAGTCCTACCTGCATTCAAATCGACCTTCATAGATCTTATCCTAAAGGAAGAACGATTCGTGGAGCCCAACAAATTCAGACCCATTTCTCTTTGCAATGTGATCTACAAAATAATTACAAAGATAATTAATATCTAATATTCTCAAACCTTTGCTTCCTCATCTGATTTAAGAGTAACAAACAGGTTATGTGGAAGGAAGGAAAATCACTGATGGCATAATTATGGAACATGAGCTCATCCACTCCCTCATATCTACAAGAACGCCAGGTATGCTCATTAAATTGGACATGTCTAAGGATTTTTATAAATTAAAATATAATCACATTCAAAGCATGTTAATTGCGTTTGGATTTTCTAATCAATGGACCTCCTAGATTATCTCCTTGATATCTACTCCTTTCTTCTCCATCCTCCTCTATGGTTCCTCCACTTCTACTTTCAAATCCTCGCAAGGCATCCAAAAAGGAGATCCTGTGTCTCTCTTCCTCTTCCTTCTAATGGATGAAGGACTTGGTAGATCTATCAAAGTTACTACAGAGAAAAAATACTTAAAAGGCCTCAAACTTCATGGAGATGATCTCACTTCCTCCCACCAACAATTTGTACATAACACCTTGCTAATGGGAATCCCTACAATCTACAAATCCTCTTCTCTCCAAGATAGCTTGAACACCTTTATGGAGGCCTTTGGAACCACTCTAAACCATGAAAAATCTTATATCTTCTTTCTTAATGTTCCTCTGGCTATTCAAACTAACATTTCTAGACTCTTAGGCTTTACAAGGAGCTTCCTTCCTTCCAAATATCTAGGTCCCCCACTCATGGTTGGCACTCACAACAAGTCCTTTTGGGAATAAATAATCTCCTATATGGAAAAGAGTCTCTCCAATTGGTCTTTTAGATCCCTTAACCTTGTTGGAAGACTAACCCTAATCAAGGCAGTCCTCCAAGCTCAACCCACCTATCTCTTTTCTATTCCAGCCAATCCAAAAAAAATTCTCAATTCAACCTATTCCTTTCAGCATTCCTTCTTATGGGGAGGCACAACCAATAAGAAAAAGTGTTATCTAGTATCTTGGGGAAAGGCTTTGAAACCCAAGCACGCTGGAGGATTAGGGCTAGGAGATCTAGAAACAACAAACAAAGCCTTGGGAGCCAAGATAATATGCAGATGGCTATAGAATCCAAACACCTTATGGTGTAAGATATGGAAGAGTAAATATGCTCCTCAAATACATTCTAGCATCTAATCCATATTATAGGAGACATAAATGGATCCATGATATGGACCATGGCTTGGAAAAATAGACACTTAGTACAAAACCATTTCTTTTGGTAGGTACACAATGAAACGTCTACTCAAATAGGGGAAGACTCCTACAATTGGCATCCGAAATTAGAATGCAACCCATATTGGAGAAATGTAAAGTAGGACATGTTGCATCATAACAAAATATGGGTATATTAGTACTAGAAGACTGAAACTCAACCTGGGAACTGGTAGCTCTAGTCAGATAAGATAAATATGTAGAACTACACTAATTCCCCTCATTTATATTCTTTATGGAATGAAATTAAAAAAAGGATGATACCTTTCTCAATAAGTGAAGAGAAATTAATATGGGGACATTGAACATTAATAACTTTTTCTGTAAAAGAAGAATATTCCATTCTCACTAGCAACCAATGGGATAACAAAGAAGACCAATGGAACAAAACATGGAAGGGGAAACATTGGCCAAATATCACTACCTTTCTTTGGCTTCCAGTACAAAGGAAAACATTAACATGCAACAAAATTCAAAGAAGAGCCTTTTTGGGACCCTCTCGATGTCCTTCATGTAGAAAAGAAGAAGAAAATCAAGACAATATCCTTAATCAATGCCCCTATTCAAACATGATATGTGATAAAGTAGCTACTGTTTTTAGACATAAAAACTAAGACAGAAGCAATATATCCCTCAAACAATCTACAGATGGGGAGACTCCCCTTTTCGAAATCCAATGGTTAACAGTATCTGGCATCTATTGTCAGGTTTTATCTTCTGGAACACATGGAAGGAACATATTAAAAGAATATTCAAATCTCTTTCACATCCAACTAAAAACCTATGGAGCACCATTCATAACAACATTATAAAATCAATCTAACTTCAAGGGTGGTCTGGAAATGATTTGGAAGGCCAAGGACAAGAAAGCCTTATTCTAAAGGCTTGGAAAATTTGACCCACCCTCCCTCATTCAAAAACTAGAAGACATACTTTCTCTAGTGCTACACATTGGTCGCCCCCACCAATAGACTTTATAAAACTCAGTTTTAATGGAGCATCAAAAGGTAATATAGCCCTAGTTGATGTTGACTCAAACCTAGTCGATAGGGGTTCCCATCGTTGTCAACACCAACCCACCGTGATTTCCCTGAACACTGACCCAGACAATTTTTACCCCGTCCAGCAACACCTGTGGAGTAGATGAGGTCTCACCTGAGGCGTTCAAGGGAGAGTGGACGGAACCATGTTTTCATCAAATGAAGGAGGATGTTTGCGGCACCAATCACTTAAACTTATTGCGACATTCAGAAGTAAATCTATATATTTAACTTTGGCAACATTGTATCCATAGCATCATTAAACATAAACATTCATAGCGACAAGTATAACAGTAAAGCATTAGTTGCAACAAGAAAACATAGCATCATTCAAGAATCGCAACATGCATTATCATAAAAGATACACAGGAAATTTCACCAAATAGTTCTGTCATGTCATATTTCTTCAGCAAAACCCTGATATAATATCTCTGCAAAACCACAGATCTCACCAGTAACTCTTGATCTCAGATACAGACTCAAAGACACACACATCCCACATCCGTACTAAGATTGTCCAACACTTACAACTTATGTCTATATATAGGCTTCCGCCTTTACCATGCTTGTCCACTTACTAATGACTTCCTAACCGACACTTTGGACAAATGACCCAAAATCTAACTGACGCGGTCCAAATGACCCCAAAACCCACATTCTACGGTACAATTAACCCAAAATTACATCACATATTGTCCAAATGACCAAAAACCCACAAACTGCGGTACAATTGACCCCAAAAATGCATAAAATAATCCTTTTTACACCTAGCTCGCTGCCTTCCGTGATATCTTCTGACTTGTCGCAGCATCAGAGATGCTGCGATGTTACCTTACCAAACTGCCTGCCAATAGTTCGCATAGGAGGAGCTTTCAGAGATGAACATGGTGGTATTCTAAGAGTATTTTCCAACTCAATAAGAGAAGACAATAATAACTTAGCAGAATTACAAGGTCTAATTCAAGGCATAACTATATCTATTACATCAAATTTGAACAAACTATTAGTGGAAGGATATTCACAAATCATCCAGATGTTTATAAAGCTTCAAAATGGATCCCCTACCTCAAAAATGGTAAGGAGCTAAAGACTGGAATCTAATCTTGAATGCCTAGAACAACTAATCAAGAACTCCATGGTCATCATTCCTATTCACATACACCAACCTGCTAACAAATTAGTAGATCACTTGGCTAATGTGGGAGTAGGAATAAAAGATAACGACTTAGACTCTTCATGGACTATGCTAAAAAACCAAAATATCAAACAAGATTGGCTGAAGATTACCCTATTAGACATCCACCCTTGATTCAGCTGCACTAAGGAAACTTATGACATATCAATGAAAGTGGGATCCTATACCAACACTTGGAAACATGGCATTCAGGACATGCAATCAAACTATGGCGATCCCAACCATCACAACCAACCCAATGTCAATGGTTGATAACTCCAAGCATGCATGAAAGGTCCCAAATTGGAACACAACAAATTACGTTGATAGAAAAATCCAAATGGAAAGCAAAAGCAGACAAGTGGCAGAAGTCAGCAACAATGGTTTCATCATTACAACAACAATTTTCAAGGCTCTAAGCTCCCTCCCCGAGATCAAATCTCATGCACTTACCATGACCATCTCTTCCCTTCGACAACTTTGTTCTTTTCCTCCTCACTCCATGATCTCCACTCAATCTCATAATTTTCATCCCCTGCCACCATTATCACTCATTGCACCCTCTGTAGCCTTCTTTTCCATGCATCTAATCGTCCTCATCCTGAACTCTTATGGCTTTCACCATGCTCCAAAACATGCGATTTGGGAACCAAAACCATGCTTCAATGAAGGCAAAGGATTGTACAATCTCCTTCCCTTGCTCCAACAATCAAGATCCCATTCCAACTCTCACCAATCCAACAAGGATAATGATGGAAAGACATTAAGCCATAGAGGAGACCCATACTAAGTCTAAAATGAGGCAACGCCCTCTCCCAGTTTGGAGACTTATTCAAGAGTTGAAGAGTTTAATGAAAAACACTATAATTTCTAAGTCAAAATCTTTGCAGCTCCTTTAGAACTCCAGGTTGAAATAATGAGATCAAAGCATAGACCACATATCTATAAACTTCAAATCATCTCATCTTAGAACTATTAAAAGAATGGATCAAAAGTTCACTCAGACAAGGGAAAAAGAAAGATGGGATACAATCAAATGCCAAGAATATAGAAGGGGATGAATCAGCACGAGATTGCTACAATAGATTCATCCCAATTGAGATAAAGGCGCATATTGAACAAATTGAGAATAGAGTAAAAAAGAATAGGACAGCCCTGAAGCAGAGACAAAGTAAGAGGAAGTACATGCATGGCTTCGGCATACCAATTCATCCCAATTGAGATAAAAGCACATATTGAACAAATTGAGAATATAGTCAAAGAAGAATAAGACACCCCTGAAGCAGAGATAGAGTAAGAGGGAGTATAGGCATGGTTTCGGCATCCCAATTCATCCCAATTGAGAGAGACCAAATATTCCAAAACAACTTTGTTGTTTACTTGGTAAACTAAAACATTTATGGGGAAAACACTCGTGGATGGGCAAGAGGAAAGGAAAGAAATCCTCCTCCAACAAGATTAATTAGACCAAAGCATGGAAAAGATGCAAGCATAGTTAGAGAATCTTCTGGACAGAATGGATCAACTGCAAACGTAGATGGATGACTTGAATTCAAGAATGCATCATATGCCAATTCAATTGGGGAATTTCACACAAAAGGTGGTCGCTCTAATCAAGCCTTTGGCTAACTTTGAAGACCAACTCCTTTTGAAGGCTAAGGATCCAACGAACAACACCTCCTACTCCACTCCTTCAACACAACAGACCCAACCAAATATAGTGACTGGAAACCAGGATATCTAGATCCCCAATGAAGGAAACTCTTAATTTCCTGATCAACATGATAAGCCATTATGTAGTTTGTTTTAGAACTAGTTATCAATAGTATACTTACCTCTTACATATGAATCTAGAAAATCAAATACTAATGTCCTGGATGATAATTTTGATTTTATCAAACAATATTTTATAGTTTGGTTTCCCCTAGAGGAAGACTAAACACACACTATTTTGATAGATAAACTAGCAGTATGAAGAAAGTCTATAGGTAGCTTCATTTTGTTTATATGGTTTGACAAGTGATCTCTGAGTCTGCGTGCCATGGCAGACCAATTTTTCTCAAAATTTAACACCCTCTTAAGTTAACTTAATGATCCTATCTAACTATAAAAAAAAAAAAATTAATAATAGGTAAGAATAATTCATGTGTTGTTGTTGGTGGTGGTGGTTTATCTATTTATAAACATAAACTATTATCTTGATTTATCATGTTGTATATGTGATAGTAAAAAAAATGGAGATGAAATTTCAAAGTTTCTTTTGATCTTTATGGGTTAACATGTTATGCAATTAGATTTTATAATTAATAGTTTGAAAGTTATATCTAATGTCTTTGTGGGTGTGTTATTCTAATCGAAAGTGATTTTATCTATTCATAAAATCTATTCAAGATGTTCTATGTCCTCTGCAAACAATCCTTACTATAAAGATATTGAAATTTGGGTACTATCATTGCAATAATAATTTGTTTTTTATTATAAAAATTGAAAAAATAGTTTCAATTTTATATTAACAATAATAAAAACTTAGTTTCAATTTCTAATTTCTGATTAAGTAATTTCTTCATAAATCTATAATAATTAAACATACTTTTAATTTCAATGTCTCTCTTTCTTGAGGTTTTCCTTTTACACTTAATTATATTGATATGAAGGCATTATCCTTCACTATCCTTAAACCAAAAAGTAATTATAAAAGAAAAAAACAATCATAATTAAATGATGTCAATTTTTAAGATAAATTAAATGATGTCATGTTTATTGAAAGACAGGACATCTCCATCGAGGAGGCCTTCTTTTAAAAATCAGTATTTGACAAGACAAGGCATCTCCATGGATGAGACCTTCTTTGAAAATAATATATTAGCGACATGGATGAGACCTTCTTTGAAAATAAGAATTAGAGATACCTAAAGTACTCGGTGAAAAAAATAATTCGAGATACCTAAAGTACTCGGGATTAAAAGCAAGAGGCCTTCGGTGAAATAAAGCAATTTCAGTTATGGCCCACATTCTACATTGTACAATCACTCGTTGCTAGGGTAGGGTTGCAATTGCAGCAACATCTTCTAGCGTATTGAAAACAACAAATTAATTATTCTCACATCATGACTCGAACTTCTCTATTTCCCAAATGTGATGATGATGACTCGACTCATTAGACCTTATCAAATCATTCCATTGCTACATTAATCTTCTAATTCACTTCCAAAATGTAATTCTCGTTTTTTCCATGGTTTGTTTTTGAAATGTGATTGTTGTGATTCTCATGGTGGGGGCGACGGCGAGTTCATTGTAACTACAGAAAAAGGTTAATTACATTGGATACCCTTGATGTCTTTATCATTTCTCTGGATGCATATGATTTGTAAAAATGGAGTATTGTCACATTATTAGCAGCTGCGGTAGAAAGAAAAATACTCTACATTACAATTATACTGAATTATGGAATTCTATCGTACTTTGGATTTATTTCATGATTTGTTTTAATTAAGATAATAAATTACATCCCTGCTACAGATTTACGTTATAACTTGTTTTCTTTAATTATATAATTATGTTATAGATTTGTATGTGAGATAAAAATGGATTATATTGCAACCCTAAGTGCATGATTTCAGTAAAATTTCAATTTAATGGAAAATATAGTTATAAAGTTATATTATTTAAAATTTATATTTATTTATTTATATAATAAATAAAATAAATATTAAATATTTTTATTTATTTAATAAAAGTTTTTATTATAATTAATGATTTTTTATATATTAGTTTTTCTTTAAAATTGTTTTTTTTTATATTGTTAATATGATATTTTTAATTATTTATTTTTAAAGTAAGTTTAAATTTAAATTTGATATTTTTAAGTTATGAATTTGATAAAGGAAATGTGCTTTATTTTTTTTTTTATTTTTTTTTTAATTTTAATAAGTTAAGATTAATTTATTTATTTATTTTTCTTAAAAATTATAGATTTAATAGAATAGAACTAGTAGGAATAAATGGAGTGTTATCTATAAACCAGTGATAGCTTTCTACACATAGACAGATCCGTAATCTCGTATAAGGTATTTATATTGTAAGTACTAATACAATTACTTTACCATATATAGTTAGCAGCTGTAAAGGTTTCATCACACTACCAGTATAAATAACACTCTATACGCTTGTTTACATAGGTTTTATATCACCAGTTTACAGATATAGCTCAATCCTAGTGTACAAAAGTGTTTTGTAAAATAATATGCATAACAATGTATTTATGAAATAAGCTTTGAATTATGAAAAATAAAATTAATATATGGTAAATATTGAGGATGTAGAATATAATGATATTTTGGTAAGTATTTGTTAATATTTAATGAAATTAAGGAGTAGATATAATATATAAAAGAAAAGTATAACCACAATTTTGATAAAAAATAATGATGAATAAATTGAATATATATACATTTAAATTTTATAGTTAAAAAAACACTTATATAATAAACATAAAATTTTACATTATATTTAATTTTTATTTTATTTAAATATTCAAAAATTACTTATTTGTGATTTAAATAAATAAAAATAAGTTTTTAAAAATAATGATAAATAAATTAAATATGCATCACATTCAAATTTTATAATAAAAGAAACACTTAGTATAATAAACATAAAATTTTACATTTTTACATTGCATTAAATTAATTTTTTATTTAAATATTTAAAAATAACTTATTTGTGATTTAAATAAATAAAATAAAATTTTAAAGTTTATCATTTAAATGATACGCTTAATTAAAAAACAATTATTCGGTCTTAATACTATATTATATATAAATGTATTTATTTATGAGTATTTTGTTAAATTTATATGTTTTTTTAATATTTTAGATTTAATAATTATTAATTTTTTTATTAAGTTATAGTTATTAATTTTTTTATTAGATTGACATGTGATATATAATATATAAAATTAATTTTATATAGTATTAACTTTATGTGATATGGAGTATTAATTTTACATGTATATAAAATTGAGATTTAACAATTTTTAAATAATTAATAATTAATTTGATAAATATTTTAAATTAAATAGTTATTAATTTTTTATTTTATTTATATGTAATATATGTTATAGGTAATATTAATTTCACATAGATATAAAATAGACCTTTAACCATTTTCAAGTAGTTAATCATCAATTTAATATGTATTAATATGTATTATAAGTATTATATATTATATGTATAACCAATTTTTTAATTATTTTAAAATTAATAATTTATAAATATTAAGTTAATGTACCTTATATATTGAGAATGGAAAATGTGTTTGTAATTTCCTATATTTTATACATGTGTTACATGTACATGGAAAGAATCACGTCACGTTTTATTTTAATATTTTAGATTTAATAATTATTAATTTTTTTATTAAGTTATAGTTATTAATTTTTTTATTAGATTGACATGTGATATATAATATATAAAATTAATTTTATATAGTATTAAGTATTAATTTTACATGTATATAAAATTGAGATTTAACAATTTTTAAATAATTAATAATTAATTTGATATATATTTTAAATTAAATAGTTATTAATTTTTTATTTTATCGATATTTAATATATGTTATAGGTAATATTAATTTTACATAAATATAAAATAGACATTTAACCATTTTCAAGTAGTTAATATCAATTTAATATGTATTATAAGTATTATATATTATATATGTAACCAATTTTTTAATTATTTTTAAATTAATAATTTATAAATATTAAGCTAGTGTACCTTATATATTGAGAATGGAAAATGTGTTTGTAATTTCCTATATTTTATACATGTGTTACATGTACATGGAAATAATCACGTTTTCATAAATTTATAATATATTAATTTTATAAAATTGATTTTCAATTTAATAATTTATAAATATTAAATTTATGTGTTTTCTAATATTTATAATGGAAAATGAGTTATATTTTCTATAATTTATTTTATTAAAATTATAATATAAATTTTATATTCAGTATAATAATATTTTTTATATTTAAAAAAATAACAATCAATGCTTAATTTGTAAAATTGGGAGCTGGACAACTACTAAAACATTTTGAGTTGAAAGAATATGCTATCTATGAGAATTTTTCATCTATGAGATTTTATGATTCTTTCACTCATATTAGATCTCAGTTTCAACATCTTTCTAGATCCCTAAAACTATAGCGAGCTAGGAACACTCCTATGTAAGCTCTTTGAGTATATAGAAATAATATTTTAAAGGAAACCAAATAATATCTATCTTCTTAAGATCCAATAGAGTGGACATTAAAGACCACCATCATCATCAGCATCAAAAAAGAAATGTATGATACTATTCTTTAATTTTTTTTATTCAATTTTATACCATAAACTTTATGAAATATTAATTTTATTTACTAAAAACCTTTATAAATGACTTATCACAAGTTGTGATGTATAAATAAAATGAGAGCATATAAAATGGAAAATATAAACATATTGATAATGAAAAATAATAGATAATTTATTTTGTTAATTTTAAATTTTGAAAAATATAAACATGTTGATAATGGATAAGTGATAAATAATTTATTTTTTGAATATTAAACTTTAAATTGTATAATAATTTAATATTAATTTTTGAAACATAATTTTTGTAATATTTTTAAAAAGTATTTGTAAAAAAAATATAAACATTTAACATTTTCAAAATAAAAGTAAATTTTTATATTATCTTTAATTGATATATAACATTTTCCTCAAGAAAATTAATGAAGTTCTTTTAATAATCTTTTTATTCACTTTGGAAAAAAATGATGGTTGAGATTCTCATATTATATTTAATTAATACAAAGCATTTTATTTTTTAAAAATTTAAAAAAAAAATTTAATAATTTTTTAATCATTACCTAAATATAATTCTCTTGCTTTTTATTTGAAATGTGATTGTTGAAATTCTCATATTATATTTAATTCATACATAACATCTTCTCAATAAGATTAATGAATTTTCCTTAGTGAGAGGTGACGGTGAGTCCATTGTAACCACATATACCACTTAGATTTCTTTAACATTTCAATTATACCTCTTGATGGCTTTATCATTTCTAATTGAGTATGCATGTGATTGGGAAAAATGGTCTATTCTCAGTGTAAAAGGAAAAAATACATTACATTATTCTTTTATAGATTACAAAAATACATTACATTGTGCTTTTATAGATTACATCGTACTTTGGATTTATTTCATGATCTTTTTATTTAAGATATTAAATTACATCAATTTAATATTATTTATTTTATGAAATTATATTTATATTATAAATTTATTTTTAAATAAATATAGATTTGTGTGTGATATAAAAATAAATTATATTGGAAGTTTATAATTAGGAGTTGCATGATTTATAAAAAAGGAAAAATTGTTTTGATGAAAAATAAAGTATATAAAGTAAGTGTTTTATTTTATAATATATACAATTTAGAATAAAAAACTTGTACAGTAAGAAAAATGTCGCCTCATTTAGTAAGACTCCTATTTGGAGATCTCTTCGTGTCATGTGAACATCAATTTGGAAATTAGAAAAATTTGATCATAGTCCTATTTGGAGATCTCTTCGTGTCATGTGAACATCAATTTGGAAATTAGAAAAATTTGATCATAGTCCTATTTGGAGATCTCTTCGTGTCATGTGAACATCACTTTGGAAATTAGAAAAATTTGATTATATGAGGTACCTCGTTATCGAGTTCATTTTCCATAAAGTTTGATTGTAGTATGTACCTTGTTATCTACCACTCTTTCTATATCTCGTGGTGTCATATCAATATCAACACAAGAAAACAAGCGCCTACACCATGTAACATTGTTTACGTTATTATCAACAAGGAGAGGTAGGTGACACGATCAGAGTTCAATAATTGAGATATGACTCGAATTGGATTATAAATGGGTGTTGGGAATAGTTAGAAAACAATTAGACAAAAAACATGTGCTCTCTTTCGAGTATTAAGATCATAAAATCCTAACAGAATTATATCTCTTGTAGTAATAGGGACCTCTTGCAATAAATCCTAACAGAATTATATCTCTTGTAGTAATAAGGACCTCTTAGCAGTAACTATCAAGCTCACATTTCCACACATGCCAATATTTACTATCAACACATTTCCACACATGCCAATATTTATTAGCAACAAACATTTTGAATTGCATTGGTTGACATCTTGGTTTAAAGGTGAGAATATGATAATGGAAATGTGCTCCAAAATTAAGACATTTTGAATGGCATGGATTGACATCTTGGTTTAAAGGTGAGAATATGATAATGGAAATGTGCTTTAAAATGAAGAAGAATTAAGACATTTTGAATTGCATGGATTGACATCTTGGTTTAAAGGTGAGAATATGATAATGGAAATGTGCTTTAAAATGAAGAAGAGAGATGTTTTGGGCTTTTTTACTTAGAGTCATTGACAACATGAGTAAGTTGTTTTTAGTTGAGCTATGATGGTATATTTATAATGGGCTTTGTTATGACTGGCCAAAAGAGGAGGAAATAATGTATCTAATGCTTGAAGATATGGCTATAGAAATCCAATATCTTTATTAATTAATGTTAGGTGAGATGAAGTCTATAGCAAGTATGCTTTCTATTAGTATAATTTGCTTTATGTTTTGTAAAACATTTTTTTATAAAGTTTAAATTAGTAAAATCTTTTTGAAATCCTCTAAAGAATAGGGGTAGATGTTGTCCTATAATGTGGGTATCGCATGTGACAAATATAACCCACATAAAAAAATAATAACATATTGACTCATGAAATTAAAAAATTAAAACAAACTTGGGTAATTTTCATGTACAACAACTATAATCCACATCACAAAAGAATAACATATCCCCTTGTAAAGTCAAAAAATTATAATCAGCATAGGTCCATCTTAAAACATATAGAATTTAAACATTGCTTCTTATTTGACTGTAGTGAAGCATTTAAAAAAAATGTTTAATTATTGGTTGAGGTTTTTTTTTTCCAGCCATCTTCAATTTGTAATTTTTACCTGATGAACATAAATAAAATTCATAAAAGTTAAATATTTTTTATTCTTTTTTGTTGGCAAGTGGTAGTACCTCCTCACTAGTAGGTTTCACCATTGGTTGAGAGACCATGAACCAGGGACATCTAAGCCGTCAAAATCACCTGGTGATCGCACTCGACCTGGACCGCACCAACCCTTAGCATGGTTGGATTTTAGTATCCGCGAGGTTTCGAACCAACGACCTTTCCACTTAGGAATGTCTTAACCATCACCCACCACCGACTATTCTACATCTCACAGATCATAAATTTATGTAGTAAAAACTATTTTAGTTATTTTTTAAATAGACTAAAATAAAAGAAAGATATCAAAATTTACATATTTTTTTAATAACAATTTACAATAACCAATCACTTATATGAGAGTTTTTCTAAAACTTATTTTAAGAGAAAAACATAAAATAATGATGAGTAAGTTACTTGAACAATTGATAACCTACACTTCAAAATATCAATGAAAATCTCTTGTACTATTTTCTTTGATAAGACTCCTACATATAGATAAACCAACAAAATAATAAAATGATGAGAATCCTACGCAATGTTATGCAATGTTATGGGAGACTATTTTTTAACTTATTTTAAGGAAACATAAAATGATGATGATAAAATAATGATGAGGCTCCTACACATTGTTTTTAAAGTTAGTGTACACAACAATTATTATTTAGCCTGAGTTGGTAACTCAGGCTTTAAAATATCAATGCCAAAGATCTCTTTTTATTATTGCTTTTCTAATCTGGTTAGTTGGAAAATAAATAAACAAAAAAATATTGCATAAAACATAAATTAATTAGATATTGATTTGCATAAAACATAAATTAACTAGATGTTGATTTTAGTAAGAACTTATGATGTACTATGTATTACTGAGTTTTGTCATAGATATGATAATCTATATTGCATTTGCATAAGTATCATTATATATCATGGGAATAATTTCAATTTTTTTGGTAAGATTTTATTAATTTAAAAAAATCTAAAATTATTGAAAACTATTTAAAAATAGAATTTAAATTTATAATTTAAAATCATAAAAAGGATGAAAATTTTAAATATAGGAAATTTAAATTAATAGTTAAGACAAATCATTCAAAAAAATATTTGAAATGCATTTTATCATTATGAATGTGAAATAATGAAATATTAATAAATCCATTATAATAAGAAAAAATTTACATCATATCTTTTATTAATAATGTGAATATATATATATATATATTGGATTATGGTGACAACACTGAATTACCAATTATTTTTTGTATGCACCATGAGCTCTTCGAGATTTGGTGGTGTACAAAAGGAACAAGTCTAAACATCTGATGATTTTTAGGATTTTTTGGCTAAAATCATTTGTTTTTTTTTAATCTGAATTATTTATTGTTAAAATTATATTTCTGAATGCATAAATGGATTCAACACTCTCAAATACCTCAGGATACCTAGTCTAAGTAAGTCAAACATTGTTCTTTGAGAACTTTTTTGTTTTGTTTTTTCCATTGAAATCAAGCTCGAAAATGTTCTCGGGAAATGGTGAAAGAATCAAACGTTTAGTGTAACACACCAAAATTCCTTGTTAGTATTTTAAGGAAATGGGGTGTAAAATTTTTCATTTTTCCATCGTACAACAATGATTAGTCTTATATTACGAAACATCATCATTAAACATACTTATTAATTTTATGTAAACCCATTTAACTTAGGACTCATCATTAACCTTAAACATACTCAATGTCCTAGATTAAGCATGCATCATTATTATTTGATCAATCTAGTATTGTCTTACTAGATTGTTCACCATTATTTAACCAAGGGTACTTACATTGCTACTACTCAACATAAGATTAAGCATTTAGAGGTACTAATATACGTTCATATGCATTTGTTACCTCTATGAGGATCTTCTAAATCAATTAGTTAACAATGTACACAACATATACTACCATCATGTATATCTCGGTCATCTATTAAGTACAAAAGTTGTAACATCCCTCTTTGCCTTATTCTTTTGTAACTAAAAATGTAATTATGTACTTGTTTTGGGCGAGGAGCTCAAGGCCAAGGTCCCACTAATAAACTTTGTAAGTATTGTTATTTACTTCCTAAATTCTAATTATTGAAAGTAGACTTAGGAAACTGTAGCTATGACACAACTTAATGAAGGGAATAATCCACTAATGGGAAAGGTTAAAGCTAGGGGAGCTGTGGAAAATCCAACTAATAATAATATGTGTCACCATGGCTCTGGGTACATTGAGAAGAAAATGATTGGTCTACTTATTAACCTAAGGTAGTAATGATGAGTAGAAACCTACTATTACCCTCTAAGCACTATGGGGAAACAAATTATTTGCATAACCAGACAAGATAATTATTAATTATTTAAAAGCATAGGACAATCTATTATTATTACCATTGGTAATTACGAAGAATTCGTTTCCTTACCATCATAAAGCGAAATTAGTTCTTAACTTCTTTTACATAGTTATTAAAGTATAATATAACTTTGTTAATAAGTTTAATATTATATTTGTCACGGATACGGTGGTTTGTTGGTGAGGTTAAATGGATTTCATTCCATTCATCTGGGTTCAATTCTGTTGAGACATCTTCTAGCTTTTCATTTATGTATAATCAACCAATTTTATTCTTTGTTGCTACTAATCCAGATTTATGGTAAATCCCTGCATAGTAAGGCGGTTTCTTTGGAAAAGAGAACCAACCAGTTGCTTGATTTGATTTGTTTTGATTGTTTTCTTTTCATTATATTTTTTAATCGTTGCAAGAAGAGCGCGGCCTCTTGGACAGAGATCCAGCCCATTATTTTTCTGAGTTTATGATGTTTAGATCTTGTTAAATTTATATGATAAGGAGCCATACCAAGGTTTAATTTCCTTGCCTTGCAGTGTAAGAGTATCCTTTTAGTTGTTGAACGTTAATGACAAGGGTGAGATCCTCTCTCTCCCTGGTCAAGTAGCAATTCCCTGAGTTCCAAGGAGCCGATCCCAAATCTTTTTTATGTTGAAACTCTGGTTGATGAGAGGGAGAGAGAAGCTTCCTGTGATTTCTTGATGCTATGAATTTTTGGATGGAAGGCGATCTGTCTATTGAAATTCTTGTGTTAACTAGATATGTTTTTATTTCTATGTGTTGAAGTGGGGAGAAGACGGCTCTATAAGAGCTCGATCCCAGTTCTGCGTTGATAGAATTTATACCTTTCGTTTGTCTTTGATGGGAATCTCTGTGGTGGGGATCAGTAATCTCCTATTACTTATCATTTATTTGATTGATGTCATAGATGGGGGCATTTTTCCCATTGCATGCTACTCATTATTTTATTTGATTGATCACAAAGATGGAGACGCCTTTGCCCGTTTCATAATGTTGCATTAATTATTTACTTCAATGATTGCAAAGACAGAGGGCATATCTGCTCTTGCATGTCCTTTATTTTATTATTTTATTTACATGATTGCATCGCATTGTTAGTTGTGGGTACATGATTTCATGGCATTGCATTCTTAGTTGTGGGTATAGAGGAAATTCTAGACAAGAAAATCAACTCCTATTTTTTTTAATTATTTTGATTCTGAGTTCTCAAAAAATGATCTCTGTAGATTGACTCTTTGGTTGTGTTTATTATTGATAGGCCCTGATTGCATTGCATTGCTAGTTGTGGGTACATCATTGCATCACATTACATTCTTAGTTGTGAATATAAAGAGAATTCTAGACAAAAAAATCAACCCCTACGTTTTTGAATTATTTTGATTCTGAGTTCTCAAAGAATGAATGATCTCTGTAGATCGACTCTTTGGTTGTGTTTATTATTGGCAGGCCCAAAAGAAGATCAATTTCTGTAGATCGACCTAAGAATGATATTTTTTTGTGCATTGAATGGGAAGGGACAACTCAATAGAGCTCGATCCCAGGCTTTTTCTCTGAGAGATTCAACCTATGACCTCTGTATTTTGTGTTGATGTTTCCCTCTTGGGCTCTAATTACCTACAGGGAGAGGAACCAAGTTTCATTTCTTGAGATCCGTGAGCTCAATGTTTATTGTTGCATCTAGTTTGTGCATGCCATTGTATTATTTATATATGGTATTTTTCCAAATGGGAGGGCGTTTGCACAGGATCTTGCATTATTATTTTTTGGCCTTCTTTAGAAGACAGTCTGTTGTTGCATATCTTTGCAATTTATTATATGAATGTTGTTTAATCATGTATAGAAACTAAGGCAGTCTCTCCCATAGAGAGAACCTGGCCCATCAAAAATAGCTTTAGCTATTTCTTAATATGTATTATTATTAATGCAAGATCATTGTCCTTGATGGTTAACTCCCAAGTATTTAGGACCAAAAGTAAAATAACTAGGCGTTGAACCCTACGTTATGCTATATCTATAGGGCGCAACCCTTTTTGTATAGATTCTTAGTTTCGTTGAGATATTAATCTATATTATATTTTGCTATATCCATTTTCCTTCAAACATTGATTTTGTGATGCTTAGTAAAAAGGATGAGTAGCTTCATTGCTTGAATTATCATAAGATATTCCTCTATATTATTGTAAATGGTACTTCAATGGGAAATATGTTATTATTAGTCTCTATGAGGAATGCTTAGAATATTCTTGTGTATGATATGTAATTCTTTTGTTCCTTTGTAACTAGGATTTACAGATTATAAAGAATAGACAGAAGAATGAGAAATAATCCTTGTAATTATGATTCAAGTATTCAAGTAATTATTCATTTGTTATTTTAACCTTAAGGAAATGAGTTATACGAAGATTGGTATGATCAAATAGAGTTGATGAATTTTTAAACATATATTATTATATATGTGGAAAGCAAAAGTAAGGATCATAAAGGTAAATAATTATAATTCCTAAAGGTCATGGTTCACCAAAATAATGTTGAAAGAAAACTAAGTGATTGATGCAAGTTTAGCGTAGAAGAAATTCAATAGGGTAAAAGACATAGATGTATGATTATGTAGACCTCTGTAAGTACGTGTGAATACAAATGACTAAGTCTTGTTAAGGATTATGTTATGGGAATAATTATTTGTTAGAGATAAATTAGATAGCATTAAGATGTTATATTGTAATGATATTATTGTGACATCTATCTCATGGTACTAACATACTTAGTTGTTTGGCTGAAAAGGAAAGAATAAAAGATAAATTCTATACCCCATTTCCCAAAATACTAATGAGGATGTTGGGTATATTACAAAAGTATAACTCTTGCATAATAACAAATCATAGTATTTTCACATCAATAAAAATGATCACCTGGATACAATTGTGTAAAGTGGACTACATTAACATCATGCAAACCTTATAAACTAGTTACATATGCATGTGTACTCCTTACCATAATTTACTATCATGTCATACTCATCATACAACTAAATATAATGGTAAATCAGCAATTAACTATAATGCACAACAATTATAATCATAACACCTAAAACTGATTAGCATAAACTAAGGCTTTTATATGCAGTCGTTACATTCATGTAGATCTCAGTAGCCAGTAGACAACTAATATGATTGTGCATCTTCTATAGGGAAATAACACATGTTTATCACCATCGTAGTCTCGTCAACAAAAATATAAATGCCCGTCTTTTGTAATCCAATCACACACATTAACTTTATGTACATTCCAAGAACTACCTCTAAGGTACAATTGATATTTCATCACAAGGAACAACATTTATATATTTAGGTTAAATCAATTTACAATAGCAACCTATGATGAATATGTACATTTATAACTTAACATATAAAACAAGAATACTTATCTTGATCAGTAGATTTATGCGAGTGAAGTTTTGATTGCAATTTTCCTCCCAACCATTTGACTCTCTGTTTGGTATATATTTTTCACAAACCTTAAATACCAAATTTTGCAAATTTTAAATTTTTTGATGTAAAAACATATTTTAACCAATATTATTTCAAGTTACAACTATAAGTACGATACAACTTCTAGCATATTATGCATAATCTTTTTCCAAAATACAAAATTTCCTTTTTCTAGCACAATTATTTCCTAACCCCAAAACATAAAAGAAAAAGTATCATAATTGGACTATCATATCGAGAAGTATATTATCCCTTTTATGTAAACAATTAAGAAGTACATTCCTTCTTAGTTTAGAGGATATATACAACCCTTACTATGCACCTATACACAATTTTGCATGATGTATACAGTTAACTTCTTCATTCATACATAAATAATATTATTCATTTTCTCTATCTTCATATGTAAGTACAATTCCATAAATGGAAAACTCAATATAAATTTTTATCATGAACTCTCTCATAGATTATGATAAGTAATTCTAGTGATAAGTCGACAATTTGAAATGATAATTTATAATGTGAGAAACCATCTTGACTATATACACATGTTTCATCCGCTTTTTATTATAATTAGATAGTAACCATATTCAAATTGACTACGCAATATGTGTAACTCACATTATGATATTCATTAAAAAAAAAAAATAACTTCATACATCCCTCAAAACCTTTTCCATCCTTTCCTTTTAAATTTTAAACATGACCTTGATGAGTTTCACGTCTCTACCCTATAAAAAAATCATTCTTCCTATAATAAGGTTTCTCAATACATAAGCTCATATTTACTCATGATTATAGTATGTACATAAGATTTCATTCTTTACTTAACATATTTACACATCACATAGTGATATCACAATGTGTTATCTTTAAGATTTATAACCTAGCATTTATATAATTCATAATTCTATGTTTACCAATGAATTTCGTGCGTTACTTTATTTTTTTATATGTAAACGATCTTTAGATATCGAATGACACTCGAAAGCTAACATAGGTAAAGGAAAACTCTATACCCAAATCGTGTACAACGTTTTACCCAGAGAGAACAATTATGTAAAAGATTCAGAATGTATTCCATGTTACCCACGGAGATCGCACTATAACAATTTTACAGTTCCTTTATACACAGACTTGATCTGACTCGAATTTCATCCTTTCATAATTAAAAGTTGAACTAGATTGACTGAAACCAGTTTCAAAAACAAAGGGAATAATCCGAATTAGTTGCAAAGTTTTCCACAGAGTTCTTATAAAAAAAAAGGAGTAATGTTCCCATGCACAGCGTTCGACTCCCTCGAATGCTAAAAGAAATAAAGCATTGATCTTATTCATCTACGTTATCTTCTCATATAAATTTTATTCCCCAAGGAAGACAATTATTTTTATATACAGGGTACCATTCAATCGAAGACTGCTTTTCAAATGGAACCGAAGCTTTATGCTCAAAGCACCAGTTCTACCATTAATAATTTCGTCTGAAATATTCAAGGTAAGCAAAGAAAATATTCATTCAAGTAGAAAGCGAATCCTGTATACTTGCATTTTTACATCCAAAAAACAGTTTGATTTTCCATATATAGAAATAAAAAAGCAGTTTGATTTTCCGTATATATAAATAACAAGGGTGTGCATTATAAAATACAAGGTAGTTTCATTTTTCAGCCATAATAGTATACCCATTATATATATATATATATATTTGAATTTATGATGTAAATGACCTCTTGGAGAATCATCTCCTACCAACCATAGGAGAGAGCAACACTACTTTTAGCCAACTCCACCCCCGAGCTCGATTACCACCATGCACAAGAACGTCAAACAACACTTCCATGCGACGAGTCCGTAACAAGCAATGATGGACTTCTGAAAGAGAGAAACACTCAACACAGTTTCTCCATGCACAACATGAGGTCCCGTGGTATCTAAGTGCACCAATATATATAGCTTTGCCCAGGCCTTGTTCCATCCCAATCAAATCTCAATCAATACTTCAATCCCTATGATTTAGTATCCTGTTTGGTAGTTGAGCTTTTAGATTGGATTTCACTGGTAAAATATCCCTTGCTTGCTTTAGACATGTTCTTTGTGCCATGGTGGTGTCCTCTCATTTAACTGAATTCTTCAAGTTTCTTTTTCTTTTATTTATAATAAAATAATAGTTTGTTGTGCAAACTCACACTTCTTGTGAGTATTTTTGAGTTTTTAATAACTCTTACAAAAATAATTGTTTATTTTGAAATCTTTTCAAAATATTAAACGAAGAAATAAAAATAATAATGTCTTGGGGGTATCACAATATTTCTGCCACCGAGAGGCCACCCCCGAGCTGCAATGATTCTACTAGGGTAGAGATTTATCTTATCAAGAACTCTCTTGTTTACGTATCTCTTAAGAGATTAAGTCTATTCTTCCATCATGAATTTAACAACTCATTGTACTTGATGAGAGGCACTAGGGCTATGCCCTTCTTCCCTTAATAGATTATACATTAAGTGTATGTATTATTTATAAGTTTTGAACTAAGGGTAATATCCTTTTTCGACTTATGCATATATATATATAGTTGAATCTTCTCAGTTAAAAACCAAAGACATACAAATATATTACTATAAGCTTTAATAAATGGACAAGAGTGGATGGAATTGGGATTGGGGCCCTTCCCAAAATTAAATACACTAATTATGCCGATAGGCGTTTATATCTTAACTTTTTGGGATTGGATTCCATCGAGCCGATCATTAAGATCGAGCAAATGCTTACACATGTGCGGCGGAGATTGTTTCAATGGTCGTTGTATTGTGTTAGTGGTGTAAACATTCGTTAACAGGATATGGTTGTTGTTGTTAGTGGCGTAAACATTCATTAACAAGATATGGCGACGAGTAGTTATGTAGTTATGACCGAGTGTATGCCTTGTGGCAGGTCCTTATGTAGTTATGGCGGCTCAATATATGCCGCATGGGGATGTTTTCAATCGGCTGAACCGACTCCCTTGCCACATCGGGAAGCTGTCATCTGTTCGTAAACATTCGTTGCCAGGATGTGGTTGTTGTTCCTCCTCAAATAGAGTTTATTGCGGTGAGTAGTTATTCAGTTATGAGTTATGGCCAGGGCGCACATAAGAACCAGCTGACGGTTATAACTCCTAGCAGTACATGCCTTGGTGGTTAGGTTAAAGATAAAATCCAGCAGAGATGGTATCTTAATAGTGAATGCGATGGAGCCAAACAATGAACGATACTCACATGAGATAATGTAGGTAGATTTTAGTGTTTTTCTTGCATTGCAGGTATCTATATCTTAGGGTTTTTCTTGCATTTCTTGCTAACTATGATGTTTTTATGCTTTCAAGTTATGGGAAATACTGAAAGATAGACAGGCCCAAATTGAATTCACGAGGAACATTCTGAATCCGGTGTAACAGTTGTAGTTTCTGCGATCGTAGTTCCTACTTTCGTCCTGAGTTTCACAGTTGAGTCATGTCGAGATCTATTGCAGCTTATAGTTCCTACTTTTCTGTTGAGATTCACAGTTGTGAGTTCTATTTTGTAGCCTCCTCTCTAAATTGATAACAAACATGGTACTTTCATGCTAACTGCGATGTTTTTATGCTTTCAAGTTCTAACCTGATCGTTTATTTCTACCATGTAGCCATGTAGTCGAAGCTGCGCGAGTATGGTTGAAGCACGACGCCCGAAACACGAATCACGAATCGCTTACTGCATTGTTAACACAATAGATAATAGATTTGGAATCACTTACTGCATTGTGTTAGAAATAGTAATTACTTCAGTTAGCTTAGCTTTTACTTTAGTTACTATATTGAAGTTCAATTAATAAATGCAACAGCATGCTTTGCATGCATGCAAATGCTAGGTTAAAGATTTTTAGGGTTTTCATAAGTGTTTAAATACACATTACATTTTGGTTTGTATTACATCATTTGATCTTCCATTTATGAATAAAGATTGAAGAGCCGTAGCTCATTCTGCATTATCTTTTGTTTATTTCTGCATCCAACCTTCAGTTTGGTATCAGAGCTTAGGATAAGATCGTTAGTGAGAGTTCAGGAGAATCCAAAGTCGTAGCTTTGAAGTATTTTGCAAAGAAAAAATATTTTTCTTTTTACAGAAATTATCGCGCCCCCCCATAGTCTAAAGCGCGATAATTAGTGAAGAAGCGTGATAATTAGGGCAAGAAGAAGTTTTTTTTTTATTACATGAGAGTGATTATTTTTTACTTTCATGGAGTTATTCTCTTTTACGAGATTCTTTGAGTAAGAATTTGTTTTTACAAGAGAAGAAGATATTTTCAAAAATCTTTTTTTATTTAAGAGGGAGATATTTTTTTTTGTTTTTTAAAGAGGAAGGAGGTTGTTTTAAAAATGCCAGTGAAAGACTTCACAGCGTCTATGGCTTCTAGTAGTCAGAATCAATCTCAGATTTCTCCTCTTACAGGGAAAAAGGACTATGATATCTGGGCCATGAGGATGGCGGTTTATCTCAGGTCAGAAGCTGTGTGGGAATATGTCGTGAATGGCTATTCTAAACCAGTAGATGATGCAACTTTTCAAGCCCTTTCAAATGCAGAAAAGGATGTCCTGTGAGCGCACAGGAAGAAGGATGCAAGGGCACTGCATCTCATAATGAACGCTTTGGACAACAGCATATTTCCAAAGATATCAGCTTCATTACATGCCAAAGTAGCATGGGATACCTTGGCGACCAGTTATCAGGGTGCTGGTAAGGTACAAACAACTACACTCCAAAACCTAAGAAGAGATTTTCAAGATCTGAAGATGAAAGAATCAGATTCTGTAGATTCTTTCATGACCCAAGTCATGGGGATTGTAAATCAGCTAAATACTTATGGTGAAAAGATCGAAGATCAAGGGTGGTTGAAAAGGTTTTGAGATCCCTACCCCACAAATTTAATCTAAAAGTTGCAGCGATTGAAGAAGCAAAGGATCTAAGTACTCTCTCTATAGACGAGTTGATTGGATCACTACTTTCATACGAGTCCAGAATCAACAGGAATGAAGAGTCCTCTCTCGAGAATGCTTTCAAATCACATGTCTCATTCTCAAAAGGTCGAGGAGGATCAAGAGTGCTAGGAACCTATGTCAACCCTTCTCTTTACTATGTTAGTATATTGTTGTTGGACGCATATGCTTTGTAAGTCATCCCATAATATTTGTTGATCCATAGTTTATATTATCCCATAGTATTGCACGCATATGCTTTGTAAGTCGCCCCGTAGTATTATATTTCCCATGGTTTTGACTCATAGTATTGGGCATAGACTTAGTATATAAGTGTGTGTTGAGGTCATTGAAGACACCGTGAAGTTATTTGTACTGAGCTTGCTCAAAGGAGGTTGCCCCCTCGAAGTGGCCTGCGATCAACATAAAAGTGATTCTAAGTTCTATCATTTCTGCTATTTTGCATATTCTTATTAATTAATTGTTGCAGGTGCTTCACATCTGGTATCAGAGCACTTTCTTGGGCTCGTTGGGTGGAATTTCTGCCAAATTTTTTTTTTGCATCTGTTGCAAGTTCGGATCTGGGGATAACCCCTATCCGCTTAACTATGGAAGGTACTTGGGTATAAGCCCTAAAACTCATTGTGAGGAGTACCACAGGAACCCCAAAGTAGCTGGCCCATTGAGAGGACCTGCCAGCGAAAAGGGAAACGACCCCTACCTGATTGACTAGTTCCCACCCGTGAGGTAAACCAAGAGCTGTCGTTTGTGGCAAAGCGGTTATCAGTTTTACCTGAGCCGTGGAGTGAGGGGTACTGCCCCAATACGCAAGCCGTTAGACATCATTGGTGGCCGAGTGAAGCCCCTGAACTGTTAGGAAGCCGCACATACCTGGGGTCCATATCTATTTTCAGCTGAACTGTTGTCGATCATTGCTACGCCGTTTCAGATCCATTCTGAAAACCATTCCAGATACAACCATTTTCAATCCATTCGGCGCCATTTCAGATCTCTCTGTTTCCACTCACTTCCAGGCCGTTGCAGATCTATCTGTTTCAGATCCCTTCCAAGCTGTAGCCACTCCAGTCTAGAAAAAAAAAAAAAAAACTAGGTTTTTCTCCATATCTCCCTTGTTTTCACTCTGTTTCCCTTGAAATTTTCGGGGAACCCCTGCCATCCCATTCTGTATATTTTATTCCTAAGGACCCTATCCCCAATTCCACTTCCCAAAGCCTGAAATCCCACATTTGTCTATTTTTAGGGTTTGCCATAACTTCCTCAGATTTCACCCAATCACCTTCAAATTTTACCACAGAGTTCCTTTCCGAATTCTGCTTCTTTGTCCCCCTCTGCCAAATTTTCCCATTCTTTCACCCCGCTTCTGAAATCCTCATTTTTTGCTTCCCTATTTATTCAACAGTGTCCAAAACCTAGTCAAACCCCAATTACCCTTAATATTTTTTTCCCAAATCCAAATTTTCCTTTACTAAAACAGTTTCTGTTTTTGTTTTTCTATCCAATCAACCAAAAAAAAAAAAAAAACTCCTGGTTATGGTTGTCACCCGCGCAGGAGCAAAAACCATGGAAGAAGCACTTGCAGCCATCCAAGCCAAACTCCAGGATTTGGATGAAAAATTTCTCGGCCTCCATCTTGAACATTCAGCTATGAACAACAAACGACAGTCCGAGTCTTCATCAGACAATGGGTTCTCTTCTTCCAGCAATTTTCGTGGTCCGAAGCTTGATTTTCCTCACTTCAATGGTACTAATCCGACTGGATGGATATACCGAGCAGAACAATATTTCAGTCTGCATAATACTCTTGATGTCCAGAGAGTTCCACTTGCATCCTTTCATTTGGAACAAGAATCCTTTCAATGGTATCGTTGGTACATCAAAGCTCATCCCGAGCCAAACTGGACAGATTTTTGCCAACTGCTTTTGCCACGATTTGGTCCTAGTGCTTTTGATGACTTCACAGGAGCACTCACTAAACTTCACCAAATTGGCATAGTGAAAGAGTATCAGATAGAATTTGAGAAACTAGCCAATCACACAGAAGGATTGTCTGATGAATTCTACAGTTGTTGTTTTATCAGTGGTCTCAAGGATGAAATCCTCTCAGAGGTCAAAATGTTATGTTCCAACATAATGATGGAAGTCCTAGGGTTGGCTAAGTTGGAAGAGGACAAGATCGTAGCTCAACAACACTCCAAAACCACCTTTGTTCCCTTCAGAAATATGGGTTCCCAACAACCTCCCTTCACGCTTGCCCCGCAACCAACTCCTATCAAGCATTTATCTGAAACAGAGATGCAGGCACGCTGAGAAAAAGGGCTTTGTTATAATTGTGATGAGAAATTCACTCAGGGACATAGATGTGTTCAACAAAAGCTCTATCTCTTGGATGTGGATTCTCCGCCTGCCTCAGAACTGGATGAAGAAGCTCCAGATACAGTAGATGATCATGTCGACATTCAACACCCGCCTATTGACACACAATCTCAGGACGACCCACCTGAGCTCTCTCTCCATGTTGTAACCGATGTCACCACCCCACAAACAATGCGAGTCAGGGGATACTTCAAGAAGCTCCCTCTTACCATACTCATTGATTCTAGTAGCACTCATAACTTCATTGACCCTCGGATTGCCAAACAGGCTAATTGTTTTGTCCATCCTTGCTCCAACTTTGAAGTCATGGTTGTCAATGGGGGCACCTTACCTTGCAAAGGGAAGTGTCACAATGTGCATATCTCTATGGAAGATTATAACCTGCGCCCTGATATGTTTTCCTTGTCCTTAGGCGGATGTGATGTGGTTTTGGGTGTTCAATGGTTACGCACACTTGGCCCCATCTTATGGGATTTTTCAAAACTTTGGATGCAGTTTTCAGTAAATGGGGCACAACACAAATTAATGGGCTTACAACCAGGTTCTCTCTGCATCATTAGTTCACATCGCCTAGAAAAAATCCTTAAGAAGAATTCACATGGTATCATCGCTCTGCTCCATTTCCTTCAGATGCACCCATCAACGGTCTCCACTACTTCCTTGGATAGATATGCAGGCGTCTTTCTTGAACCAATGAGCTCTCCGCCTTCAAGAGACCTTTCTGATAAGAATTTAGTCGCATCTACCTCTCAGCAGGAACTGATGGCTATTTTGCATACAGTACAGAAGTGGCAGCCATACCTATTAGGAAATTATTTCTGCATCAAGACTGATCTCCAAAGTCTCGAAAATTTTCTGGAACAATGGGTCTCCTCCCCAACACACCTGAAATGGGTTATCCAACTCATGGGTTATCCCTATGCAATCACTTACAAGAAGGGTAAGGACATTATGGTGGTAGATGCTCCTTCTCGCACAATTGATGACCCAGTTTCTCTTACAGCTCTTTCTCTACTTGTTCCAAATTGGTTGCAATATGTTCAACACAGCTATCTCTTCTATGGACTATATGCTTCTTCATCAACAGGGCACTTTGGGTTCTTCAAAATGTATGACCGGGAACAATGTAACTTCTTTTGGCAGGGACTGAAAATGACAATTCAACAGATGGTGGCTGACTGTGATACTTTCCAGGTCAACAAGGGTGAAACGACACTCCTTTCGGGATTGCTCAAACCCTTACCCATCCCTACACACCTTTGGCCAACTATTACTATGGATCTACTAGCAGCGCTCTGGTGGTACAATACCACATCTCAAAGGACACCATATGAAGCAGTGTATGGATAGACACCGCCATCTCTTCTTCCATACACCCTTAGCAGCTCCCCAGTTCAAGAAATTGACTCGGTTCTTCGAAACCGCGATCATATTCTTCTCATTCTGCAGGATAATCTTCACATGGCCAAAATTCGCCTGAAACAACAAGCCGATCAACACCGTTCTAAGCGCATTTTTCGCGTAGCTGATGGGGTTCTTCTTCATCTACAACCTTCCAAGCAATCCTCCCTGACACTCCAAAGGCATCAGTGGCTTGAAATGCAACCCGAGAATGCTACCGGGGAACCACTTCTTCAGATTCTGCAGCAATTTCTCTAACCAAAGCTTTGAGGACAAAGCTTTTTCTAAGGGAGAGGGGATGTTAGGAACCCGTGTCAACCCTTCTCTTTACTATGTTAGTATATTGTTGTTGGACGCATATGCTTTGTAAGTCGTCCCGTAGTATTTGTTGATGCATAGTTTATATTAGCCCATAGTATTGACCCATAGTATTGGACACATATTCTTTGTAAGTCGTTCCATAGTATTATATGTTCCATGGTTTTGACTCATAGTATTGGGCATAGACTTAGTATATAAGTGTGTGTTGAGGTCATTGAAGGCACCGTGAAGTTATTTGTATTGAGCTTGCTCAAAGGAGGTTGCCCCCTCGAAGTGGCCTGCGATCAATATAAAAGTGATTATGAGTTCTGTCATTTCTGCTATTTTGCATATTCTTATTAATTAATGGTTGCAGGTGCTTCACAAAGAGGAAGAGGTAAAAGTGGCTGATGTAATGGCAATGAAGATCAAGATCACCATCATAACCATGAAGGCAGGAACTATGACAAAAAAAGGTCAGATAAATCTAATATTGTGTTATTATTGCAATAAATTTGGGCATTATGCTCATGAATGTAGAAAGAAAAAGTATGATCAAGCAAATCATAATGCTAATGTGAATAATACCTCTTATGATAAAGATGATATGTTATTTCTTACATGTCATGCTGCACACGAAAGCCCAAAGGGAATTTGGATTTTAGATAGTGGCTTCAGTAACCATATGACAGGTGATAGAGGTCTAATTTCAGACCTAGATGGATCAGTGAGGATAGAGGTCAAAGTCGGCATGGATGAGGTAGTTCCAGTTCTTGGCAAAGGAGTGGTCAACATTCTGACCAAACAAGGCCAGCAAAAGACAATCACAGATGTATATTGGACAAATTATTGAAAAGAAATACAAACTTGTCTTTGATGGATCAGATTGTGAAATTTATGACAAACCCCCAAATAGACAGTTGATCATCAAAATACAAGTGACTAGGAACATGATGTATCCACTAGTCATGAATTGCAGCAGCAAGGTAACCTCTTTTGCTCAAAAAGCCACTTGCATTGATGATTATTGGTTATGGCATTTTAGATATGGACATCTTCACTTTGGTGGACTCAAGTTTTTGCAGCAGAAAGAGATGGTAAAAGGATTACCCCCTATGAAGGAGCCAAAAATCATTTGTGAGTGTTGCATCATTGCAAAGCAACACAGGGATAGCTTTCCTAAAGGTATGTCTCGAAGGGCACATGCACCTCTAGAACTTATCCATACTGATTTGTGTGGTCCAATGCAGAAATAGTCAATTGGAGGAAGCTATTATTTTCTTACATTTATTGATGATTCCAGTAGAAAAATATGGGTGTATTTCCTTTATCAGAAGTCTAAAACTTTTGGAAAGTTCAAGGAATTTAGGGCTCTAGTTGAAAAATAGAGTGGTTATCAACTCAAAGTATTGAGATCAGATGGAGGGGGAGAGTATGACTCAAAGGAATTTCATGATTACTACAAACATCATGGAATCAAGAGGCAATTCACTACAAGATATACACCTCAGCAGAATGGTATTGTAGAATGCAAGAATAGAACCATTATGAATATGGTAAGGAGCATGCTAAAAGGAAGAAATTTGTCCCATGAATTTTGGGGAGACACAGTGTCTTGTGCTGTTCATGTGATTAACAAATATCCCACCACAATTGTGAAGAACAGAGTACCAGAAGAAGCATGGGCAGGTATGAGTTGTAATTTTTCTCATTTCAGAATATTTGGTTGTGTTTCTTATGCTCATGTTCCTAAACAACTAAGAAAAAAGCTAGACGGCAGGAGTGAGAAATGTATATTTCTTGGATACGGTGAACAAACTAAATCCTACAAGCTGTATAACCTTATTACCAAAAAGGTTATCCTTAGCAGAGATGTTTTTTTCAAGGAGGAAGAGTCATGGAATGGAACTATAGACAAGGGTGTCGGAGCTGCAATACCCCAACCAGAAGATGGAGAAGAAGAGGCGTTGATTGGACAACAGGGTCCAGTAGCATCTTCACCAATAGCAAATACTCTAGAAAGAACAACTAGAAACTCAGTTCGAGGTGAAGCATCAAGTTAGCAATCGGGTAATGAATCTGATCACAGTAATAGAAAGACTAGAAGATTGGGAGATATTTATGATGAATTGGATGTAAATACCAATTATGTTTTTATTGCTAGTGAACCTGTGTTTTATGAAGAGGGTGTAAAACAAGAGCATTGGGTAAAAGCTATGGATGAAGAGATAGATTCCATGGAGAGCAATGATACATGGGATCTAGTTGACCTGTCAAAGAATAAGAAACCCATTGGTGTGAAGTGGGTCTATAAGACCAAACTCAATTAAAAAGGTGAAATTGATAGGTACAAGGCAAGGTTAGTAGAAAAAGGTTTCTCGCAACAACCAGGAATTGATTTTGGAGAAACGTTTGCACCAATGGAAAGATTGGACATAGTAAGAGCAGTCCTAGCAATTGCAGCCCAGAAAAAATGGAAAGTGTATCAGATGGATCTCAGGTCGGCATTCTTGAATGGAATTCATGAAGAAGAAATTTATGTGGAGCAGCCACATGGGTATGAAATAAAATAAAATGAAGAGAAAGTTTACAAGTTCAAGAAAGATCTATATGGGCTCAAGTAAGCTCCAAGAGCTTGGTACAGCATAATTGATTCTTATCTGACCAAAAATGGTTTTAGCAGAAGCAGCAGTGAACCAACACTTTACACAAAGGTAAATCAACAAGGACATATTTTGATAGTTTGTTTATATGTTTATGATATGATTTTTACAGGTGACATGTCAATAGATGAGTTCAAGGAAGCTATGAAAAAAGAGTTCGAGATGACAGACCTTGGATTGATGAAGTTCTTTCCTGGCTTAAAGGCAGAACAGTCAGAAAAAGGTATATTTATCTCTCAAAATAAATATGCTAATGATTTTCTTAAGAGATTTAGAATGCATAATTGCAAAACGACACCTACACCAGTGGAAACAGGTACAAAGTTGAGCAAAGAATATGACAGTCCCAATGTAGATCCAACACTATTTAAGAGACTTGTAGGAAGTCTCTTGTATCTCACAACTTCGAGACCAAATATTATGTTTGTTGTAAGCTTGATTTCAAGGTTAATGCACTCTCCCAAAGATCCGCATTGGCAAGTTGGAAAAAGGATCTTACGATATGTTGCAGGGACTTCAAGCTATGGAATTTTATACTCAAGCACTGAGTATGATGTTTTGACAGGTTTCACTTACAGTGATTTTGCAGGAAGTTTGGATGACAGGAAGAGCACTTTCGATCATGTTTTTTATCTTGGATCAGGGGTGATTTCATGGGCATCCAAGAAGCATCCCATTGTGACACTTTCATCAGCAGAAGCAGAGTATGTAGCAGCAACATCGACAGCATGTCAAGCAGTCTGGTTACGCATATTTTTAGAAGGTATTCAATAGAAACAAGAAGGACCAACCACAGTCTATTGTGACAACAATTCAACAATCACTCTATCCAAGAACCATGTTTTTCACCAGAAAAGAAAGCACATTGATAAGTGAATCCACGAATGTGGTTCACCATTTTTGGCAGATCGCAAGGGGAAAATTCATTTTTCGGACCCTCGATCGAGGTAATTTCAAGCCCTCGGTCGAGTTTTTATATGCTCAATCGAGGGTTTAAAAATACCTCGATCGAGGGCTTTAACATACCTCAATCGAGGATGTTTTAAACCCTCGATCGAGGGTCTAACCAAACCCTCGATCGATCCAAACCTCGATCAAGGGTTTCATTAGACCCTCTATCAAGGGTTTGTTCGATCCGTAAAAAAAAAAGCAAAACAGGATCCGGGCGGTTGTGCGGTGGGTTGACAGACCCTCGATTGAGAAAACCCTCGATCGAGGGTTTGCTCGATCAAGGGAATGCGACTGAGTAAAAAAACAAAATAGGGCCTGGCGGGCCCAATTGGCCCTGTTTTCATGTAGTGGCTTGACAGAGACAGAGCAACAGCGACCGGGGACCTCAACCGAGCACACGCCCGACGCCACCTCCCCAAATTGACGCCACCTCACCACATCAACGCCATCATGTCATCTTTTCCACCAAGTGGGTAGAAATCTACCATTTGTTTTGTTATTTAAAAAAAAATATATTTCATATTTTATGTATAAATTTGTGTTTTTTTAATCAAATCTAGGTTTAATTTGGTTTTCTAGAAATGCTTAGGATGTAGGCATTGAAACTAAACCGCCATTGAAACCGAAAACCGCCACTGAAATCAAACTTATAGAAAGAAAAAAACCATTTGATTTAACTAAAACAAAAAGCTATTTCAAACCAAAACAAAAACCCATTTCAAACCAAAACAAAAACCAAAATTGAAATAGATTTGGGGTTTTAGATATTTGTGAGTTATTTGTTTAAATTATTTAATTTATTTTTGTTTTTATATCAACCGGTAGCATTTCACCTCATAAATGCTACCGGTTTTATTTTAAAATGTGATTTTACAAGCAGAAATGCTGCCCATTTTTTTTCAATCCTCCGAGAACACCAAGAGGATTGAAAAAAAAAACCATTTGAACCTAAAACAGAAAACCAAAACTATTTTAAATTTGAAATACTTTTAGGATTTTAAATTTATTTTGCATTTATTTGTTTAAAAATTATTTGGTATGTGAATTTGCAAGCAAAAATGCTGCCAATTTTTTTTCAATCCTCCAAGAACACCAAAAAGATTGAAAAAAAAATCATATATTAATATTAATATTATAATATAAAAAATTATAAAATGAATATTAATAATATATATAATCATATATTATTTATTAATTTTTACTTAATTTATTTTTAAAAAATAATATTTAATATTAATAATATAATATAAAAAATTAAAAAATGAATATTAATAATATATAATCATATATTATTTATTATTTTTTACTTAATTTATTTTAAAAAAATAATATTTAATATTAATAATTTAATATAAAAAATTAAAAAATGAATATTAATAATATATAATCATATATTATTAATCATAACCATAACCATAAGTAACTTACCAAATTGTCCTAAATAGGATCCCCTCTCAGGCCATGAAAAGTGTGTCCACAATGTGAGCATCAATGAAGATAAATTGGCCTGGAACCATAATGGATAGCTTGGAAAATTTCCCAACATCAGGTGGCCTAACGTCATTAAATGATGTCTCTGAATGATATAAGCCACTACAAATGCATTTTGCTGGACTAGACTACATGTGTTTGGATTAGATTTTTCCACCATCTTTGTGGAATACAAACTACAATTCAACAATAAAAACACCTTTTTAAAAATATGGACATTTCTAAAATGTAAAAATTATAAAAATGGCTAGACAAATAAAACTTACGGAAATGCTCTTTGGAAATTGGCAATGGATGACTATAGGTCCTCTTAGAACAAGCTCATATTACCTAACATTACTTTGTCAACCTTATTATTTACAAGGAAAATACAATGAAAGAATATTATTTTATTTCTATCATTTAAGTCCCTTGACCATAGCTTTATGATTGTTATTAAAAAATATTGGGACTAGTGGTCAAAGAGGGCTACATGGATTTCTCAAAGAGGGATACATTCGTGGATTCACCCAACAATCAATAGCAATTCAATAGCAAATGATCGCAACACATGTTGAATGGATTCTAATTGCATATTTTATTTTTATGATATTTTTTGTCTCCTAAAGAACATTTCAACTTCTATTCAAATCGAGAATGGAAATTACATTGCTAAGACATTGTTGCACTTTTGGATTCAAAATTAGAGTTTACTTGTACACTTGTACCCTATTATTTGTCTAAAATTTGAACCCTCAAAATAATATTCCACCAATCACTAATTTTCATTATTTAACATTCTTTTATGTTATCAACAAAATGACTCGTAACACTTTTGGAACTTTGTTTGAATACTTCTAGAAAGATTTTATGTAACGTTTGTAAATGTATTATGTTTTATTTTGAAACTAAGAAAAGTTGTGATATTTTTAATTGGATTATGATTATTGTCATCATCATTTATCATTAAATTTATTGTGAAATTGTTAATTTTTTTGTCATTGAATGCATCATTGGAGTTTAGTGTGTCCCACAAAACACTATGTTATACCTATATGTTTATGAATGCAATGGAATTGAATATGGCCCCAAAAAATTGTGGACGGGCATATATCAAACAACATTTTTTCAAGGTAGACACTTGTAAGGCCATGCTCTATCTCTCCAACAAGTATGCATTATTTATAAGCCTATAGGTGCATGGTGGGATTGTACACATTTAATCTATGGTTCTCACCCTTATGTTGATGAAATTTGAGTTGAGCTTATGCAATATCCTTTGGTACTTGGATATCTTCTTTATAGAGTATTTTTGGATAATCTAATTCAACTTTGCCTAAAAAGTGGCATGTATATATTTTTCAGATGTAGCAACCATAGTGATAAGTCGAGAGTCATTTGCAAGGGAGTTGTGTCCATGTGGCTAAGAATAGAGAGACCAAGACTTAGTGATGGAGACCTATTGTGACAAGATCATATATGTTAGCTTATTGTACACATATTTGATTTATTAATATAGATTCATGCAAAAAAATTTATTAAGACTAATACTTGGTTTTCAAATTACTTAACCCTAAAATGATTTAGCTCTAGAGGAAAACTATGAGAGTTGAGCAATGCTTTTTCAATCTAAGGTCCCTATTCAAGGACAAGTGATTAAGTCATAACAAATATGATGTTATTTCCCATGTAATGAGCATCCTCATAAACCATGTATGAAATTGAAACTCCCAATCCTTAGTTTTGTAGTAAACTAGAGCACTTGTTTCATCATTAATAAGTCTAGCATACCTAAGAAGTACAATCATTGATACTAGATATTTTTTATTTGCATTAATAAGTCTAGCATACCTAAGAAGCACAACCATGTATGAAGTACTAGATATTTTTTATTTGCATTGCATTGGTGTTAAATGTTGGGAATTTGTTTTATAAAATCTCACGATCCATTCATTACTAGTCAAGCTAATTTCTCTCTTTAATATATTTTCAAATAATAATAATTTCTTTCTTATTATTTTGAAATGTAATAAACTATATAATGGGTTGTGATTTTGATTTTGATTTTTCTATTAAATCAAATCATAACATAATTTTTACTTAATTCAAATTAGATTAATTGTTAATTTCAAATTCGCTCCTATAGGATATATTAAATTAGAAAATATTCCGTAGTTACTCAAATTTGCGGATATATTAAACTAGAAAATTTTCTGTAGTTACTCAAATTCGCTTTCTGTTGCTACCAAAAATCAAATATAGATTAATTTACACATTGCATTTAGATGTAGTTTGCATTCCTTTTAGAATGGATTTTGCATTTACGAATTTAGGATCACCTTAACCACAAAGTCTCCTTTTCAAGGATAAACATTTGGTTAGCGGAAATGGAAATGGGGCCTTTATTCCCGTGAGAAGTAGATACGCTAAACGGTTTAGGGTTTGATTTAAGAACCTTGATCAAACAACTTCCCTTACGTTGACAACCGGTCAATTCTACCCATCAAAAAATGGCGTAGAAGGAGGGCTGAGGTAAAAATAACTAGTTTATTATTTTAAGTTTCAATTATTTTATTAATCATTTATCCTCTGGCTTTGAAATTTTAGTTTTTTATATTTTATTCTTCTACATCGTTGCACATACACTGTACGGCGGGGTAGATCACAAGCTAACCCTTAGGAGTTAAGTATTTTCACTATTTTATTATCAAATGGCTCTTTCTGAAACCCCTATTTGGAGATGTGTTTCAAGATGGGTTAACTGTAGCATTACATTTGAGATAATTGAACTCTTGTCGAAAAGAAAATTTGATGGGGAACATTAGATTCTCATTCATTTGGTACAATTACTGAAGCAAACAATTCCATTCATAATGAACATCATTCATCTATAAATTCATCTCAATTTTTCTATATTGATCATTTTACAATTCATGCTAGGATTGCATATTGGATTGAGGATTCTTACCTCAAGAAGTTTCCAATCAATGGTACAACCTTATTTTTCTTCATTTATGGATAGATTTTACAACGATAAGCACAATGCATTTTGTTTAATCTTTCTTTTCCCGACATGCCATTTCCAATTACTGATTGGGGAGATTTGTCATCCTTTTTCATGCATGTAATTAATGTATGATTCTTACACCATTGTCTATAGTTCGTCTCAAGGATCATGACTGTATCTTTCTTTTCAAATTTTGAATCCATTTGACCCTCTCGGCAGTCAGCTGAATTTTTGCCAGGTATGAGTCTTTTGCTTGTCAATTAAGATTTGCTTACTTTGTTAGCTTCTAATTCTCTCTTTTTCCTTTTGATTTGTGATATGATTATATACATGCATTTCTTTGGTCAGAATTTGGTTTGGATTTGGATTTGGTTCAATAGATTCGTAGCTTTCTGGCTTATAGGGTATCACCTCTCATTCATGGTACAAAATAATTGGTCTACTTTATTAAACCAAACTGGTATACTTTTATAAACATGTCCCATCAAGAGATCATGCACTCATGAATTGCAAATGGATTTAATTTTTTAGAAAACCCTGACAGTAGAATTACAAGCTGATATAAAGACTTGTATCCATATTTTTCTTTTCTAATCTTTCAAATCACAACTAGACATAGGAAGAGAGCATACTCATGAATATGGTGACTCTCTATATTTTGAAATCTACAACTTTAAAATCATAGTAGAAAAAAATTCACCTCGTATGCAAACCTCAGACTTTTAGCTCCTGAAACTCTACTTGTTTTTCCTCCTTCATATGCATCCCTTCATAATTTATCCTTCCAATGGTTAGTGGATGGGGTGGTTCTTACTGCACCACCAAATGAAATTGAAATAATTAAAAACTACTCTACCATTTATATTCAAATGAAATAAATCTATAGAAAACACACCCTACTTAGAAAATTCCAATGCAAAACTAATCATGTATTTGTATGCCTTCATGCTACTAAGACCATGTTGTCACCAAGTTCTCTATTAACACGAGTTGGATTTGTACTTATCAATCTGGGGTGTCTGTAAAATTATGAGATGCCAACAAAATATATGTAGAACTAGGTATCTAAACTAAAGCAACTTGCTTAATAGATCATTTCCAGAAGTCAATATTAAACATTGAGGCTATATTCATTTAGTTCAATCAACAATTCAAATAACTCGCTTAGCTCTATCAAACACCAAATCCGAAAAAATAAATCTTGCAAAATTGAATCCAAAAATCTAAAACAATGATTGTAGGCACCTTCCTTTCACTCGATGGTTGAGGATCAATAGGAGCAAACTCTAGTCCAGTGGTGGCCTTGAATTTGAATTGGAATTGAAATTGAATTTGGAATTGGATTTGAAATTTAAATTTGAAATTTGAAATTGAAATTGAAATTTGAATTTGAATTTGAATTTGAATTGAATTTGAATTTGAATTTGAAATGTGAAATTTGAAATAGAATTTAAAATTTGAATTTGAAATTGAAATGTGAAACTTGGAATAGAATTTTAATTTGAAATTGAAATGTGAAATTTGGAATAGAATTTGAAATTTGAATTGAATTTGAATTTGAAATTTGAATTGAATTTGAAATTTGAATTGAATTTGAATTTGAAATTGAAATGTGAAATTTGGAATAGAATTTGAAATTGAAATGAGAAAATTTGAAATTGAAATGTGAAATTTGGAATAGAATTTGAAATTGAAATGAGAAAATTTGAAATTGAAATGTGAAATTTGGAATAGAATTTGAATTTGAAATTGAAATGTGAAATTTGGAATAGAATTTGAAATTGAAATGAGAAAATTTGAAATTGAAATGTGAAATTTGGAATAGAATTTGAAAGAAAATTAGAATTAGAAATTGAAATGTGATGCAGATAGTCCTGAAGAGAGAGATTCAGTGCTTCATGCTCCACGAAGCACAAGAGAATCTGACGTCGCCCGATAGGGTGGCCATCGGCAACGCTCCCGTTCACCAAGGAGTGATGCCAGGCCGGGGTCGGCTGCCACTGGTGGCGGGCAGCAGGAGAGATAGTGTGTCGGTTCATCCCGACGACATACATGTGGATCCCGAGGAGGAGGATGTGCAACAAGACATGAGTGCATCAGGTGTGTATTTTTTGTTAGCACATTTTCAGTAAATTTTTAGTATATAATGCATTGAATTTCAGCTGCAAGTTATAATATATATTTTTAGTAACATTTGTGTTTTGGTTTGGATTGCAAGTACCCCATCATGACGATCATACGATGATGAGGTTGCACAGATCACTCTCACTAACATCATTTCCCAGCAAAAGTGGATGAGCTCATGTGTGAGCACTTTGAGGGAGGATTCTCCCACACGATGATCTTTGTCGATGATTTTATCAGCAATTGATGAGATGTTGACCCTCTACAGGAAGGTAGGACCTCTCAATGACATTTGGTGAAATTCATGCCAGAGGAGGAGATATGGTGTCATTGGGATCCACAAATGGGAGGATGTCAAAGTTTCCATAAGAGGGCATGACATCAAGGGTGCTTTATTCGACATCCCTTGTGACTGCGCCCCCGGTTAACCGCTTAGACTCAGGGAGTTTAAGTTGGAGGTCGCTGCACCACATATATATGATAGATTCGTGGGAGTGTGGGGCATGTTCCCCCACCATGACCAGGTCCCATTGTACTTTGCAAAACATTTTTATGAAAAGTTTGTTTTGGACATGCACCCGGATTACACTAGCATAGGGTCCCAATTCTATGGGGCTGGTAGGGGACGCTCCTACCCACGTCCTGGAGCTCGAAGAGACCCTGCCTTCATGCCACCCACTTCGAGGTTGATACCTCTTCCAAACAGGGTAGTTATTAGGTTGGGGGATGTGGCACAATCATCCCAGCTTGCTGCAGAGGCTAGAGCTGACCTTGCAGACTCGTTGTTCACTCCCTTGGGAATTGTTGCTGTTGCTACGTATGGAGAGGCATCTAGACCACCCCCTCCACCTGTAGAGCCAGAGATAGAGCATGTCTCTAGTGACATGCTCAGGATTTTCGATCGCGAGACCATACTACGGTATGTTGAGTTAGGGCGAGATGCATACTTTTAGTTATATCATAGATGCGTCGCTACACGATAGGTTTACTTTTGTACAATTATGTATATATGTTCTTCATGTTACATCATATCAATGTCGCAAATTGAATGGTCAATAATACTTAAGGGAGTTGTATTCTATTGATCCATGTAGGGGACCCCATTCATGCATCAACTCTTTGCTAGCGAGCCATCTATTGGTCTGCCAGTCAAGGTAAGTTATAATTTATGTTCCAATTTAATTTGTGTTTGAATATTATTTCTTAGTTTAAATAATTTGTGTTTTATTTCTTAATTTTTTAGATTTATGTTGTAGATCTTAACTTCAAATGAATTTCAAATTGTACAAGGCAACAAAAAGGCGGTAGATCCTGATTATGGACATGAGGACCGCGAAGGTTCTGACGAGCCGGGTTCAAAGACACATGTGAGTTTTAATTTATGTTCCAATTCATGTTATTTAGTCACATTTAGTAATTGATTTTTGTACTTTATGTTTCAATTTTTTACGAATAGCTTTTAAATTATGTTAAATTTAGTTTTAATTTTTAATAAATCTAACTTATTACATGTAATGGCATATTACATAGGCATTGCAACAGGCGGGTGTCAATGCTACAACGGATTTCACACATATTTGGGATGTAGCTCGAGTACATTATCCTGATGAAGGGCCATCTACCCATATTCCTACCCAAATCTCGGATATCACCATTGACACGACGGATATGGCGCAATTCCTTGAGGGTTTAGAGTCTCAGAGACAGCAGCAGGTTGCTGCACAAGAGGGCAGTCAGAGGGACGATTACAGGCCTCGTGGGGGTAGTGGCTGATGAGTTGATGATCTATACATTTTCATGTTTTGGATATTTTCATATTTTATATATTTTCATGTTTTCGATGATCTATATATACGTTATCATGTTTTGGATATGGATTTATATAATTTGTACATGGACTTTTATCATATGTGGACTTTGGATATGGACTTTTGGATATTTTGTATATTTTATCATATTGATGTTTTCATGTGTATTTTGTATATGATTTGAAATCAATTGCTTTTTATATTGGATCTAGACATAGTTATTACAGTTACAAATTTATGTTTTGTCGTTTCAAATGCAAATTTAATGTGTAGTTACAATTTAGTTCAATTTAAAATGCAAATTTCGACTACATTAGAGAACATCTTCCAAAATTTAGAATTGAATACATACATTACGTTTTAAAATTGAAATTACAATTCCAATTCAATTACAATGTAAAATTTCCAATTTAATGTGTAATTTCAATTTCAATTCAATTGCAATTTAAAAGCTTGTTTTCAACTACATTACAATTGCAGAAATGAAATCAACATGTAAAATTAGAATACATTTGAAATTAATAATTGAAATTTTGATTATATTATGTTGTCTACACATTACAATTCAATTACAATTTACACATTCCAATTCAATTACAATTTAAAATTAAAATCTCAAATTTAATGTGTAATTTCAATTGAGAATAGAATGTGTTGTTCCAATTTACAAGTTCAATTTCAATTACATTACAGTTGCATTTGAAATAAAAATTTTAAATTATGATACATTGTACAATCTAAAATTTAAATTTTACAATTTTACCCTGTATATAGATGTATTTTAAATTCTCAATTTTGTATTTGAAATCAAAATTGAAAATTAGAATACATTTGAAATTGAAAATTTAAATTGACATTTTGTATTATGTTGTCTACACATTACAATTCACTTACAGTTTCTAGATTCCAATTCAATTACAATTTAAAATTAAAATCTCAAATTTAATGTGTAATTTCAATTGAGAATACAATGTGTTGTTCCAATGTACAAGTTCAATTTCAATTACATTACAATTGCATTTGAAATAAAAATTTTAAATTATGATATATTGTACAATCTAAAATTTAAATTTTACAATTTTACATTGTATATAGATGTATTTTAAATTCTCAATTTTGTATTTGAAATCAAAATTTAAAATTAGAATACATTTGAAATTGAAAATTGAAATTGACATTTTGCATTATGTTGTCTACACATTACAATTCACTTACAATTTCCACATTCCAATTCAATTACATGGAAAATTTAATGTGTAATTTCAATTGAAAATTCAATGTGTTGCTGTATATAAGAATGTTTTTGTCCATTGAGAGTGTGAAATATCCCTTGAGACAAAATTATATAATTACAAGTTATATAGTATGTATGTAATCTTTGTGTTATTTTCTTTAAGTGTTTGCTCTAATCTAAAGTCATAAAGGTATGGTTTGTTTTCTTGGCAATGGGCATAACCACCTAGTTAATATAAGAAATGGAAATTTGTTGATAGCAGATGCTTGTACAACTACTTCATATGATTTATATTTTGATGACAAATGGAGATAATGACACCATTTGATACAACTAGGTAATTTGCATATATGAAGGCATGCACAAGTTATTACCTTTCCATGTACATTGCTTGTATGTTGAATGTTCACATCAACTTCTACAAAATAACTTTTTATTGAATGCGAGTATGTAAAGTTAATGAATGCTTACATCAACAAACAAAATAATGTTTTGTGAGACTATGCTTCCCAACTACTTATGAAAAAACCTTACAAATCATTTTGATGATATGGACAATGTAATCCTCATCTCATCATGGCTTGCACTTGATTCCATCAAGAACATAGTTCACCATGATACAAGATTATAACAAATGAAGTCAAGAATTATGTGAATTATAACAAGTGTCAAGCAAAGGGATTTTCAACCACCAAATCACCATAACTAAATGTCACCCACGAATGTAAAAATATTACTAGCAAGGTCAATCTAATTATTAATCAATTGCTTTGGAAAGAAACCAAATTAAAGGAGTGTTTTGGTGCCCTTCATTTCCCTTAGTAAGCAAAATTAAAAACTATGGATTGATCGCGGTCACGTCACAAAAAATATAGCTAAGGAAGAGTCACATATATACCACACATGGGTATGTATGAGACCTCTGGTTGAAGCTTCAATGATAGACTATGAACAATCAAGGGAAACACAATAGTCCTAAATAGAAAAAATTCTAGGTTATCAATACAAGAATGTGTGGTCCAAACATTAATTATAATGCCCAAAATTTTCTAAATTCATATATTAAAGAATGTTGCACAAAATGGTAGTCGATCACCAAATTCAAGTTCAAGGTAGGTGAAAACATTGAGTATCTATTATATAGAGCATTGTCACATATGAATACAAGGGACATAGAAGAGTCTAGAGGTTTAAGGATAAAGTCTAGAGCCATATTAATTTCCTTCAAGGTGTAGGGACTCTCAATTGCATAAACAATGTATGTCTTAATCATCATACTCCTAAATTGAATTAAGTGGGCATGCATTCCATGCTAACCATGGTAGTTATCTCTCAATTCCTTTTTTCTTGTGTTTTCAAGGTACTTATGATAGTTATGTGTTTTCAAGGTACCCAAACTCATTTCACATGATTTCCATTCTTATAAATATGAAAATAGAAATTAAGTTTTGGCCATCATGAATTTTACTTAGTTGAAGCAATTATTTAGTGACCTAAAACCTAAAATACATAAGTTTATTGATTTTGGTTTAACCTAGATTATAATGTATAAAATTTTGCAAGTTTGGAATCAAAATTTAAAATTAGAATATGATGTACAATTAAAAATTTAAATTTCACCATTCCACACTGTATAGATGTATTTTAAATTCTCAATTACATTACAATTGTATTTGAAATCAAAATCTAAAATTAGAACATGTACATGTTCAAGTGTATTCACATTGGAGCACCATGACCCAAATTTCACAAAAGCCTCCCATCTGGTATTTGTATTCTTGACATTAAAGCATAGATACAAAAATACTTTATTAAACAAACTCCACAAAAATCTCCAAAAAAATATTACACAAGACAACATGAAAATTATGCCAATGATGCAAGTGGCATACATGTAACTCATTCATCTAGCCAATGAATTATAGGAATTCTAGTCTCCATTATACGATCATGGTTAGCTTCTGTCATCTTCCATCTCTTTGGATCACCTCTCTTCACCTTGATTTTTGTTAGAGGTATCCGAGCTACAACCACCAAATGACTGTATTGACATGATATATATCCAGGCATAAAATCTATGTAAATAATGTGAGCACCCTGTTTTTTCACTTTTTCAAAAAACTGTCCCATTAGAACCATGTCTCCAACCTGGTATGTGAAGTCCCCATCTTGCTAGGGTCGCACCAATCTACTCTTTATTTGCGTGCACTGCATCAAATAGTATGCAACATTTTCTTGGTTGTGGAGGGGTTCAATGACAACGAATACATCACCTGCAAGATATATTACAAATATTATTCAAATGTCCTACGTGCAAATTTCTACAACATTTGTATATGTGTAAGATATAATGAACTAATTAACTTAATGAAGACTCTTGTACCTTCCCTAACCATATCAGAAACTCGATCATGATCTAATGAGACCATTGCCTCTTCAGTATGCATCTCTTGCCATGATGGAATTGGATGTGGGCCCTTTGGATTAAGAGATATATATTTCCATGGTTTGACATATAAATCATTTTCACAGTGATCAAGCCCGCATCCATTTGTATCAATGCAAAAATTGCAAAAGCAGGCATACTTCCTTGTTTCAATGGAAAATATGTCCCCCATATCTTTACTTCGAATAGAATTCAATTCCCTCGTACTGGGGATGGTGTCACAATACCATGGAATGATCTATTAACATCTCCAAGGGCAACATCCCAGAAGAACCTGCATGGAATTCAGTTTGTCATATGTAAATTCCTATCGAGTACATGTGCTCTTTTGGAAATGTTGATATTGAATGTTATTAGCTTATTAATTGAGTTTGGAGTTTATTACCTGCACACCAACCTTGCTTGTTCGTGACCCTGATGTCCCAAATGACGTGTGCACCAATCAACTACGTGAGTGGAGCATTTGAGTCGGGTTGCACCATGACTCATCTGGTACCTCCGAAGTGCTCGTTTCACACATGCACCTGCGCCATCATGTTCACCCTTCCCATGCCCTGTCTAAAAAAAGCTCCAGGTGTGTCGAATTCCTGTCTGTTTGTGCAGGTGACTCAACCAATAAAATGAGTGTGCCAATTTGAATTGCCTTGCACACCCATCTGACCAAATCCAGTGTTTGGTAAATGATACGCCTCTCTTCCTGAATGAATCATAAATCAACCTAAAGTAGTGTTGAACGAACAATGCGTCATGCTCACGATCATCACTAACATAAAAATGGTACTCCTTGATCACTTCACGTGACTAGGGAATGTTATCCCTACCATCAATGTTTTCCTGAGCATGTCTGTACAACACATGTATGAAGATAGACACCTGATCAGAGTGATAGTACTCACTCTGTATCTCTCTCTGAGGAGCAAAGGTGTAGTTTTCTGCAAAGTCTACCACTGATAAGATTGTGCCCAGCTCAAATACCTCACGGGAATGTTTGAATTATGAAGCTTGCCACCTGGACCTATGGGAATGCTTTATGTATTTATAAATCTGACTTTGAAACTTCTCCATGAAATCTGAAACAGGAATCTCATCATCGAGCAAGTCGATCCTCTTAGATGGCACAGATGAAGAAGGTGTTGGATTCATGGTGACGTACTCGTACCTCTTGCACCTAACGGTGATAACTGACAATCCATGGTGTGTTGGATCGATAGTAAAGTTCCTATGGAACAATTTCAAATCACTGCATTCATGGCATTTTCTCCCACCTACACACCTCTTATTGAAAAACACGTGTTCAGGATTCCTGTTGCATAGTATCATACAAATAAAATCTCGCACTATGTGAGGAGCTAGTACACCATTCCAGTGCCTTTTGCAAAAATCCAGAAATGTGTCATAGTATAGTTGAAATTCAATGTGGTACCGACAACAACAAGTGTTGCGAATCATATTCGTCCTAATATACCACGGTTTCAATTTGTTGAACATGCTAAATGATATTTGAACACCAGGATTGGTTTCTTTGAATTCCTTGTAAAGTGCAACTACCGTCATCTCCATCACATGCTTACAATGCTCATGATAAATGCCTCTGGATAAACGATGTCGCAGGACATGCTTTCGATCTGGAATAGCACGAGAATGACTATCCCAAAACTCTATCACCTTCTCTCTAATGCCTGCTGCCATCCTATCTCGATAGGGTTCCCTGCAAATAAGAGCCCAACAAGCAACTTCATCACTTTCATCTATCCAGTCCCTGAATTTAGTATATTTGAGCAATGTTCTTTTTGAAACATTGAGCAATGATGCCATTGTTGATACCATTCGATTTCTTGAGGTGCTTTGTGCCACAACATCCGTTGTAATTGCCTTACGAGCAGCTCAGGTATCATTGTTTCTTGATTTTCCAAATGAAGATAATGCAGTTCTTACATTTTCTATTGCATTCTGGCATGTCTTTTTTGTTTTAACATCTTGAAAACTCAACAACTTTGTGGCACGTTTCAATTTTTTGTGTTTTATCAACCCATGTAGGATTTGAGCTTGTGCCATCGTTGAATGTTGTTCAAAATATGACTTGATTATGTTATTGACATGCTCTCTAACTCTCCGACTAGGGATTGAGTTCCCAATCTCTTCTTGTGCATAAACAACTACACAATCCTCTAGAAACTTTCCACCCCTTCCAACCCCACTGCAACTCCCAATTATATTTTCAATGTGAGAGGGAAAGGTGTCATGTGATGGCTGATCAGGATCATGAGGGGGCACAGGGTCATATGATTTTTGATCACCATGATGTGATGTCTAACCATAATCTCTCTCTGTGTAACATGTAAATTAACAAACTGAAAATTGGTTACTTGATAGTTGTGCATTGAACTTTAAAATAGCTAGTAACTTGAAATTTGATGTGGAAATTGAAAAATTGAAAAATTGAAAATTGCATGTGAATTGAATTTTCCAACTAATACATTTAGCTTGAGAATTGTTCTAAGTAAAAATTGAAATTGCTAGTAACTTGAAATTTGAAATTGTTCAAGTAACTTGAAATTGCTAGTAACTTGAAATTTCAAATTGCTCAAGTGATACAAACCATTACACCAAAACCCCAAAGTGTTAGTGAAGGCTTCCCACTAGTATCTTAACATCTCACCACGCTCCACAGTACAGACTCTGGGCTGGATGTGCGCCCGTACGGTGGTGTCCCCTCTGCATTGTATGAGCCCTGGACGAACACTGCAATGCCGACGTTGGATCCGAAACGGCGCGGAAGTGATCGACAACAATTCAGCTGAAAATAGATATGGACCCGAGGTATGTTCGGATTCCTAACAGTTTAGGTGTTTCACTCGGCCACCAATGCTGTCTGATGGCTTGCGTATTAGGGCAGTACCCCTCACTCCATGGCTCAGGTAAAACTGATAACCGCCTGGCCACAAATGACAGCTCTTGGTTTACCTCATGGGTGGAAACTAGTCAATCAGGTAGGAGTCGTTGCCATTTTCACTGGCAGGTCCTCTCAATGGGCCAGCTACTTTGGGGTTCCTATGGTACTCCTCACAATGAGTTTTAGGGCTTATTCCCAAGTACTTCCCACAGTTAAGCGGACAAGGATTATTCCCAGATCCGAACTTGCAACAAATGCGAAATTGGTAGTAACTTGTACATTTAACTTTAAAATCGCTAGTAACTTGAAAATCAACTATATATATTTAAGTCAAGATAATTATTAATAATTTGATAAAAATTATCGTGGGCATAAAAATTAATATCATTTACAATCATCACATTATATAATTGTGGGAAAATTTTCTTTATGCAATTTATGTCCATTTTACTTTTACATTACAAGAAAAATGTTATATTAACTTTATGGTATAATTTATAAATAAATAAATATTTAAAATACAAGTCGCAAATCACCATGCAAAGAATAAATGACTACAACACTTCTACCCTAGAATTTCAAGGACAACATCATGCATCCCATGTTATATATACGTGAAATAAAATTTTGAGATTGATTTTCTACCCATCATAACATACCTATTATACTCTAAATGTGGGGAAAAAACATTGATTTAGAGATGACTAGGATATTTAATTAAAAACATTGTAGTGATATGATAGAGGGGAAATTCATAATTTTTAATGCAAAATAACATTTTCATTAGTTGATGATTTTGCAATTTTAACAATAGACATTTAAATGGAAATTGTAATTTTATCATAAATTGCAATTTAAGGATATATTATCAATAATGCTTCGCATATCAATGCAAAGTTGCAAACATTGCAAATTTAATTATTTCCAATTTGTCCTAACAAAATATATGGTTCTAATCATTAATCTTATCATGGTAATATGTTATATTATGCAAATAAAAATATATGTGATAGATGATTTTTTTTTAAAGTAAACATTATAATTAAATAGCTCTTTCAACATTCATTTGTATTCAAATATTCATTACTATGAAAATATTTCCAACCACCATAACTATGAAAATATTCATTCATTTGTTTTCAAATTGAATAAATTCTAACTAATACATAACTATCAAACATGTAAATTTCAAAATATTCATTCATTTGTTTTGAAATCGAATTTTCTAACAAAACAAAAATTGAAATTACATTTAACTTGAAATTGTTAGTAACTTAAAAAATTGCAATTAGTTAAATATGTACAATTTAACTTGAAAATATAGTGTCTAAGTGTACATTTAATTTGAAAATTATTCTAATAACATTGAAAATTGTTAATAAAGTTTAAAAATTTCAAAATAGTTAATATGTGCATACATTCTAACTTGAAAATATAATCTAAGTGTACATTTTATTTGAAAATTGTTGGACAATAAAATTGAAAAAGGTTAGCAAACTTTGAAATAATTTAAAAATTGTTTTAAAACAACTTTGAAGCATAATTTGAAAATTGTTTGCAACTTTGAAATAATTTGAAAATAGTTAAAAATATGTTCATATCTTAACATGAAAATAGAATATAAATTTACATGTTTCATTTGAAATTTGTTCTAATTTAACTTTGGTTTAAAGCCACTTGAAAATTGTTCATTTAACATTAAAATTGTTGCAAACTATGAAATTTAAATAACAAATTGATGAAATAAATAAGAATATAATTACAAATAAATATGAAACAAATTAAATTATGAAATTTAGTTAGATTTATTGAAAAATTGTTACTAATTTTGTAAATTATGTAGCATGATATTTAAATTATGATAGCATGTAATTCAATAATTTACCTTGGTTGTCCTCCATTGGAATTTGTTGCACCAAATGTGCATCTTCTTCTTCTCTCAACCTTGCTCTTTGTTGTCTCATTCGTTCTCTATTGTACTCACGTTCTTCATTGGCATTTTGTTGTCTAGCATGTTTTCTTTGTATTTTTTTTTTATTCCCCATCAATCTACAATGAAAACAAACAATTTTTTTTCAAAATGTTATAAGAAACAACAATATGTTAGTATGAAATCTTGAAATATGCCTACAAAAAAATCTTACATGAGTCAATCTACAATGAAAACAAACAATTTTTTTTCCAAATTTTATAACAAACAACAAAATGTTAGTATGAAATCTTGAATTATGCCTACAAAGATATCTTACATGTCTAATGAGGTCTAATTCAGCAATATAAAAATGACAAATCTCTAATTCAACAAGTCAAATTCACAAATCTCTAGTTCAACAAGATCAAATTGATAAATCTTTAATGCAAAAAAAAACTAGAAATGAGGTAAATTGTTTTTTGTGAATCCTTGTTTGTTAGTTATATACAGGTTCATTGTTGTTTTTCGGAGGGAAGGGTAGTTGGCAACATTAATTGTTGCCAACACCTTTCGCGGTTTCGCCTCGGCTGCTTTATATATTTTTTTTACACAGACAAACCCTCGATCGAGCCTATTAGATAGACCCTTGATCGAGAAAATACCTCGATCGAGGTATCATTAAACCCTCAATCGAGGTTCTGTTAAGCCCTCGATCGAGTTATTTAAAAAAGCTCGATCGAGCAAATAGCTCTATCGAGGGCTTAAAATACAGGCCAATAGACCCTTTCTCAGCATAATGGAATGTTTGTCTGTCTTCCACAAAGTTAAACTATGTCATTAAATGCTCATTAATGAGTGGACTTGATACTATTGGATTTGTCAACAAATCTTCTATCCAGATACATAAAATTTATGAATTTTTATCTTCATATGTCTTTTGTTTTTAAATTTCTACTAACACTTGCTCTAAAAAACCATGCCGACAACTTCGATTGAACTCAATGATAAATCCACAACATTCAAAATACACATCCAAAAATTTTAAAAATATACACAAGCCCGAGATAAATGCGTTCTCTTTAAAAGGGTATTTTTAGTTTTGCAAATTATGTAAAAAATCAAAAGATTTTGTGCACGCACACACATGTGTGCAAAATGCGACTTAAATATTTATTGGTAAGTTTCGAAAAATAATAATAAATACACTTTTTCGAGAAAAATTAAAAGAAAAATATGTAAGCCCTAGTGCATTCTGTCTAGATCATGTTCACATATTTCATTTTTAAAATTATTACTTTAACATTAAATTATTGTGGACGCACACAAACTGCTTGTTAATTGCTCTTCAAATTTTTAAGTACACACGTTTCATTAAATAAAAATTCGACACAATATATGGCATTGGTATATTTTGAAACAAATATCATTGGAAAGCCAACATAATTCTCTACATTTCGTTTTTCATCCGCATGTCAAAATTCATGTGGCAAGTATGAGTTTCGAGGGCTTCAATTTAATACAGGGATAAAATTTATGGTTTTCACTGTCATATTTGGCCAAAAAGAGTTACCCATCTTGATGGAATCACCCTGATACGAGATATCACTTAATAAGAGAACTTGTGAACAATGGACATATTCACAAAGCCATTGGCAAAAGATATTTTTGAAATCCATAGAAATAATTTAGGCATTGTAAAAGCTGCAGTAGTGAGCACTAGTAATTAAGAGGGAGTGTTAGAAATAGTAATTACTTCAGTTAGCTTAGCTTTTACTTTAGTTACTATATTGAAGTTCAGTTAATAAATGCAAAGCATACTTTGCATACATGCAAAAACTAGGTTAGAGATTTTTAGTGTTTCCATAAGTGTTTAAATACACGTTACATTTTGGTGTGTATTACATCAGTTGATCTTTCATTTATGAATAAAGATTGAAGAGCCGTAGCTCATTCTGCATTATTTCTTGTTTATTTCTGCCTCCAACCTTCACACTGCGTTATCACACTGCTAACGCAATAGAGAATAGATTTGGAATGTAGAAAATCATTTTTTCAGATTAGCTACTTCTTCTTTGTCTACATGATATTGCAACTAGGCGCAAGCTTCTCTAACAAGGTGGACAACTACTTGCTTGAGTGCTCGAATCAATTTTATTATGTCAATGAGATGACTAGAAGGATATATCTACTTATCGCGCCTTCAGTCGCCTAGGTTTATGATCGCTAATGGATTTATATTCCTCAAAATCCTATGTATCTCTCTTAATTATTTGAGCATGTAATCATTTCGTTATGGGGTTTGTCGTTATCCTCATAGTTATCGTGAGTATTTTAACGTAATATCCAGTTATCCATTCGTTTCTTCTTCTTTCTTCCTGTTTTATGTGTATAACGACTTCTAAATTTCTGAAAAAGCATTTGATGAGGTGTTGATCCTGGCTTTCAAAACCGCTGCAAGATATCCCGAGATACTCCATCGTAACTCTGGTTTGGGAAAACGTGGATTTTACAGTGAATATGTTACCATTAATGTTGTTGGAAATGAAATAAAAAGTATTATGAAACTTGTATGTTTATCGACCCCCTCGTTGTTCAAACTATTCCAGCTGCAATAACTATGTAGATAAATTCGATCATCATTGCCCAATGTATTCACAGCGTGTACAAAGACCCTAAAATTATATTGACAAATAAAGTAAGATGGTCGTTATTATTATAATAATTTAAAAATGAAAAACATACAATAGAATAGTTGGCATTTATGCAATCGATGTATTTTATAGCGTAATTATAGCTTGACACATTATCCATCAAAGTCATTAACCGGAAGAAACAAACCGGATGGAGTTAACCAGAATAAAACAAACTGAATTTAAGAGTAATGTTAAAATAGGTAACAAACGAAAATTTAAAATGCAACACATAACACCATGATAGATGGATGGAGAATATTGCTATTCCTTTATACACGAAGAGATATAAATAATATGACAAATCAATCATATTCAATTATCATCTTAATTTACATTTAATTATAAATACAACACATAAGGAAAGCGTTACCTGCAATTGTAATGCTTTCCTTTTACACTATCAATAGAATTAAATGTCAATATTTTTTAAATTTAAATATAAAAATTGCATGAAAGTATAACTAAGAGAGTTATTGTAATGTTTTTCTTTTACATTTTTAATAGAATTATATGTTAATATTTTTTAAATTTAAATATAAAAATTGCATGAAAATATAATCATTTTGAAAGTAGAATTTAAATAAATTTAATTCAAAATCAAATGTATCTTTTTATATTTAAATATTGAAATAACAAACTTAATTAAAATCTAGTTTTTGATAATTAAAAATTTAAGAAAATATAATCATTTTGATTGAATGTGGAAATAACAAATCTAATTAAAAAACAAATGTATATATAAATTTATTTAAAATATGAGAAAAAATAAAATAAAAAGTGGCACGTAAAGTATGCATTGAATCCATTTAGCTTACTCTAGTTTTAAATTATGAATATGAAGATGTAAATCTTATTTTTGTAAAAATATTTATTGAATTTAAAAAATATTAATTTAATTAAAATAAATATATTCTATAAACTTGTTTTAAATATATATGTATTGAATTTATTTAACTAGATTTCTTTTTATATTATAAATATGATACTTTAAATTTTATTTGGTTTTAGAAAAAATAATTTAATTAAAAAATAAATATATCTAGAAACTTATTTTAAAAATTTAAGCTATAAAATGAATTCACTGGAAAAAAATTCCAAAAAGTGGAACAATCATGATCTTAAAAAGTGTTTAATTAATTAATTATTTAATGATTATTAAATTATGCATTGAATCAATTTATTTAACTCTTTTTTTACTATGAATATGAAGATTTAAATTGTATTTTAGTTTAAATTTTTAACCATTAAAATGACCTTAGAAAGAAAAAAAAGAAAACAAAGGTAAAGTTGTAATAATCCTAAGAAGTGTATAATTAATTAATTAATTAATGATTATTATGGTATGTTAGCTTATTTATTATATAATATCATTATTTAATGGAAAAAAGAAAACAAAGGTAGAGTTGTAATAATCCTAAGAAGTGTGTAATTATTTAATTAATGATTGTCAAGGTATGCTAGCTTTCTTTGATATTTTGAATATGAAGCTCTAACATTTTAGTTAGTTTATTCCTAGTGTCCATTCTAAGAATTGTACATAAAATTTTGGTATATAACAAAAGTTATATATAATATACCCTTTTGTAGTAGCCAAAAGGGTGTAGAATTTTATCGTATTCCATAACTTTTCGCTTATATAGAGTTTTATATTTAATAACAGTTCTTAGGGAAACACCCATCCCCTTTTACATTATAGGATTGTATAAAAGGATCCAAGTAAATTTGTGGAATCCTTGTTTCTATTAAATCTTGTAATGCCCACCTAGCCATTAACACCCATCCCCTTTTACATTATAGGATTGTAATAGAGGATCCAAGTAAATTTGTGGAATCCTTGTTTCTATTAAATGTTGTAATTCCCACTTACCATTAAGAAATGTATCAATGTCTCTATTGTTTATAGCATAAAAAAAAGAATGCAATTTTTTTTTACTAGTGAATTGCAAAGAACCTTGCCATGTTAGAGATGGGTCCATTGGAGTCTTTGAAATCATTTCATATTGGAGGAGGCTCTAATGAAAATATAAATATATAAAGTCAAACATGGTTCATAATAGTCAGCCATGACTTAATCTTAGCTAACTTATGTCAACCATAGTTGATTAAGTCGACCATGGTTAACCCCAAGTCAAAATGGTCAAAAATTGGTATCTCAATTCAATCATGGTTAACCAAAATCAACCATGGTACATAATCAATGGTTATGTCATGTTTTACTTATGTAAGCTTGGGACATTAATCAATTGTTATGTCACATTTAGGTTTTGTTGCATTGTGGCATTCATAAAGTTTATGTTGCATTGCGACATCTGAAACTCAAAAAAAATTGCAAAGGATTTATCACATTGAAACATTTGACGTTCATCAAGGTTTATGTCGCATTGTGATGTTTATCAAGGGTTATGTTGCATTGTGGCATTCATCAAGGGTTATGTCGCATTGCGACAATTCCCAAGATGTGAAATTTGATGTTCATCAACGTTTATGTTGCATTGTGATGTTTATCAAGGGCTTATGTTGCATTGTGGCATTCATCAAGGGTTATTTCGTATTGCGACAATGCCCAAGATGTGAAATTTGACATTCAACAAGCTTTATGTCGCATTGTGATGTTATCAAGGGTTATGTTGCAATGTGGCATTCATGAAGGGTTAGATGCGACATATTCACAAAGTGAAATTTGATGTTCATCAAGGTCTATGTCGCATTGTGATGTTTATCAAGGGTTACGTCACATTGTGGCGTTCATTACAGTTATGTCGCATTGCGATAATGCCCAATATGTGACACATATGTCGTCTCAACCCAAGATGCGACATGTTCACAACATGTGAAATTTGACGTTCTGTTTATGAAGGCTTATGTTTCCTTGTGGTGTTCATCAAGGGCTATTTCGCATTGCGACAATGCCCAAGATGTGAAATTTGACGTTCATCAAGGATTATTGTCACATTGTGATGTTTATCAAGGGTTATGTTGCATTATGGCATTTATAAAGGCTTAGATGTGACATATTCACAATGTGAAATTTGACGTTCATCAAGATCTATGTCGCATTGTGATGTTTATCAAAGGGTTATGTCCACATTGTGGCGTTCATCAAGGGTTATGTCGCATTGCGACAATGCCCAATATGTGACACATATGCCGACACCAACCCAATATGCGGACATATTCACAATTGTGAAATTTGACGTTCATTAAGGTTTGTGTTGCATTGTGATGTTTATTAAGGCTTATGTTGCATTTTGGCGTTCATCAAGGGTTATGGTCGCATTGCGACAATGCCCAAGATGTGAAATTTGGCGTTCATCCAAGGTTATGTCACATTGTGATGTTTATAAAGGGTTATGTTGCATTATGACATTCATCAAGGGTTAGATGCGACATATTCACAATGTGAAATTTGACATTCATCAAGGTTTATGGTCGCATTGTAATGTTTATAAAGGGAACTACACTATATTGTGGCAGTCATCAAGGTTTATGTCACATTGCGACAATTCCGAAGATGTGAAATTTGACATTCATCAAGGTTTATGTTGCATTGTGATGTTTATCAAGGGTTATGTTACATTATGACATTCATCAAGGGTTAGATGTGACATATTCACAATGTGAAATTTTGACCTTCATCAAGGTTTATGTCGCATTGTCATGTTTATCAAGGGTTACATTGCATTGTGTTGTTCATCAAGGGTTATGTCGCATTGCGACAATTCCCAATATGTGACATATATGCCTACACAACCCAAGATGCGACATATTCACATTGTGTAATTTGGACGTTCATTAAGGTTTGTGTCGCAGTGTGATGTTTATCAAGTCTTATGTTGCATTGTGGCATTCATCAAGGGTTATATCGCATTGTGACAATGCCCAAGATGTGAAATTTGATGTTCATTTAAAAATGAATGCAACTGTTTTTATCTCTGAATAACACATAAAGATATAAATAGAGAGATGTTAAAGATAAGTTCATAGTCTCTTTTAATCATTTCATATTATTTAGTTAATTAGTAATAATATTAATATAATAGCAAATAAACATATTAAACAACAAAGTATGCCTAATGTATATAATGAATAGTATTAGAGATATCTAACATTATGATATATGGGAAAAAACATTTTAAGACATCCCAATGTGCCAAAACCCATACATACAAATATTTTCTGATCGGTTATAATATAATTAATTCATTAAAAAATATCTCATTATAGGATGCTCAACCCATCTAACATTGATAAACTTCCATTGTGCATATGCATATAGATTACCATATTTAAACCAAGATGAATATACATGACCAAAAATGCCTTCAGGTAATATTATTATTCACATAAAGTTTTAGATTGGCTTGCGACATTCCTCCATGTTTATGTAACAATCTAAAATTCAACATTTCATGTTTTTCGAAGGTTTTCCAAGTATTTGTCACATTACGGTGTTCACTACGTGACATTGCTCCATGGTTTTGTCGCATTGTGACATTATGTTACAGTATGACATCTACTTTATTGACTTATATAAATTGTTGCTTCGCATAATGTTGTTAATCATAACTAATGTGTTGCATCGCATAATATTGTTATATATAATATCTATACAGTTTTGCAAGGGATTTGTCCCATGCGCTATGTCGCATTGTGATGCTTATGAAGGGTTACATTGCATTTTGACATTTATCAACCATTATGTCACATTTTGATGCTTATTTAAGAGTTATGTTGCATTGCGACTTTCATCAAGGGTTATGTCGCATTGTGACGTTGATCAAGGGTCGTGGAAGACATTAATAATTTTACATTCCACATTCATCATGTGCTATGTCACATTGTGCTGCCTTATCAAAGGTTACATTGCATCGTGACATTTATCAAGGGTTATGTTGCATTGTGGCATTCATCAAGGGTTAGATGCGACATATTCACAATGTGAAATTTGATGTTCATGAAGGTTTATGTCGCATTGTAATGTTTATCAAGGGTTACATTGCATTGTGGCATTCATCAAGGGTTATGTCGCATTGCGACAATGCCCAATATGTGGACACATATGCCGACACAACA